>JAZDUA010000775.1:0-347500 GCA_038098605.1 Gryllus longicercus
TAAGTATTTGTTTGTCTATAAATCAATCCCTGTGAAAATATGGAAGGTGAATAATAATATTCGATAGCAATCATAACAACTCTGCAAGTCCAGGGAAACAGTATTTTCCATTTAAATTTTTTATACAGTAGAACTCCGGCATTCCGAACAAATTGGGGGTGTGGTCTGTTCGGATTCGGAAATGTTCGGATTATCCGAAAAAAATGTTCCGTACACATACAAATACATCTAAAGGATTACCAGACACAAGGCAATGTAGCATGGGATGTGAGAAAAAAGCAACTAGCGTGGCGACATGAGGAAGTAGCAATGTTGCAAACATCGGAGTACAGTACGTACATAACCGATTGCATATGAAAGTGGTTGCTGCATTATTTAGAAGAGTTGAAGCACACTTTGTGTCGCTGCTGTTAACGTACGTATTCTACGTACAGTATTCAAAATTGGGTTTACTTACACAGTGTGCATGATTTTCTGTTAATAATGAAGTTAATACAAATCAGGTGTTTTTTGTTTTTCTCCTTCATCCCGAATGTTGCTCGGTTATCCGAAAATTTGGATTTGCAGGTTCGGATCATCGCGGTTGTACTGTAATCTAAAAAAAGGAAGATAAAAGACGGAGCCTCGCGGCACCTATCCAAGAACTTCCTTTTAGTTGAAACGGCTGTAACAACAAAAAAAGAGTGCAATTCAGATTTTTTCTCTGCATTATCATAAATCTCACAATTAGCTTCGCATCGCCAAGCGAATTGCTCGCAAGAGGGAAAGTTAAGAGACAGGAAGAATGGCACGTAAAAAAGGAGGGAAACAGTATCCTGGAAGAGTTTCTTGGAGCAGCAATCTTCTGCATGCGGTAGAAATTAACCGGCTTTTTCTTGCTCGTGAGAACCGTCATATGCGTACACGCCGAGGACTCCGCATACACGCTTTGCCGCGCAAAGCGAATGCCGACCCACCCCGTTTCCGGGCCGTCTTCGTTCTTCTTTCCCGTCTTGTCCCGTCCCGTGCCGTTCCGTTCCGTTCCTCCCGGCCTAGTCGTCTCTCTCGGCTAACTCTGGGCGTGTAGTGCGCCAAGGTGAAACGCATACAGTCGCATCTGGTCGCGTTGCATTTGCTGTAGCTGCCTATTGGGATCCAGTACACAGTGATTCAATTAAACGTCTGGTTAAGTGGAGTTTTAAGACTTGATTGTCAATTCCTACTCTATTTTTTATTTTGTGTAATCCCAGAAGTATATGAAATTATTGTACATGAAATAGTTACAGTAAACATGCAAAAAGGGAAGCATATTAGAAACTTCAGGAAAAGAAAATTGAAAGTGATGGAGGTTAACGCTGTTTAAGATGTTATTGATGAAGTTATTGTTGAGATAGCAAAGGTGGATGGAAAAAATGAGAAAACGTGAAGAATATGCAACAGTCAATATATATTGAGAAGAACAGTAACTGTGTTTAAATCAGGGATGCGCAATTATTAATAAATAATCGATTAATGTCTAAACGATTAAATTCATTGTTCCGTCGATGTGACTAGATTAATAGTTCTGAGTTTATCGATTAATCTTGTATTGTCAATTAATTTTTAGTTTGCAGTACATATACTGTCACAACAAACTAAAATAAAATGTTGGGTTCTTAACAGTTAATTATTTTAAAAGAACCTATCACGATAAAATAAATAATTTCCAGTTTTGCTTTGTTTCCTTTTGTTTAATTTAATTTATCTAAAAGTATTTTTATTTAATTTTAATTATTTTTATGAAATCAGGAAAACAGTTTTTATTAACATAAACAATAGTAACACCAATATGATCTTATCGTATATTCGGTTGAAAACAATTATAGGGAAAAAATAAATACGAGTATGTGTCTTTCCGAATATCCCATTACTAGGTTGAAAGAACATATAAAGTTGTTTTTTTATTTATTTCTTGCCCGTTCGGTCCATCGCCCAACATTTAAAGTGAATTTTCATTTTATCTGTGTTGCTAATGTGAAATCATTCTCTTGTGTATACTTATTATTTTTCTTGAGGGAGAGAGATAAACAGGCGATAAAGTTAGTAAAGTTTGTGTAAAGAATGCTATTTTTACATACAGATATTTGTTAAATGTGGAACACCAAGTAGGAGACACACTATTACAAAGAAAATTATTTCACGGATTAGGAATATCACAATACACAAATGATTAGAATTACAGAACTGTACCTCGTTTTGACCCTGAGAATGTAGTACGGTGTGAACCGTCACGCGCTGCCATCAGAGCCTCTAGACGTCGTGGCGTACATTGAAAGAGAGCCTGGATAGACTGCTGGGGAATGCACTGCCACGCGGTTTCCATGCGTGACCACAAAGCATCGACAGTGGCTGCAGGAGGACTAGAGCGAACAAGTTGCGGACCGATCACATCCCAAACATGTTCGATGAGCGACATGTCAGGCGAGCGTGTGGGTCAGGGAAGAAGTGATACCCGTCGTTCTTCGCAGAAAGCTTGCACATTCCTCGCCACATGAGGTCGGGCATTTTTCTGCTAAAATATGGCACGTGGAGCTGCTTGCAGGATGGGCAGGACCTCGGGCCCTAAAACCTCACAGTTACTGCTCAGATGGCCTTCAATGCGTATGAGGGAGATCGCACATTATATGGAGGGATGATCGCCCCAAACTATCACACTTGGCGTTCGTCCGCTATGGCGCGGAACAATGCAGGCTGGCAGGTAGCGATCACCGTGTTAGCGTCGAACACGTACGCGGCCAACACTCTTCCACAAATTGAAGTGAGACTCGTCCGAAAACATTTTTCCAGTCAGCACACCAGTAAACACGTTCACGTGCCCATTGCTGTCTGAGGCGTTGGTGGTTTCTGGACAAAGGATTCCCACGTAGTAGTATGCGTGCCACCAGTCCAGACGACGGAATCAAACGTCGACGTAGACATGACCACACCCGTTACAGTGCTCCTTAGTCGAGCCAACACTGTGGACGACGCCGTTGCCGGTTGCGGCCATGCGCACAAGATGACGGTCACCTTCCGCTATGGTCACATCGTTTGGTCCTCTCGTCGCTGTGAACGACCCTCGTCTATCCACTGGTTCCACACACGCATCACTGTCGTAGCAGCGCGCCCCGTTCGGAACGCAAGGTTACGATATGACAAATCCGCTTTCCGGCGACCGATAATTCTACCCTATTCGAACTCACTTAGATGCTGACGACGACGTGGCGAATTGGTATCTGCTTGCATGTTTCCACGTTGTGTGACCGACTCTACACCGACTAGGTGTGGCGTAACACTGACCTGAACTGTCACACAAAAGAGGACGCTGCTAGACCAAAGTGCACGCGATCTCTATACAAATTTAAATACTTCTTATGGATACACTATTCTAGTCATCCACCGATTTTTATGTGATTCCGAACATTCCTTCTGGGTATTGCAATTTTTACAAACAGCAGAGTATTATGTTCGTGCTGAAAATTATTATTTGAATTAAAATAATCAAGCTAAATAATTAATAAAATTAATCTATTTCTAGATTAATAGTGAGAGTAAGCACGGTCTGGCGTACAGCAATCGACAACAATATCGAGATCAGTAGCGGGTGAAATCGAGAAAGAGGTTTACACAAAAGTTCAGTCGAAATGGAAGAAGTTCTGAACCGTGGCATTAAATCGATACAAGTGTCACATCCTCTTGATTTGCATTTGTTCGACGTAAACTCCACAGCTTGGTATGTATAATTAGATTAGAATACAATTATTATATTATTTAATAAACATTACTAATACCATAATATAGACAGATAATTATACACAGATTTATGCTACCAAGTTCATGTTGTAACATGGGAATATAAAGTTCACATCACACACTGCCGCCAGAGCTGAGAACACTGAATCCGGTCGATTTGCTTATTCCACTATCACTTCGAGTTCGATTTTGAGTTAACGCATGCGCAGAGGTCCCTAAGGTGCTGTTGATTTTTAAGGTTACTTTACATGAAGCTCCTGATACATTTTCAAATTTTCAAAAAAATAGCTTCATCGTTTTTTATTAAATTTTGTTGGATAGTGTGAAGAACATTTAAGAGAATGGTGCAGGTCTCATGTGCGTTAAAAACAATGATTTTTCAAAAATTGCAAAAGTTCAAAATTTTTTCGGAGACTTCCTACAACTAAAATATTAAAGACCGAGATTTTTTTCTTAATGAAATCGCTTCCTTAAAGATTGATTTTGAAATAAGGTCAAGTAAAAGTTTCCGAAAATTTGAGTACTTTTCGCGAAATTTTGCGTGAAAATACGGGGGAATAAGTACGTTGAGCTTTTTTTTTCTAGTGGCGGGAGCAATAGGACGGGTGAGGGGGGCATTATTTCTTCGGAAATACAAATCGTTTTACGACGCAAAGACGTTTTCTGTTACTCGAGAGCGAAAACTTCCAGTTTTTAAATGTTGCTAACCACGCTCGTTGACACCTTTATTAATAACTAGAGGACGCGGCAATGATTCGCAATTGGAGTGTATTATACATCACACAATACTAATCGCATGATTGTTAATTACGTTTTACGCTACACTGTGCAAAAATTCTAATAGATGAACGACTTTCTCGTAAGTATGGGTTTGTTCAATGTCCTGGTTTCGACATGGTTGTCAATTATCCTATTGTTAAAACGTTATCCCTAAAAAATGGGCATGCGTTCTCTATGACACTACCTGGGAGAAATTTCATTTACTTGTTCGAGATTCAGGCAATAATTCATACCGATATTTCACAATCGCGGGGGCTGAATATGTTTGCAGTGAAGACGCGCTTAATCCTTGACTGTACGGTTGGTTGCGTAGAGTTCAGGGGCGCTTGAGTCGTCATAAACGAATAAATCAACAACGCCCCCACATGTCCTATTTAATCCTAACAACTATTTAAACACTCCCATTACTAATAAGAACAAAGTTTGAAAATTTCAGAGAGAGAGAGAGAGAGAGACATATTGATATTTATTAATATACAGGGTGGTCGTTTTAACTTGAGACAAGTGAATATCTCGAGAAATATGCATCCTACGAAAAAAGTGTTCGAGATAAAAAGTTAATATTATCGTGGGGGACATCAGTCAGTGCTAAAAGTAGCCACCCCCCGCCCCCCCTTTGGGGGGGTCGGGGGGGTCACTTTCATATCTTAAATGGGAACCCCCATTTTTTATTGCAGATTTAGATTCCTCATAAAAAAAGAAGTAACTTTTATTTGGGACATTTTTTCCAAATTATTGATAGATGGCGCTGTAATCGCAGCAAATGCCATGAGTTACCGATTCTGTTGGAAGATGTACCACTTGCAATACGACAGAACATGTGGTTTCAACATGATGGTTGTCCGGCACATTACGCCGCAATAGCCCGAGAAGTATTAAATCGCGAATTCAGTGGTCGTTGGATCGGTAGAGGGGGTCCAGTAAATTGGCCTCCTAGATCACCAGATCTTACGTCGCCGGATTTTTTTCTGTGGGGTTACCTTAAAGACAAAGTGTATGCAGAAGTACCTACAACTCGACAAAACATGATAGAACGTATCAGAAATGCTTGCTTAAAAATTACACCGGATATGCTTTCGAGTTGTGTAGCTGCATTTGAAGCTCGAATTAATAAATGTATCGAAATGGAAGGCGGACATTTTGAGCATTTGTTGTGAACTACAAAAGAGGCAAGGGGCTTCCCGAAGTTAAGCACCCCAATGGTGAGAGGCAAGGGGACTCACCTTAAACCAGCACCCCGATGGTGAGAGGCAAGGGGACTCACCTAAAACAAGCACCCCGATGGGAACAGTAACTACTACGTCCACGTCGTTGTTCCTGGGTAACGCTAAAAGTAGTTAAGAGCTTTGAATAACATAACAGGTTATTATTTGTTTGTTTTGCAAAAGCGAAATCTAATAATTTCCAATTTTTCGTATTCCAGTCTATTTTTTGTTATTACAACGCCATCTATCAACAATTCGAGAAAATATCCTTAATAAAAGTTACTTCTTTTTTCATGAGGAATACAAGTCTGCATTAAAAAATGGGGGTTCCCATTTAAGATTCCAAAGTTGCCCGCCGCTCCACCCCCAGGGAGTGGAGGTGGGGGGTCATGTTTTGAGTCATACGATAAGTTTTTGAAAAATATTAAACACATGTTTTGCAGTTTTTCGATCCAATGTGAATTTCGCAAGATATGAGACCGTTTCCTTCATTTTTCTAGGGAATCGGGATAAATAGTTTTTTCCGATTTTAGCGCCATCTATTAATAATTTGGAAAAAATGTCCCAAATTAAAGTTACTTCTTTTTTTATGAGGAATCTAAATCCGCAATAAAAAATGGGGGTTCCCATTTAAGATATGAAAGTGACCCCCCGACCCCCCCAAAGGGGGGGCGGGGGGTGGCTACTTTTAGCACTGACTGATGTCCCCCACGATAATATTAACTTTTTATCTCGAACACTTTTTTCGTAGGATGCATATTTCTCGAGATATTCACTTGTCTCAAGTTAAAACGACCACCCTGTATAGTAAAGAAGACTGTTAGGAATTCTGGAGATCGAGAAAGAGTGTTCAAACATATTTCTTTCTCATACGTCGCGGAGATTACTTTTCATAGGATAATTAAATTAAATTGAAATTAAATTCAACGATCGTGGCGTTCGGTCACATCTCTCACAGTGCCCCAAGCTGTGGCATTTTCGAGCCCGTTGCGACGGTGCACTTATGGAGTCAGGAGATGGGAGATAAATTCTGAATCTCTCAGTGATGAGTTTGCATACAATAAGCAAACTCATCACGAAGCACGCGCGAAGGGCGGCGGAAAAGCCAGACAAAGCGATTGCCCGTGAGTGACGCTGATGTATGAAAAGAAATGAACATTTTAGAAACGTTAATCGTTGCTTTCAATCACGTTTTATAGTAAAAACCTAGCCCACTGATAATTTTATGAGATATAATTTGTTGGTGTGCAATAAATCCAAGAGTACTCTTGTAAGTTTACATGAATGCGATACTAAAAGAAACAAAACAACTAATGTAAGCAAATCATACGCAAGTGTCTTTGGCACATTAATTTCAAAATGCCAAATTCGGTTCCTATCGTCGCTTCGTCCGCCAACATGTCATTCGTACGCCAAAGACTCATTTTCTATACTAGTTACGTAAATAACTATTTTTAAGAGATTGTGTTGCTTTTGTAGTGGCAATAATAAGTCAGTATTAACCTTTTTCTCATTAGCATTATGTTAGAAATTCTGAAAAGAATGAAGATAAGATTTCCGCAAACTGAACTTTTCTTGTGATTATCATACACAAAGGTGATTTTCGTAGGGCAATCAAATTAACCAATCGTGCGCATACTGGCCACTAAAACTCACACTGACATAATTGAGGTCATTGATGACATGATGGAATGGAATGTTGACCGAACCGCGCCATACCTAATCTCTCATTGCCTTTCGTATCATTGAAAGATTTTACGACGCGTGACTAATTGATGCATAAAACTGGCAATGCAATTCAACGTTCCCGAGATAACTGTTGCAGCAAAACCACGACGTAGATATTGCAAGCAAAAATGCACATACTGCTTATCCCAACTATTAGTAGGAATCAATAACAATTCCAGCAAATCTTTGTTATCCATTGGTATTCTAATATATTAGAGAAATATTTTCTTCTTCCAAAAATTCTTTGAATTACGAATTGGATAAATACATATTACCTAATTTGTGACCTCTTTACAAACCTATGTCGTATTACTAGTCATTAAGTAACTCGTAAATGAAATCACATATTTTCCGTAATTTCTTTACAGAGAAATTGCGAATACCTTAAAACTTTATCTTAATAAACAATGAGATATCAAATTATTACATAATCGTTGAAGTTAAGATTATTTAATGATAATTATTGAATAAATAATACGTTTGACATCATATCATTGTTTGCATGGGTAAAATCATAAAAGCACCACCAAATCTTCGGAAATGTTGAATTCAGGTCCCTCAGAAAGAATATTAGCGCAAACTATTGGATACTATATTGAGAAACAAAAACATTTAATAATAATCTAAAATAATGATATTGATGCATTAATAAATGCTTGTATTCTCTTTTATGACTGTATTTTGTATTATTAACGTAAATATTGTAAATGCCTGAAGCAATTATTGTTAAGCTATCTGGGCCTATGACCTCGATTGAGTGTCTCCGTCCTCTTCTGAGCAAATACTGACAGTTTTTTTCATGCTTTGTTTCTGGACACTAAATGATATAGTTCTTCACAGCACCTCCGGAAATCTTATAAAATTTGTTTTATTTGTTTATGTTAAATAAAGTATTAAACGTTATTCTCCATTCAATTAACTCGTTCTATTCGTATACTCAAACTACGTACTTTATATTAGCCCTTACAGGTTTTTAAGCAATACTTTAATATCCATGTTTTCAGGCACAATTATCTAGTTATAAGAGTGTTTTCTCCCTTAATATTTCTTTCTTAAAATTTCGTGTGATGATTAGTTTAAAACCCGCGTCAGGAGATTTCCATGATAACACGATGAGGGGAAAGTCTTTTTTATCAGTTGGTTACTCATTTTGGGTTAAGAATTGTGTTCTAGTGTGCATATAAAATAGCTTTGTATACATTTTCTAATTGGAGATAAAGTAATTTAAAATCAGTTTACTGGCATTGCACAGTGACGTATCAAAGGAGGCATTATTCCTTGCCTCCCCTCGCCATTCCTACTTTTTGCTCAATTTATTGAAATTAATTACCATACATTGCTCGCTTCATATTATGGAGTATGCAAATGAAGCACGCGCGAATGGCATTTTAAGAAGAAAATCATAATTTCTACAATATTTCCAACAGTTTCATTTTGGATGTGTAAATGGATGTCAATTCAAAACACAAGCTTCACTATGTGCCATATTCAATAACTTTAAGAAGTTCGTAGAAACATTGGGTTATTTGTTGATGCATCTTATTTATAAATCATATCAGAGAGAATTAACTGCCACTTATTTAGGATCCGCCTCGTAAGAGTAATAATTGGTCCTACAAATATTTTTATGCCCATTGTACTCCAAGGCGATATCATCCTACGCCGAGTACATTGACATCAAAAGAATGTCATAAAACAACTTTCATATCTCGTTTTATCGTTCGTTTCTTCAAAATAGCTCTGTAAAACGCCTTCGACTGTGTTATGCTGACTGTTATTCGGTTATTCTTTTCGATGCTAACGAGAACATAGGTAGCATCTTGATACCATGATTCCGACATTCTTGTTTAGGAACATTGAAAAGGAAATTACTAATTTATGTCGCTACAACTTCCATAATGCTATCACATACTCTTGTACATTTCGAATGTTTGCTTTGAAAATGAGATAGTAAACAGCGTTGCGTTTATATTATTGGTACTGTGTAGAAGTTGGTTTCTATCATACACCAGTGCAAATTAGTACTGTGTGATAAGAGAACATTGGTTTCTCTTTTCGTTCGGATATTCATTTATTAAGGGAAAGGTTTTTCCGACTCATAATATACCACTATACATTGTACATAAATACCAAGTGCAGTTTTTATTTGCGATTTGCACTAATTTTATAAAATATATTTTGAAAAACACAAAAAAATACTTTAGAATGTCAAATATCCATATCCATATGGACACCGGGAAATGCTTTTGCAACCAAAGTATTTACGCTACCTTTCGTAACTGAGAAGGAAGTCAGATAAGAGGGCATTCAAAAAATACATCCACGTGTATTGTAGGCGTAGAGTTGACCACTTTGTTACGCTAATCGACGACTGAGGAGGGAAAGGGAATAATTGAATAGAGTAGGTACTCGACGAAACAAGTCTTTGAAGGCATTTTGGTAGAATGGCACGATATGGGCCTCAAAAACGCATTTTACAAAAATAAAACCAAAGACGTTTAAACAAATCATGAGAGAGAGTCATCAGAAGACGGCCGTATGTAAATTGGGGACCAAATAATGCCTTCTTCTTTTCTCGCTTACTTTCTAATATTGGTATTGTGGCGAGTTTTCTTTGGCATTTACAATGAAATAATTATATATGAGTCGTCATTGCCATCAATATTGTTTGTTACAATAGCAGCTTTCGATGGCTTAGCCATGATCATCAGTTTTCTAGTACAAGAAAAGAAACAAAAAACATTAAAACGTGAATATATTTTTATTTGACAACAAAATTATAATGAAAAGATAACTAATAAATATATTTTCTAAAAATTGTAAATTATTATTGGGGTCGTCTCATATTTGCAGATTTAGGCTAGTCCAGTAGGATTTATGTCTTTCCACGTCAAGAAATCTAACCCTGACGCAATAATAAGTTACAAATGCGATTATGTTCGACAGTCAAAAACACATTCCCGAATAAAAAATGATGGAAGGAGGCAAATAAATGAAGTTTCCATTGATTCAATTTAACTTGTCACAACTAAACCGTAATTTAGAAAAAATAAAAATTACCAACCGGTGCAAATCAGCCCCGGACTCTTACTGCTCCACAAATCGCGTGGTATTTATCAGTGAAACCAGGGAAGACGACCTATCAGAGCAGTCGTCCGCGAGAATTCGCCAGTGTGGTTGAATTCGACTCTTCTATGTAATACATTGCTACTAATAAATCCGCCTCCGACACTACTCGAACACTAGGACCTCACTGCAAACTATTCTAAAAATTCTAGGATCTTGCTAGTGAGCCATTGGAGCCGGTTCTAGGAGATTCGCAATGTTCTACCTTTGTGTTTGCATCCCGACGTGACGTACTTTGCGGGTGTCGCCGCCTGAGCCTTCGCCACGCCACGGCGTGCAACTCCACCTGGCGCCGCCGCTGCTCCGGCTACAGCGGAGCGGGTCGTGCGGGGGGGGGGGGGGGAGAGGGGAGCAGCAGCTGTGGCGGGGGCAGCCCAGGGACCGAAGCCGGAACGCGAGCCGTGCGACGGCCACCTAGCCCCCAGTGTTACGTAAGGCTGGTAGGCGCCGCGTCGCTGCCAGCGATTCAGACGTTTTCAACCGGCGCAATCCCCAACAAAATTCAAATGGTTATGATACATGTGACCACCTCTCCGAGTTGTTGAAGAGGTTTTTTCTGTCTCCGGGGTATTTCTTATAATTCTCAACTTATAATAATAATAATAATAATAACGATAATTTATTATTATAAATATTATTATTATTTTCAATCTTATTATATTGATACACATTATAAAAATTTGTTATGTTAGTAGATCAGCATTGAGCAAAGATATTTCAAAACGCATGTATTTGATTTATTAACTTCTTATACCTCTCCCTCTTGTTACCAGTCATTGTCATCATCTCGGGGTAAACTCAAATTTGTTAATGTCTGTTGGCTTATAGGGTGGTTTCCCACCATACAACGCACAACCACTAATTTTCTCAATTGCTTTAAATAGTACTTCGTTTCTTCTTGGTGAATTTAAATGGGAACCCAAATGCTCATGTTCGCGTTTTCTAGTCCCCGGTTACGAGTATTTTATCCAGTAGTCGGAAGAATTTCAAGACGTCATCTTTTATTATTATTATTCGATGTCTTAATAGACAGTATATTGCCGGTAGAGTTATAAACCCTAAGTTTATTTAATTTGAAGTACATCTTTCGATTGCTGCGTGATCCACTGTATTTGTTAGTTTATTAGTATCCAGTACAACAGGAACAAACAGTAGTGGTGATTTACAATTTATATTGTCAATTTGCCTGTCAAATGCAGCATAATTTTGATTCTGAATTGTAGCTGGTGTTTGACTTACAGTACCATTTAGATGAGGAATATGTATCCGTATGTGATGGGCTGTTATTGTTATGTTGATTCCACTTATTTAAGTACGAAATAGAATGGTATCTGCAATATAACACTTAAAACACTGCATGTTCTAATCTTCATAAAGCACTTGTACAAAACACTATGACTTTCCTCAGAGAAGCGAACACTGAACAAGCGCACAGATATACACTGCGGAGCTTCCGGCATGACCTTTCATTTCGGTGGTAAGCGAGAACTAATAGTCAATTTGTGAATGCGAACTTGTGTGCCAGGTTTCATGAGCACTTTTCACTCTACTTAGTTCTTGGAAGACTTTTTTTCTCTTTCGGAGGTAGTCTGAGTGGTACTTTTCGTTTACCAGGAGACGCTACGATGTGTATACTGATTCTTTACTGAATTGGCCCGAAAATATAATTGAGTGGATTTATTCACAGCAAATGAAAATTGTCATGTGTGATAGTATATTTGGAATTGCCTAATGTAGGTACAGTTAAAATTGGTAGAAATTTAAGAAGCAGGATTCGAATCCCCCCTTCCAAATGTTACGAAGAATATAAATTCAGAGTTTTCATTTCGGAAAAACTTTCGTTGGTATGAATAAAGAGTACATAAGCAAACAATGTATTTTGGAGGTCAGAAATTCAGAGATTTCTGTTACATCCAGTTGCAGAGTGTGTTGAAAACACTGCGAGTGCCAAAAATGTAAATCCGTCATTATCCAAATTAATTTTGCAAAATATTCAGTAAATGGCTGTTGTTTTTTCTTTTTTATCTCTCCCTCCTATTATATTTAACGTGTAAAAGATATAAAGAGTTCAACTCTTCAGAGCGATTTAACAATATTAATATAGTTAATGTAGTTTCAGTTTTTTTTAATTCTTGCGATTATTTTTACACAAATTAAAATTGATGATAATCGTTTATACTTTCGTGAATTATAAACCTTGGGTTGCAATTGTAATGTTTTATGCATAATTATTGACATGTTAATAAAAATACTACGGCAATTAGTTTTGTTCGGTTATCATATTCTGCGTTCGAGGCCATTTGGACGACACTTTTGTATTAAAAATCTGTTTTTATCCGTGAAAAAAGTCTCAGTTTTAGTACAATGTGGGTTTTCGTTATATATACCTAGTGCATAGATAAAGAAGTTACATTTATGTACAAGTGTCCATCTCAGCATTTGCTCAAAGGATCTGGGAAACTGGACGAAGAACCTGATCGAGATGGAGGTCATTGACGCTGGGATACGGAACTTCTGAGGTTGTTGAGAATTATACAGTCCAAATGGTAAATAATACATTATATATCATGGTTAAAATTAATGTTAGTTTCCTTTGATGCTCGTTAAAGTCTCTGTATTGTATAGAAACAGTTATGCAGCAGAAAAGATTTTACTTGGGACTTGAAGTTTTCTATCGAATTTAATTGTTTAATGTCATCCAGCAAAATGTTGTAAAATAATGTACATGTATTGTATGAGAGAATGGAAGAGTTATCTTATCCATTCTAATGATGATGATTCCTCTTGTCAGAACAGAAGTATACAGAAGGAGGTTCGGTACAAACGCGAACTTCGAAGGTAAAAACCTTAACGTAATCTCGGAGAAACGTGATCCCTTGACGACGCGGGGTTGGCGTCCACGCAAGGCCCGTCGCACGTGTACCTCGGGTCGTCAGTAAGGGCTCCAGCGCCATTGTATCCTTCCCTTTGTCCTGCTTTGTGACGGCTTCCTTTGAACATGGCTGCGCCGGTCTCTCATTCACTGCGTGCTAGCTTTCTAGAAAAATTCTCGGCGACATGTGCGAGATAATGAAGATATCTCGCGTGACGTAGTGATGAAGAAATTTTGGAGAGGAGGACCAATATGGAGCGATGGGATCGCACGGATGGATGGTGCAATCTTCTCCTTGTAACGAAAATTATTTTTTGTTGCTTATTTTTACTTTGGGTTAAAGTTTTACGCCCTTTCAAGCACCTGTAGGAATGAAAAATTTGGTAGTTTTATATCATCATATCAGTACTTGTGTGTTGTGTTATGTACTTTATAGTCTTTTAATCAAATGGCAAAAGGTTGTTGTTCTACGTGCACGCCACTGAATTAAAAATTGCTTCTTCATGTCATATTTCACAGTTATATCTGATATGGTAGATATGAATGCCTGTGCAAACGTTTGCTTTCTCTCATCACGAGGTCATTATTCGTGAAACTTTATAAAATAAGTCCTTTGTAATTGAAATCAGAATTAAAGTATGAAAATAATCGTAAAAATGTTTCGTTCCAAGAGAAATTATCAGCATTCACAATTTGATGATTTCAATTCGTATTCATGAGTATTAAGATAATAATTATTAATTAAATTTCTCATGTCCTTACTAGCACGTTAACCAGTTGTTATAGACGTTACGGGTACCAATTGTCAGACGTTGCCGGTATTAATTCTCGCGTACGGCTCGAGCGTACCATTGATAGAGAGGTCGCGATTTCCATCCCGGGAGGATCCAGAGACTTACTTGGAGTGCTTAACATCGGCTTGTGACGCCTGACGCAATCGAATTCGTACGCTGACTGCGCTCATCAAAGGTTTCCGTGCTTCTCTGATCACTTTCCCGTGAATGCCCTAGCAGCACTCTGTATGGGAAGAGGTTCACCTCTGCATGGTGTTGACATTTGTTGAGTGACTGGAGAACTACGAAGTCTAGCTTCGTCATTGCTTTCCATCAACTATCGGTCTCTTCAGTTTTCAAAGCTTCCCGGGGTGCAGTTGGTAGTGCTGAGGAAAAATTTTGTAGCTCTGCACTGAAGTGCAATTTACTTCGGCGTATCTTGTGATTTTCCAACAAACGAAGGAGGTTAGTTGATATTGAAATATTGCAGGTTTTCAATATCACTGAGGATATGAAATAAAATCCAATGTTCGGTAAAAGTTGGCAAAATCTAAGATGGCGTGGTAGTTGTAATATGACACACTTGATTGGTAGCATTATGAGACCGTCAAATAATACTACCAGACTGTTTTAATGACTAAATTTTTTTAAATATTTTATGGGTGAATTGTGGATTTAATGTATCTTCTGCAGAATGAGGGCCCATAGTTATTGTGCCGGTCCAGAGCGTGCAGTCTACATTTGTAATTATTGTAAACCCCAAGAGATTTTTACTTTCCCGTATACATACGTATATACGGAGTAATATACGTAGTATAGGGAAAATTATGAAAGATTGCGGAAAATCGATTTCGAGATTTCGACGGAAATACATGTTATCGGGTCCCCTGATACCGAAAAAGTGCTTTTTCCAAAATGTCCGCTTGTCTGTCCGTCTGGTGAATGTGAACACTACTAGCGCCTAAACCATGCGTAGGATTTTATCCAAATTGAAGAAACCCGAGTCAATCTCGCTCGAGTCGAATTTTTGAGACTTTGAAAAAAATCTTTAAAATTTGGGGTTACTTTACATGAAGCCCACCCCCCGGACATTTTCATAATTTTCCCAAAAACGGATGCAAATTTTTTCTTTAAATTTCTTATAAGAATAGAGTAGCATAGACTTATAAAGGTGGCATGTGTCCGATTTTGACGGTTAACTCTGAGTTTTCGAAAATTTCAAAAGTATGATTTCTTTTCGGTGTCTTCCTACAACTACAAAATTGAAGATAGAGATTTTTGCTTCAAATAAAATTTGTTCTCATTGTGAGTTCTTTCAATAAGGTCAGGTACATTGTTTTGAAAAATTTAATACTTTTCGCGGAAAAATTGCATGCAATATGTGCAATTTTTAAAAAAAATACAAGATTTTTTTCAAAAAACGGCTCCAAGCTTTTTCTTCAAACAATTGGAAAGGATAGTGCTAAATGTACTTTATAAGATGACATAAACGCCATATTACTCTATTCTTTTGTTTTTTCGAAAAATACAAAAATGTAATATTTGGATTTTCCTCTAATGTCGTTAATATTTATATTAGCGGCAAGCTGTTCACATAATTGTATTTATGTGTACATGTGCTTTAAATCATGTCATCTAAAGTTTCTCGAAAACTCTACTGATTTCTATGAAAACTAGCTCAAAACGACGCACTTTCAGAAACGCTCGGACTGCATTTTTTCAAAAACGACTCCAAATTTTTCTTCAAACATTTCGAACGGATAGTGGCAATTGCACTTTTTAATGTGACGTAAAGTTCATTTCGGTGTATTTTTTGTTCTTTAAAAAATTACACAAACGTAAATTTCTAGAAAGATCTCTCACGCCGTTGATATGCATATTTCAAGCAATTTGTAAACACTATTGTGTATTTGTGAGTTAAAGTACTTTATGACTTATGATTTAAATGACTTCAAATTATGTTTTTCGAAAACTCAAAAATTTTCTGTGAAAAAGCGCTTCAATTTTCGAATTTATAGTAGCGCTTATACACCAGTTTTTTTAAGAACGGTTTTCAAAGAAAAAAAAATTCAAAGAAAATTGCCATTTAGGATGACGTTTTACTCTTATTTAATAATCTTATAATAATATTTCCTCTCTACAATTAGGAAACCGAAAAAGTAGGAAAATGCCCCCCCCCCCCAAAAAAAAGCAAGCAAGAATATGAAGCAAGTTTGAATAACTAACCGAGACCAAAGGAAATAGAAAACTAATACGGGAAAGTCAGTGCCATTCTGTAGCACCACTAGTTAAACATGTGTTTCTACGTATTGTACATAGTGTACGTCATTAATGCAGTTTTGAAACATTTTGAAACAACTCCAGTTTTGTTGGCTCTATTAAACAGTTATATCTCATATTACTATACGGGATTTTAAGTCACTGATAGTGATTCTCGGAGACGCAGCTAGGGTCTTGAGCGCCTCTGGCAAGATTTGAATTTTGCGCCTCCAAGACGTATTTTCTAGGAAGAGGAACAATGCAATACCTTTGAAAGTATAATTTATATTTAACTTGTGTATACTATGTATGTGTATGTAAAACTAGTTCTTGCTTAGTATTAATTAGGCAGAGAAATAATACAATAGTTCTTTCATTTAGGCATTATTTATCCCTTAAAAGTTTATTTTTATGGATTTTTTAGGCCAATTTGTCAATAATATGTATAGCAAGATTACTTGACTCTCTTGACCAATCTGCGATCGCATTTTTTTTTATTTATTACATTTCGCTGAAATATCTTTTATATCTGGCAGAAGTCACAGATAGCGTCAATTTTAGGATAAGTGCAATGCCTCTACTGGGATAGCTGGTTACTAAGCCATATTTTTCATGGCAATTAAGAAGCGCAATGTAATCTGCATTTTTTAAATCAGGCAATAATTATTTTATTTGATGTTTGTAGCTTTCAACACTTTCTCTAAACACAAGTCGTTGGCATTTAAATTATCTTTGTATTCTAGTTATTAATTATTTAAGTTATTAATTGTTTCTTTTAAATCTGTAGAGAAATCATCGATTTATTGAGAGAAAAACATCTTTCAAAGCCGCAGAAACCGTGTAGCTGTGACTGACCAAATTTGTGATCAAGCTGAAATCTGTGTCGAAAATTTACGTCATGATTTTTTTTCTGAAATCTTTTATTTAGGGTTTGGTACAGATTTTGTGTGTTAACTTCGGGGCGGCGTTTCTAATCTGTGTGGTTGCCTATCGCAATTAAGTGCAAGGTTTTTTCTGAGAATTAGCATCATGCTTTAATTTTGTGTTTTAATTGTTGCGGTATATATTGTCGAAGGATGTAGGTTATTTATATGATTGATAGGTCCATATATTGTAATATTTGATTTTGTGTGCCTGTGCCCCGGCGGCTCACAGGCAGTGGGTCTGCAATGTGCTCCCCCCTAAGGGTTGCGCCCCTGGCAGCCGCCCAACTGGCCAGGCCCTAGCTACGACGCAGGTGACACTATTTAGAAAAATTAAATAATACGTAAAACCTATTAGTTCCACAACGTTTAGGTTAATACAACACATTTTATATTAGACAGAATAAGAAACTGCAATTCACTTTCTTAGTTACAGTTATTCTGGCAGTTTGTAGGTGTCAAAACAAAAATGGTATCTCATATTCCCGCGTCTTCCCCTACTGTGGGCCACGAATCGCGCACGACCTTTCCTTCTCATTTCATCATCATTATCACTACCATCATTATTCCATCGTCTACGCCAAACTGGACCCGGGCGCCTTGCTCACATTCCGTCCACGCGTACGTGGCGTCGTTAACCACCCCGTCATGACTGGCATCAGCTGGCAGGGAGGCCCTGCGACTGCGCGATACTAGGAAAACGAAAAGTAGAAAACAACGCTACTGGTGAGTGCAATGAGGAAGTGTCTACGATAATTCAGCCCTAGATTGTTGTGAGTATTCCCTCCGGAAGCACAAATTGTATAATTAAGTTTTTTAGTGCACCGAAAGGTGGCAATCATATCGTACTGTTTCATAAAGAAATTCTTATTTTTATACATTACCTTTCACGTCACTGACATGCCTTAACCTGGATTGCGTTGTAACCTGAAACGCTTGTTTTATTCAATTTGATTAGTATCGCACACATTTCTGTCCTAATCGTCATTAAATGAGGCGAAAACATCTCATGATGCAAGTAATACTAGAAAATAATATTAAACGCGAATACTTAAAGGTTTAAAATATATCGTGTCTTCCAACGCTTGAAAGATTCCAATTCTTCACATAATTAAGTCAACAGTAATGAGTTGCCTAATTAGCAATAAATAAACGTAATAAATATCCTAAACAATTTTAAATCATCGAATGACTTTCAAAGTACTTCGTTTTTGCTGTAATTAAATCACATGAGGTACACTGTGTTATGAAATTTAAAAGTTTACGGCGAAAAAGTGTGCTCAACCATGTTTTCATGTATTACAAAAAGAAAAGAAACTAGAGGTGCTACAACATTACCTAATCTCTTGCATTCTTGTAACTATTGCAATTTTCGAAAACGCAGTTAGTGCAACGAAAATGAGAACTGTGCCACTTTAAGCGTCCTTTTCTCTATTGCAGGGAAGAATTTAAAGAAAAATGTGGAGCCGTTTTTTAGAAAAAAATCATTTTCTTTACTTTAAGCACAAATTACACTAACACTACTCATTTTTCAATAATAGTGTACCTGACTTTATATAAACATCTAGTTTTTTAATAGAGATTTCATTAAGCAAGAAGAATAATGTACTTGCATTGTATGTTTTGCAATTTCCGAATATACATGTAGTTCACGGGACCAACATCATTTTTTACCGTCCTTTACGTACGAGAAAATTTGAAAGAAATCTTTAGGAGCCAGTTTTCTGAAAATATTTTTTATAAACTGCCTATATTTCAGCCAAAATTCCTTAAACTCTTCTTTTTAAAAATCTATATTTTGCAATGAATAGTGCATTGAAAATTCTGTACACCATGAAATTCTGGTGAGAGTGCCAGCAACCGAATTTTCGTTAGCAGCACGAGGTTCATCTTGTAACAAAAGAAAATGTAAATTGCGTAACCACAGTCATAATAGATGCTGAAGGTGTTGTCCCCTTTACTTGTTTCCCAGTGATCTGGTTGCTACCAACATAAAAGCAATTTTTAACAAGAGGTCCTGGGTCGACCTAGCGCGGAGAGACTTTCCTGGCTCAAGTTACTATTTAAAGATCTGTCTTTAAAATCAGATTTCATGAAGGAAAAATATATATCTTCAATATTGAAGTTGTAGGAAGACACCTCCTTTTTTACCTTTTGCTATTATTCAGATATTTAAACGAAAATGAGACTTACAATTTTGTAAGTGCCCTTTGCTCTTGGAAGAAAACGTTAACCAAAATTTTGGGTCATTTTTGAGAAAATTTTGAAAATGTTAAGGCTCCGTGTAAAGTAATCCCCAAAATCAAAATACCTGTTTCAAATTTACACGGCCAGGATTTTGACCAAATAGGTCGGAGAATACCAGTTTTGGAGAAAATCTTATTCGGCGGTGGCGTTGATCACAGACGGACAGACAGGCTTTTTTGCGAGAAACTAAATATTTGTATTCAGGGATCCACAAAACATGAATTGTGACTGCACAATGTCTTAGAGAAGTAATTCACCACATAAAGGAAGAAGATTTATCCACTTTTTCGACATCAGGGCCCCAAAATACATGAGTTTTTGTGGTGAGGGAGGGAATTGCCGGTTTTTGCCGTTGCATTGCAATACTTTCTCTATACTACGTAAGTGCTACGCGAGAATGTAATAATGTGTTGCTTTTACATAAAATTGAGCAGGTAGACTACCGCATTTATTTAAATACTTTGGACTGCGGAGATTGGAGTGCCGAAAATTCGTGAAATTTGAGTTTTGGGGTCTCGAATCTTTGTCAAGATTCACAGAACACGAAGGATCGTAAGTTGAAGTGATCCATTCCCAGAAATCACGTTCCGAGAAGCACATTAATATTTGCATTCATTCAGCGCGTCATGGCCCCATTACGCCACTACTGACAGCGAGCCGCTCGCAAAGGCAGCGGCTGTGCGCTTTGGCTTCCCAGTTGGAACGGGTCACTCGTTCGCTCGTTCCCTTGCTCGCTCGCTAGCTCGCCAGCCCGCCATCCGATAGAAAGGCGGCCGAATGCGCGGCTGCAATTTCGGCCCGAGCGCATGCAATGGGAAACTGCGGCGGCGGCGGCGGCGGCGGCGCCGCGGGGGCGGCGGCGGCAACAGCGGTGGCGTCGGCTTTGGCGGCTAGTGGGGCGGAGGCGGGGCGATGGACGGCGGGCAGGCGGGGCAGCGGAAGCGGCCGCGTTCCGAAATTGGAATCGATCCTGCTTCCGCCGGGTAACGCTTCGCAGATTACGGCAGACTGCTAAATAATAGCGGAAATAGGCGGCCCCGACGCGCCGCCCTGCCCGCGGCCTCGTGTCGTCACGACGCGCACTCGTCTTTGCACGCGCTCCTCCAGGAAGGACCGCTGCGCTAGTGCGGTGGGAACACACGGCCTCTTTTTTTCCGTTGGTTAAAGGTGGCTCAGGGCATCGGCACTCTGACCGGGGTCTGAACCGGGAGGTCCATTCCCAACGGTGACGGATTATCCACACTAGGTGTATTAGCCGCTGTCTGGACGAGAATTCTATAGCAAATATTTGTTTGTGAAAGAAGACTCTACAAACGAATGCTTACCCTTCACATAATGCGGACACCTCCAACGTGCCCCAATGTGTACCGGAAAGGAATTTTTTAATTCTAATTTCAACTATTCGGTTTCTCTGCTTCTGTCTCCCTTTCTCTCCTCCCCTCTCTCTCCCCTCTTTCCCCCTCTCTCCACTCTGTCCCCTCTCTACCCCTCTCTCACCCTCTTTATCTCACTCTCCCCCTCCTCTCTTCCGTCGCTCTCTGCCCTCCCCCTCTCTCCCCTCCCTCCCTCTCCTCCCTCTCTCCCTTCCCTCGCTCTCCTCCCTCTTTGCCCTCCTCTCTCCCCTCCCTCTCTCCCCTCCCTCTCTCACCACTACTATCTCCCCCTCCCACTCTTCCCTCCCTTCCCGTCTTGCAACCTATCTTGCCACCTCTCTCCCCCTCTCACTCTCTCTCGTTCCCTCTCTCCCTTCCCTCTCTCTCGCTCACCCCCTTTTCCCTTCTTGGTGTAATCACTAAGTGTAATTCAGAAACCGTTAATAAGAAACGTCTGAAACTTGATTGTGTCAAATAAGAGAGCGTTTCAAGTAGTAAGACCGACTTTGAATTAGTTAATTGTGTCGAGGCACCTCTAGTGGCAGTAATTTTATTAAAAATGCATAATAACCTATTGTGATGACAACAGATATTGTGCCCTGAATTGCATACACAATATTCTGCTAGTTTAGATTATAACTTAAGCAAAAATGTATAAAAATGGAATATAATAAAGTAATATAATAATAATAATAATAATAATAAAATAATAATAATAATAATAATAATAATGATGATAATAATAATAATAATCTGGCATATAAATAATATAAAATATTTTGAAATGTAAGTATGAAATAATGCAACAATTTATAACATATTGCCTTTTTATTTTCAAAATAATCAATTTTTAAAATGTATTAACTCTGTTCTTTTTTCTGTTAATTTACCGTGATGCATTCAACATTCACTACCAAATCATTTCATGCAATTAATAAAATCATCTGTATGATGCAGGCTAGAATCTTGTTCCTGGGACATTTCATATGACGTCGTATCGACGTCGGAGTTAAAGAAGAGGTAGCGAATACAAATTCTATCAAATCAGCTCTAGTCAACATCGAACAAAGAAAGAAAGTGGAAATGATATATAAATCGGAAACAAGTTTTGTTGTCGTTGATTTTCAGAATCTGTGCCTTTATCTCGACCATACATTTTCAATTAAATGTGCCGTAACGATTCAAACATGTTTTCTTTTAATTTCATTGCGAAAGAAAAACAAGATTTCAAGTCGAAGTATTTGTACTTATGACAACTTAGACAGATATCCTACTTTCTTTTAAATCAACTCGCGAAAAGTTATTGTTTTACGCATGTAACAAAATAGGAATTTGACACACGCATAACACTTTACGAATAAGAAACGCTATTATTTTTAAGATTCATAGAACAAAAATATTCCGATCTTTAAATCATTCAGCACATTAGCAAGAAAACCTCTTAGTTTATAGCTGGTAATTTCTAGAACAGTGAGATAGCTTTTTGGAAATAAAACAACTTGAAACTTTACTTTCATCTCGTGAGAGAAACTGAATTGAAAACGTACATCCATGTTACTGATGATTTAATGTTAATGTGTTATGGACTCATTAAGAAATTATTTATATCTTATTTACTATGTACTTATTGCCAGATGCTTGGATTATCCATAAAAGTACTTATTTATTTGTTTGTTTATTTGTTTATTTATTTAAAGTCAAAACAGATAAAACGCTGTTTGTGAGTGTGGGGAAGACGTACAATCTGCTATGCCTCTGAACCAGGATATTCTCCAATCGAAATAAACCATCGTTACATTATTTTTTCTTTAAACGATTCCCTTTGTGTAGATTTCGGTATCAGTACGAATATAGAACATAATATCAATAAAGTCCTTAGCAGATTAAAAAGTCATCGGGGGGGGGGGTATCGATATCCAATACTGGTTTTCCATTGGATTCGTTGTACAAAGGAAAAGTATTTGATTTTTATTGGCCCCTGCATGGCACATTAACAAAATAACGAGTTCAGTCATAGTAATTGGTATCATTATTACTATTCTCATAGTATTTGCAGTATCTCAGAGCACGCATTACAAATAAAGCTCGTTTTAGACGTTGCTATACAAATTAATATCAGAATCAGTTAATGGTTGCTTCATGTGTAGATGAAATATTGGAAACTATCATTTGACCGATTATTCTGGTATTCAATTTTTTTTTTTAATTAGAAAACACATTTTTCTATTTTTAAATTAGAATATTTTATTTCGAAACTTTTTCTGCTTATTTTGATATAAACAGTCACTTTATACCAGTATAGAAATTACTTATAATTGAAGGCAGAGCATTGAAGTCGGATGATCAAAGTCCCAGATTAACTATGGAATAATAGACAAAGTTTTGTTTATCATTTATTTGTTTTCTCAATGCGATTTATAAAATACAATAAAGTTGTAGACGTCTTTGCATAACAAGTTATATTGTTTAGTTTCTAAAAATAACTTTTGTATGTGCAAAATTAACTGACACCTCGTCTGTGTACTTTAAGTTCTGCACGCTGAAAAGTAAATGCACTTTAAATAAAATGTGTTGCGGTTTAGAAAGTGTGTTTTCCCAACAAACATCGGAAAATGAAACCTATATTATGTACCGACGTCCCTTTGGTAAGAAGTGATGACGGCCACGAATGGAGTTCAAGTTGCCAGCCTGACCGCAGTGTAATTTATGAATGGCCCTCCGAGGAGTATCCGTATCGATCGATCTTTCAGGAAGACGCTTCCCCGAAAATGGTTGAAGCAGCCCGTGCATGAAACATACGCGAGACTCGAAAGAAAAGAAAAGAAACGTTGAGTGTTCGTAAACCGTGAAGTAAACTTCGATACTGTTCTCGCAACGCAAATAAAACTGTGTCAAGGAGAAAAGTTTTAAGTATACTCATAAAATAAACAAGTTCTTCCTTTCTTTTCTTACTTTCTCGTTTCCTGCCATTTCTTCTTCCTTTTATTCTGCTTTGAATCCTCATTCCCCCTCCCCACCTTTTTACCCCTACAATTGTCTCTCTCTTCTTTGTTATTTACGTTCTCCGTACTCTATTGATCCCTTTGTGGTTTCATGTTTTAAATGCTGTACAGAGGTTTCACTGTGTTATAAATACACATTTTGGTTCTCCCTATATTGTTTGCTGCATCATACGAAATAATTGTTTTTCTCCATCTCACATTTTTATATCAATTAAAATAAAGACCGAATGACGGGAATGCATTTTGTGAATGTGAGACCATTTTATGGCGTAGTCTCGTATAATTGTTTATAAAATTATATCTTAATTTGATAAAACTTTCTGGGCCCAAGGAAATTAGTAAGAGACCGTGGGATAATTTCTCTGAGCAGGAAGATGTGTTGAAAGACACGTCAGTAGATTATGCAAGGACGGAACCGCACTTGAATAAAGAACTAAAAATGAACCTCGCTCAATGCATGAACGTAGAACGTTGATATCTAGAATCCTTAAAGCTTTAATTCTCTGTTTTATAATATTTCTACACATCGAGTTTAACTAATTGAAATGGTTAGTAGCCCATTTTTTGATCTTATGCAATATATAATTGTTATTGGTGCTAAGCTTTAATACCTACTAATGTTTTCGTATATTGTTATATCTTATATTTGGCTGTGCCTCAGACCTACTTGTCGGTGTTTTCAACTCCTGTAATGTGTATAAATAAATTTAATTAATGAATTAACTAAACATCCCGATTTAAAGTATTGAGGATATTTATAGAGATGATTCGGCTGCGACTTCGTAACTATTTTGTTTAGCCTTAAGGTCCTAAGTTTGAGTTCATTGGTCTTTGGTTCGAGTTTTGATAGTCAGTTTTCATCGTGTTTATAAACAGCATTACAGACCGCACGGCCGCAATTCTTAAAAAAATACTAAGCGAGTATATATTACAGTTACAGTCACACTGTAATTGTCTGATATCATGTTTATTGTTCTGCAGTTAAATGCTTATTTAATTTTCTTACATTACGTTCTATTTAATTGCTTGATGACATGTTGATATACAAAGGAGAAATTTCGTCAAATCGAAATTATACCTAGAATTCACAAAACCATCGCTTTAAAGGAGAATGAAAGCAAGGTTAAATGTGTATGTGGATACAGATATATTCAAATTTTTATTTGCAGTTTTTCACATAGAGAATATTTTATCGGCATAACGTGTGCCTTAAAAAATCACTGAGAGAACATTTATAAGAAGTTTGTTTTTCTCATTCTTTCGCGAGGTCACTAGGTGTTCTTATGCAAAGTATCGGCTGCTTGAGTTGTCCAGCTAACCTGACTCGCTACAATATTAATCAGAAATTTTAAAAGTATAAATATTTCCATTTTGAATTCATGAATTCGGCACGCTAGCATGAATGGACACCTATTAAAGCACCTCGTTCTTATATTTCCTTCCTTGCCTCTCACAATGATGTCAGTGCTCTTGCAGTATAGACGTAAATCTCCCAAAGCGAATTCTCGTTTGTTAAATAAATTAATGTGAACTTAGGTTTAAATTTAAAATATAATTAATGTTAAATAATAATTATTGTTAATTTAGTTTAGTTTACATTTGCATACATTCAAACATATCCTCTAGTAACGAATATCCAGACATTACGTTCACACATAACATTGATAAATGAAATTATCACGTATTACGTATGTGTTAACAGAGTACGAGCTTTAAATGTAGAGAAAGACTGAAAACGAATCCCTCTGAATGGGACATTGGATAAACTGAATTCCGAAACCAAATTAATTTGTGTGCAAAATAACACCTTAAAATAAAAAAGGGACAGTAATTTTTGTAACATTTTCGTAGATAACCTTAATAACCAGTTTTTAAACGATGTTAGGTAGAAAATAGAAATGTATTAACGATTCTAGCACCGATAATTGAAAAAATATATATCTGGCATCTCATTTTGAAAATACTAACAATTTCACAAGTTCAGTGTTGGGATTTGTTCTAAAAAAAAGCATGCTCCATCTGCGGATGATTCCGATCACATAAGAGATAATATTGCGTTTAACCACCCGCTTGAGAATTACTGATACGTACGTACTCAAGTCAATCACAGTTTTTGTGATTTGTTCCAGGGAATGTCAATAATTTTTAATGTGCGAACACTACAATTATTGTGAATCATTTCACGAAGGGTTTCTTCCTTCTTATTGAGATTTTTTTATTTATTCTTGCTTGGGCTGTGGCTCTCAGCAGCTGTGAACGACTGATTCAGTAGCTGATTTTTTTATATAGCAAGTTTACATGTTTTTTTATCGTGGTTATTTCATTTCAGAAAAACTTTATATTACACGGAAAGTCTAATCGTTTCCAGTCTGCTTAAGGAGGGTCAAAAACTTCTCTGGATAATTTCCTTTTCAAACGTTTACGATGAGAGTTCTGTTTACCTAGTTTGTAATGAGTAGCTTAAGGTATTCGAAAAAAATTGTTGTAGAATATTCAGGATAGAGGGGAGAAATGTTCAGTGATGGGGGTGACACCGAGTTCTTGATGGAGTTGTGAGTTTGGAATAAACCAGGGTGCTTTAGTTTTGAAACGTTTGGATTTTGTGAGTAATGGTTTTAAATGCGGCGGCCCAGACTGGAGATGCATAACATAATATAGGCCGTATCATTTTTTATTAAAAATGGATGGATGTGAGTAATTGAAGTGGGATGATATATTAAGTAAGGGATATAACTGATGAGTTCTTTTAGTAGCTATTGCAATTCTATGCATATTTGATCTCCATGTGAGTTGTGTGTGGAATAATACTCCTAGGTATTTTGCCGTGGCGTTCGATGGAATCCATGCTGTTATGGTTTTGACAGGTGAGTGTGGGCGGGTCGAGGGGTCTTCGAAGAGTGCATAGTTTTCCTTGACTCTTGCTTGTGTTTATCTGAATATACCATTTTTGTGCCCAATCGGATCAACGGCGAGATGATTTTGTAGATTCTCTATTGCTGTTTCTATGTCTCGGTTTATGGAGTACATTGCTGTGTCATCTGCAAAGATGGCAACGGATGTAAATGGTTTGGTGGGTACATATTGTATAGGGTTGGGGAGATGTTCGAACCCTGCGGAACTGATTTGATGGGATACGGTGTTGAAAGTTCACCGGGAGTCGGACTGAAAAAGTACGTGCACTTTGGAAACCATCTATTATACTCTTATTGAGCTGACAACCAGTGATTCACTCAGAACAATATAAATTTGTATAGAATATTTTAGGCATCAGGACCTTTGGTTTGAAGAGTAAATTATTGTAAATTATGAAAATTTAAAAATTTAATCGTTGAATTGATGAATAAATAATGAATTAAAACGAAAAAGTGATTCGTGCACTTCAAGCGGAGTGAAACAGCTGAGAAACTAGAGGAGATAAAACAAATATACAAACGTCGACGGTAAACAAGATAAAACCAGTTAATTAAGATTTGTTTATGAACCCGTAAATAATGACTTTTCATGTTTTCTTTATTTTACGAGGACATTAGTTCAGAAGTGAAACGATTGGTGATAGTAGGTTTATTAAAACAGTTCTGAGTAACCCGGAAATCACCGAAACCTTTAGGACGATGGGATATACTTCTGTGCTGAATTATCGTGTTTTATTGAATGATCGTGTAAATAAGTACGCTGATCCCCGTAACTGTATAACAAAAAAATGGATAACTATTACACTAGTTATTCAAAATAATTGCTATCACAAGCTCATGCATATCTGCTATATAATGATTTACTAATTACTAAATATTAAGGAACACTTTGGAATTATTCTGAAAGGAATGCTTTGACAGACACATTGTTGGTAAACGTAAGTACCCGTTGCGTGTCTCATTTGTAAATATTTCATTACGCATTTTTCTTTCGCAGTTACAGACGTTTCCACGAAGATTTACGAACATGGCTCCCAATACGGGCGGGGACCTTTGCCTATGTGTTGGCTGCAGTGGTAGCGAGCGCGGATGCCAAACCTGCGCCCCATCTCCACGCGCAACACCCCTCCCCCCGCCCCCTCCCGCCTCCGCCGGCGCCGCCTGGGCAATGCGCGGGGCTTCGCGAGCGCTGCTCCCTTCCTACGCCCCCGCGCACGTCAATGCGTCTCTGCTGCTGCCGCCCCTGCCACTACCGCCGCCCCCACCGCCACTGCTTCCGTCACAGCCCCGACTCCGCTGCGGCCCCCACCGCCACCCGTCACCGCCCCCGCCGCCGCCCCCGCCGCCACCTCCGCCGCCGCCACCGTCCCCGCTGCCGCCGCAACCTCCGCCCCCGTCACCGCCCGTGGCGCCGCCGTCGACGCCAACGTCATCGCCGCCGCTGCCGCCGCTTCGACGCCACCACCGTTTTTTCGCCCTGCACCCCACCGCTGCCGTTACGTCCACCATCCACTGTGGGCGCCACCGCGTTCCGCCGCTCTACCCCACCTGCCCGCTGCCGTTCCGCCACCGTTACTTCGTCGTTACCCTGCGGACGCCCCCCCCCCCCCGATCCTCGCTGCCTCACCCACCCTCCTCACCTCGACACTGCCACCCTGCAGCCGCTGCTACGCAAACTAGAGCCGCGGCATGTGATGTTGCCGCCGTCACACCCTCCGACGTCACCACCCCACCTCTGTAACATCACCACTCCCAAATACTACAACAGCCCTCACTGCTGCCACCGCGAACACATTCATCCTCGTATTAGACGTTGCTGACGCTAGCACCAACACATGCGCCACCAGTAGAGCAGCCTTTCCCGACGCCCGCGTTCCCGTCGCAACCGCCGCCGCCACCGCCACCGCTACCGCCACCGCCACCGCCACCGCCACCGCCACCGCCACCGCCACCGCCACCGCCGCCGCTCCTGCCGCCGCCGCCGTCTATTGTCCCGGCGTTTGCTTTGTTCGCAGCGCCGCGCCGCTCGCCGGCCGCGGGTCTTCTCCGCTCCTAATGAGTTTGTATTGACCCGCGCTCGATATTGGGAGCTTTTATATGACGCATTGTCGCGCGCCGTGTCCTTTCGCCGATGCGAGCTGAACGGGGCGCGCGTTGATATTTGCACGCGGGCAGATTGTTCCTCGGCCCCCGCGCCAGGAAATAAGTTGGAAATCAACTCTTTGTACGACTCGCGGGATAGATTGAATGTTTTATGAAATGTCATATAATTGTGCTGATTGTGTGTTAATGTATGATTGGTGTTTCAATCAATAACGACCTGAATGCGAGAAAACTCCTATGTACACCGAAAGAAACAATTGTTTAACATTTAATTTACAGACAAACTGACGGTGTGCCAAGTACAATTATGTGAGCGGAAGCTTTTTGAAATACCATCTTTCGCTTTCAGTTCATTTTAATTAAACATATCTAAATTAATCTATTAATTTACGAAGTATAAACTACGATCTCTGAAATAATCGGTCAACTAAATCCGTGAACATGTGTGATCTACAATTTCAATAATTCGAAACTCAACATATAGTTTTCTTCCATTTTTTAAAAATTTTTTAACATGATTTGGAGCTTAGTGTCGGAAGAGTTTACTTCACTGTGTAGTATTAGCACAAAATTGTATTCTAATTGGTAATTTGTCGCCCCTGCACGATCATTATATAGCGCTTTGTCATAAATTATAAAGTTTTAAAATCCACTCATGTAACAGGAGTATACACAAAATATGCATTTGGTAATTTGTAAAGATTATCTCGCTCTTTCTTTTGCAATTGTACGTAATTTTGAAATTTCGTGACATAGTGTCAAGCTTCCTCGAGCAGGCAACTGATCGGGGGAATTGAATTGAGGTATTTCGCATTAATGAAAAGTTTTTGCGTTGACACGATTTACACGAAATTTTCCGACAAGTGTTTATAATGCGTTGGCAAGAGGTAAACCACTGGATACATACTGGTTTCGCAATAAAGCCGATATCAATACAGGATTTAGGAGAACTGCGGTTTAACACTAATTGACGGAATACTATTGAAATGAAAACGGGTGATCTCATTTATAGGGAAAGCGCTAAAACAAGGACTGTAGAATTCACTTATTTCTCTTCCTGTGTACAAATTCACCGACTTCAAATACAAATTTAGAGACATTTTCCTATAAAGTGCAAACTATGAGTTACCATTGAGTCACGTGTATTATACTCAAGACATTTATACGAACCAACGTAGGAAGCGACACATTAACTTGCACGTAAAACACACCACACCAGCAGATTGTCGCTAATAGAAGGTAGGAGCTTGTAAATTAACATTCTTATAAATGATGATGCACATAAATTTAAATTATGACCCACTTTTCGTGTCAAAAAAAACGGATTAATTAATTACTTTAAACGATGAATATTCTTTACATCTGATTCAGCGAAGAATTAGAACAGGGACGACATTCGTGAGCGCATAGTTCGGCGGAGAGCAGTACGAGAGAAGGCGAGCTGGCAAGCTCCTTCCTCGGCGACGTTTTCAGCGGCGGAGGCAGTAGGCGGCGTAGGAGGGCAGCGGGCGAGTTCGGAGGCGCAGCACGCCAGCGGCGCGGCGCGGCGGCGGCGGGCGGGAGGCGGCGGAAGCGGCGGCGGCGGCGGCGGCGGCGGTGCGCTGGAGGCGATGCGAAGCGCGGCGCGCGACGCGACGCGGCAGGGCTCGGCAGGCGGTGCGGCGCGGCGCGCGTGGGCGGCGCGAGCGACAGGCGGCGGGGCGAGGCCGGGGCGGGAGCGACTAGAGGGGGGAGGGGCCGTCGGAAGCGCCAGAAGCGTTCGCTCGCTGGCTGGCTGGCGCTGCGGGTGCGGGCGCGGGGGCAGAGGCGAGGTGCGGGTCTACGGCGGGCGCGGGGGCGGCGGCGGCGGCAGCGCGCTGGCACTTGGTTTATGGAGCGGGCGAGGCGTCGGGGACGAGGTAACGGGGAAGGGGAGCGATGGGTAATATCGACCGGCCCGCGGGCGGAGGCGGCGCGGCGGCGGCGGCGGCGGCGGAGCGCGAGCGCCCTTCCTTCCTTCTCAGCAGCCGGCTCGCTGCTCGCGTATCGAGGCCCCCCCCGCGCCACCGACAGGCAAAACAGCCAACCGCGCCGTGCGCGCCCGTACCAGCGGGCGCGCGCTACAGAGAGCGCTTACGCGCGTTGCCACCCGCTTCACCCCGTATTGGGATCGGCGCTGGCAGGTGAATAACTTTGGGCGCACCCGAGACGTATTCATTACGGGGAGTGGATTTCATCTCGGAGGCGGATTCGATTTCGTTTCATCTCGGCGACCTCATAAGGCGCGTGGAAGAATGAGCGAGCGGGAGACAAGAAACGATCGCGGATTCTCGGAATGTTCCCGACGCTCGCCCGCGCCAGCATGTGCGGCCCGCTCGGCGCGCTGCGCTGGCAGTGGGCGGCGGCGACGGCGACGGCGACGGCGACGGCGACGGCGACGGCGGAGGCGGAGGCGGAGGCGGCGGCGGGCGCGAGGCCGGGGCGCAGTCAACCGCGACGATCCCTGCTTCTCTTGGCTCGCTCCTTGCTTTTATCACCACGGCGCACCCGCAGCATGCGGAGCGGACACGAGCGGACGTGGGCAGCTCAGTCGTAGGGATCGCAACTTGTACTGCCTGTTAGCTCTTGATTTTTTTTCGTAGGTTTAATAATAGCTTCGGAAATTCTAGTATTCTAATAAAATACTTGGTCTTGAGACTGCTGATCAAACTAGAGATGATAGTCGTAACAATTTAACTCTTAATTAGGGCTAATGCAGAACGTTTAAAATCTAAAGTGATGAAGATATCTGATCTCTCTAATCTTGTATAGTTAAACATACTGTATTATAAGAATGAACTTGATGATACTCTTCACTAACTTCTTGCAACTTGTAATGCACACACACACACACACACACACACACACACACACACACACACATATATATATATATATATATATATATATATATATATATATATATATATATATATATATATACAGATACAGTGCTGGACGCTCCATGTCTTGGATTCCTCCTTTCGTTCCATACATACTGACATGCAGACATACATTTATCAGTATGTCTGCATGTCAGTATGAATGAAGAAAGGGGAAGCGTTAGCGATTAACATATTCCCCTTCATCAAGTTTATTATATATGTCAAATGGAATATGCAAGCGAATATTCTGAATCACGTGCCAGAGCACATATGTATATATATATATATATATATATATATATATATATATATATATATATAGATAGATAGATAGATAGATAGATAGATAGATAGATAGATAGATAGATAGATAGATAGAAAGAAATAAAATTAATTATGTAACATTTTTTTAAAGTTAACTTAACTAAATCTACAAACCTTTCTGTTAATTCATAATACCTCTTTTACTCTTTTATTAACGTTCCTTTTCGTCACTGCCCATTTTTCGGCGTAGCCATGACCCTGAAGAGACTAAACAATACTTTCTGTGAAATGAAATGTGATAGGTAAACATTAATTTCTATTCGGTATTGTAAAATACCTACTTATTTGTTGAGTGTCAAGTATATGTATTTACAGTGAAATATTTTATTTCATGATTATATGATAGCTCAGGGCATTTAAATTATGTTGTTGTTATTTTCCTATGCGGTCGGTGGTTTTAAGAGATACATTTTAATCCGATAAGACGTATAAGTGTGGTTATTTGGAAAAGTTTTTTTCGCTCTTTATGTATAGTCTTGCTTTCTTTTAACACATGCTACTGTTTCTGACATTTTAACACGTTTACCCCTTTCGAATTTCAAGTTCGCTGTGTAAGATTAAATTTTGCTGCCCATATGATGAACTCGGAAAGTGGAGAAAACAATATTCTATAAATAACAAAAATCGAAATTGATTTAATTTAAACTAATCTTCGTAAACTGTTTTTGTCATATTTTATTCGGTTTGCCACTGCTTTCGGAAGCCACGCTTCGCCGAGATAAGTTTAATGGGGTAAAATGGGGTCATTATTTTCGAATACTAACACTCCCTTCAGTCCCTTGCATTTCATTACGTAACTTTGCTCCAGTTCAATTCAAAAAGCGTCGCGACCGTTATGAATGCTGGCTGATCTATAAATGGCATTCTCTTCCTATGATCAGATTTCTGACAAAACCGTACCGAACAAGTTCCCTGATGCTTCCAAACTAATATTACAATTCAAAATTATAACTAACGAGCCTTTGAAACGTATTAGTCAATCCCCATGTGAACTCCATTTAATTTGTATATTTTCTTTCTATTGTGGTTTTAATATTCTGTACAGTAATTTGTTTTCATCTCTTAACATTAAATTTTCAAGTTGCAACTAAATAATGGAAACATCTATGTATTGATCACATTTATTTATAATAAATGTGATCAATAATATTTCACATAATGCCGACAAAGAAATTAAACAAGAATCTAACATATTGGTTAGTGAATACACTCGAGGTAACTGCAGTCGATGCCTTTGAGCTCGAGTAGCTAAGAGATCTCGTATTATTTCTCTGAGTGTTCACTCATTTCGCAAAGTATATCAATCTAGTGGTCCTACCATATTCCACAAAACTTTAAATAAGAATCTCCAGAATAAACTGAAACACGGATGCAATCTAACCGAATCAACTCTCACTTAACAAGTACAGATTCATTAATGTATAGGAAAATTATGGTGTGTAATTGAATAAAGATCCGTACTACTAGAATATGTGATCCGTGAAAACTGTGATCTGTGAATGGCACCCCTTCGACCAATCCATGTCGCATAGTAAATATGGAAGATGATCGCAATGAATGGGTCAACTGTTTGTATAGGTCACTTTATTCATTACATTTTATTGTTGTGATACGAAATGTGTTTTGACGTCCATTTTTCACCGTTGGGATTAGGATTTTTGGTCCGCGTGGGCACTAAGAATATATGGTTACAAATGCAATTCAAACGAGAAACGAATGATTACAACAACAAAGTTCAGAATGATTTACTTTTTAGAAGAATTGATATAGACGTTTTAGTTAGTAAATCTTCCTAATAAAATCTACATTACCGTGAGCGGACTTTCTTGGACCTCTCCTGCTCCTCCTTCCTGTCTTTCCACCATTTCTATATTGTCTATCACCTCGTCATTATCACTGTCATTTCATTAGATTATCGCTCAAGGACCTGAATAACCTCAGCAGTTGAAGGGATATTTAACTCTAGTAAATAATAAAATAAGTTAATATATAAATAAACAATGTGTTATCAATGCTCGATCTCGGGCATCTATTACCACTGTTTCTGATTCTGGTTTCATTCTTCCTCTTTTAAGCCACATACATTTTTTGTTGTAATTGATCTGTTTGTCTTTTCACAATTTCTTTAGCATTGTTAGGGGCTTACCTTCATGTGGCATTTATCATCTTGGGAAATTTTGAGACCCGCTTTATCACAATGTGTTCTCAAAGCCTGATCTTGGGCACCTATTAGAACTGCTTCCGATTCTGGTTTCATTTTCCCTTTTAAGCCACATAAATATTTATCTTTATTGATCTCCACCTTGTCCATTCTTTTAAGATAATGTCCGTGGAGTGCTTTGACTCTCTGCGATTTCTTTAACATTTTATTATTATTATTATTATTATTATTATTATTATTATTATTATTATTATTATTATTGATGTTGTTGTTGTTTGTTGTAGTTGTTGCACTAAACAATATTAATGATGTTCCAAGGATCAAATTTTGAGGTGAGGTTGACTGTATTCCGCGAATAATTATGTTTGAGGTTTACTTAAGGATAAAAAGAAGAAAGGCTTGTTTACTATTGATATCCATTATCTTCCAGCTCCGTGACTTCGTGATAACATTTCGGGTAGCTTTGGAGTTCAAATATGATTTCTCCTCACGCGTGTATGCCTAAAATTTAAGTTTCAAGTTGAAATGAAATACTTGTATTTGTTAAATAATGTAACGCGATTTGAGAATGACAAAATGCGAAATAGGAGCTTTTTATCAAAGTTAAAGAGCTTCTTGACATTTATCTCCTACATCTTATATTTACACTGAGCAATTAATTATATATGTATACGTGCTTTATAATACTGTTTATTTTGCTTGAGATAACATCTATGTAGCTTCGTGCTCTTCTTTTTGGATATTTTGTGGATGATGAGGACATGCTTATAGTTTCTCATCCTTTTCTACAATTTCGGCGAAAATTATTGAATAAATGAATTTGTAATATAAAATCATGATATTATATCGTATAGTCTCTAGGTTGTGTCATGGGTCTAAGGTTCCCATGGTGTTGTCCCGTGTTCGATTCCCGGTCGGGGCAAGAGTAAAATTTTAGCTTTCCTTTAAATTTGCTTCAGTTTCTGTAGCTGTGTGATAAAGAAAAACTGAGGCAGATGGACTTTATTAGTTACGATGAAGGGAATGTCATTTTCACCACGTGTCTCTCTTACTCTACCCTAAACGTGGAAATTAAGCTAGGTCCAGACATGTGGGACACTTATCTATCTGTCGGTCAGACAATCGACCCAAAATGACAAATACATAATATATCGTATATTATTTTGTACTCAGTATTGCTCAATCTAATATGACGTGGAACGGAAATTTGTGTTAGATGTGGGGACAGGCGTACCGTATTGTTACAGCTATCACTAAAATGGTATCCGTAAGTAATAGGTGTATTAACGTTGTTGGGATGTTAAGGTGTATTGCGTGTTTGTTAATCAAACTTGTAGTTCCAACATGATAAATCGCAGATTAATTAACTTTTAAAACATGAATGACCAATTTACAGCCAAAAATTCATCCATTGCTATTGTAATGTATCAGACAATAGCTCTCATCCTTTCAAAGAGAGACGGTCTCGCTCCGAGCAGAAGCACTTCAGCATGGGGCCACGTGCACTAAAGCGATTATTATTCGTTCAATATAAATTTGCAGACGGGATAGGAATTTCTGTTGTTTTGAAAATGAGGGCTCGAACACTTCTCCGAGAATGTACGAATAGTACCGACGTCTAACAGCAGCTGGCCACTTCTGACGCCAGCCGAGACACTCCGGGAAAAAGTATTTATTTTGTTTTTGTAATTTCTGTGAATTCTGCGAAAAAATCAAATCCACTTGGGTATGGGAGAGTGCGTTCTGTTAGTAAATTAATTAAAAATAATGTTGGAAACTATTGCCGCGAGGAAAAGAAGAAGGGGTTATTAATACCATTAGAAAGACCTGTGGACAGAGCTGCAGTATAATACACTTTCTCATGGACAGTACACGCTATTCACAAAAAGCAGGGAAAATATTTTTATTTTGTATACGAATATATCCGTAATATATTTACTTAGACGTGCGATTCTCATTCAATAGGCAGTGACATGTAAACAGATCGCAGCGCTCCGTCTGCAAATGTACAGTGAACGTTTAATATTAACAGCGGGGACAAAGGAACAGTCCTTTTTGGATACAAAGGCCAACCTCTTGACTTTCACTCAAAGGCGGAAGGACTGTCTTTTCTTCCTCTTTTGAGCGTGGATGTCGTCTCACCAGCGTATGGTGGCATCACGTGACGGACTACGGAGGGCGGTCAAGGGCAGGAACGCGTTGCGTTTCCGACATTCATGTAAACACAGAGAAGACGGCGGTCGCTATTCAGCGGAGATCACGTGGCCTTGCGACAACGCCAGATACATTCGCAACAGGCGAATGGAACTCTATACATGCTCTGTACTTCAAATCATGCTATATTGATACATTGTAAATAAATGTACATTTGTTATGATATCCTGTCCTCTTATTTCATCACGACGCTATACTACTCGTTTGAGTATGCTGTGAATGTTATTTTCAAAAAAAAAAAATTTTATTACACGGATCAAAATACTACGATTATATATATATATATATATATATATATATATATATATATATGAATTTCTGTATTTAACATAAATTATGGTAATTGGTTCATTTTAAATCCTGCTGCATCTTCAACTGCAGCGTACCGGGTGTAAATTTCAGAGTTGCATCAACATGTAGCTCGTTTCTTAAAACACTTAAGGAAAGAACGACAAAAACAATAACATTTTTAATCGTTCAATCTTCACATTACAAATAATGATGAAAGGAAACATATTGATTAACCTTTTCAATTAAAATTAGTTGTTTAATCTTTTATTAGGATTATAATAATTTTATTTATGAGGAGCACATTATCTATGACTATTTTGTACATGCAAAAGCGCGTGCTTCACTTCGCTTTCGTTTATTCTGAAAGTGGTGATGAGTGATTAAAGAAAGTAGACAAATATAAATAAATAAACTCACATTAACGTCACTTCCATCTTTCGTCTGTATCTTCTCCTCTGCCACTTCCCCTTATTTGAGACATGTGTATCCCATCCTCCTATGTCTCAGAGTGTCTTTCCTTGCAGTTGCTCGTTATCTGGATCCCTCGCCCGCCACCCTCTCACAAGCCCGCAACGATGTAATGTAATGCAAATTCAACTTCAAGATAACGGGATGGAGATGTTCCATTCACATGTTATGGGATTGTAGCAACTTGTTGCTCGAGTGCCATCACGTAGTACGCAAAACACCTCCTTCTTGAATCGGTGAAACGCTGTATTAGGTGTGTACGTGGTAGCGTATGTATAAATCGATTTACCGGAAATGTGTACGTATTTAAGGAAAAGTAAACTTTGAACATATCCCGGGTTGTAGAACATTCCGTTCTTCTTCAAAATTCTAGTGTGTGTGTGTGTGTGTGTGTGTGTGTTTCATGTTACGACACTTGCGGCGACGCCTCGTCCCCGCCATCATCTCTCACTGCCGGTTTCTTGGACTTGCCGTCACGTCGCCCTTCCACTTACATATGTGAAGTAATTTTTCTGTGATGTGACAATCCTCCTCGCATATGAAGACAGTTCTTAGGCCCATCTTCACATTGTTTTTTTATTATCTCTTACGCAGGTGACGACTGCCTTATTAGATGTAGTTAGGCCAAATTCATCCGCTTTCTAGAGGACAATTCTAGCTGCCGGTTGCTCTAATTTGTAGTTTTACGTGGTTTCTCAGATCAATACGTCGGAGCGTTAACCTAACAAACGGGCTCCGGACGTTCGCGGTATTTCCTGCATTGTACTACCCTCTCTCTATGTTCACACACAATTACTTGCACAATACTCTCACACAAGTCGGGTGCGTTGCTCCGGCTGGGACGGTGGCGCGCTGAGACGATGTTCCAGCAAGACAAGGTGTTGGTCAGAGCTAGATCTCACCATCTAGTGGGGAAGGATCACAGCCACCTTTCCGGATAGACGGTTCACTACACTAACGAGATACATTACCAAAGCAGTTGACGTGCCTGGAAAAATCAATCAATTAGTAAACCTAATAGCTAATGGGTGCTCTAATAGCTGATTAGGTGGGAGGAGAAACTACTAAGGTAAAGTAAAAAAGGGTTCAATGGTGATACATGTTCGCAGGAGAGATCCAAAATGCCACATAGACAAACAACATCCATTCGGGAGACGGGATTCGAACACTCGATACTTGGAGGTGAGGTCATTTAAATGCTAACGTCTTGACAACCTCGACGACCCAAGTCACCTTTATGTTTTTGCTGCTTCAAGATCTCATGTCGTTAATTAATGAAAATTATTTTGAAAATTGTGAATCATGATGTATTAATATGTTGATGTTAAATGCACTGCCATCATTAAACTATTATTTCAAGTATGTTTTTATTCACTTGTTCAAAAAAAGAAAGATCCCATTCATCACGGTATGAACCCATCACACCCGTGTCCAGTTATCATAGAAAACTCCTCTCTTTTATTCAAACAATTTAGTGCTTATAACTGCTCTCACAAATTGAGAGTGTATCACGAAAAATGAATTTGGTGAAAGTAAAGCATCGATTATAGCCGATAACAGATAGTTTCTTTTACAATTTGTTCAAAATTTCAATAGACACCGTGTGGTGCAGAATCTCCGAGTAAATTCCAGGACGTTATCGACGTGCAGGCTCCGTGCCTCGCATGCGCTCTCGGTCGCGGTTGCAACCATACTTCCTGCAACGGGTCGCGATCCAAGAACTTCGCAAAACACTGATCACCTGCGTTCCGCGCGTTCTCCGGCCAGCCGCTCCCCTCCGACTCCCCCCCTCCCCAGCCGGGGGAGACGGGGGCTCGTTGCCCGCTCCCCATCCCCCAGATACCACGTCCGCGTCGCTCGCCCTCCTTCGCCCACCAGCCTTGTCACCCTCTGCCGCCGCCGCCACCACCGCCGCCCGCCGCCCGCCGCCCGCCGCCGCCCGCCGCCGCCCGCCGCCGCCCACTGCCCGCCGCCCGCCGCCCGCCGCCCGCCGCCCGCCACCCGCCGCCCGCCACCCCCGCTCGCCGCCCAACCGCTGCCTCGGCGCGGCGCGGCGTGGCGCGGCGTGGCGCGGCGCTGCGCGGCGTGGCGCGGCGTGGCGCGGCCCACCGCTCGCTACTGCACCGCGCGCGCCGCGGCACCGCCTGCGCTCTCGCCAGCGCCGCGCGGTCACTGAACCCGGCCTTCGCGCTTCCCACGTCCACTTCCCCGAGGCCTCCTTAGCCTCCTCCACCTCCGCCGCCGCCGCCGCCGCCGCCACCGCCTCCACCGGCGCAGCCGCCCGCACCGCCACCTCTCCTTGCGAAACGTTCACCTCATTCAAAATATTCACTCCCTCATTCATCGATTCCTTCATCCTCGCCAGCCCGCGCCCTGCCCCGCCCCACCGCTCCGCGAGCGACCCGCCCCGTCACCCCCCGCCCCACCCGCGCTCATCAGCGCGTGCGTCTCCGCCCCCGCCGCCGCTCTCGCGACGCCCTCCCGTCGCATGAATAGGCCGCGCGCTTTGCGGGGATCGATCTTTTAAAGATGGCCGACGGTGCGACGCCGTCGTCGTCGTCCTCGGGGGCGGCTACGGTGGCGGTGGAGGCGGTGGGAGCGACGCGGCGCGGAGCGGCGCGGCCCGGCGCGGCGCGGCGCGGCGCGGCCCGGCGCGGCCCGGCGCGGCCCGGCGCGGCCCGGCGCGGCCCGGCGCGGCGGGCGTCGGTGGCAGTAGCGGGTCCGAAGAGGAATCGATGTTTTATGCAAGCGCTCGCAACCAGGGCAGCGGCCTCGCGGACGCAGGCCAGGGGTGCTCAGCCCCTTGTGTGGGCCGCGGGAGGCGGGGCGGGGCGAGGCGAGTTGAGCGGCCACAAAAATGGTGACCACAGGGGAAGTCTCGCTCGACCATCGCGGGAACCACGTTAAGTCGGTTCTTGGATCGCAACAGGCTTCGTCACAGTCGACTGATTTTCTTTCGAGATTGTACACTTTATTATCTATTAACTTGGTGAGGGACACTCGGATCAGCTGATTGAAAAGGCATTTTATGTATCATTCCAGATATTTCCGGAAGTAATACTCCTTCTGTTGTAATAGTCTTGTGGAGGCGTATATCTTTTGCAGAGATTTACAACATACTACGTTGCGGAAAGATAAAGTTAAATGACACGTTTTTTCTGTTCTTCATCTGAATCTTTTTATTTACTTAGAAACGAAAACAATGTTTTGTAATGTAAATAGTAGGGGGTGATGATGACCTAAAACATTCCTAAAAATGACGTAAAAAATTCTCAAGCATCTCTCTCAAGCAAAGCATCTCAAGCTGTTGGATATATTATTGATGTAATTGAAGCTTCTTCCTTTTGTTCAAGTGAACTCAGCCCCCTAATAATTAGCATACTAGCCTACTTAATGATTAATTTATAGTCACTAGTGGTTCCCTGGATTGAACACTTTTGTTGTTGTATTTTTTCTGAATTTATTGCAGAGATTGACCACATACTGGTTTCATCTCATTCCGAAAAGAAATTCTGTTAAGTCTGAGCGAACTGAATTTCTACTAAGAAATACAGATTTTTAGATGAATAATTGAGGAGAGTTCCAAATTGGAATTATCTCCCCTGTAAAATAGTTTCTGAATCCACCCCTCTTCATAATATTCTACTTAGATGTTACGCATTATGACCAGGGCCGTTCTCAGAGACGGAGGTCGGAAGGGTTCAATCTCTCCCGAAATTCTTGGGTCACTACGTTCTTTAAAAAATTGAATTGTTTTCTAATTCTTCATTTCCTCTAGTTGTACTTGGAATGTGCAATAATCAATTGTTGCTAAAAGAAAATATTGAAGTATCATTGCCCATAATGAAAAGAATTCTGTCATTCCCAGCACTTTTTTATATAGAAATGTTTTTCTGATTTGAGGTATTGCAATGATGGCAGATAATAAATGAATCATTTATTTAGAAAATACTGCCCTACGTTGAGGGCAACAAATTTTCCCATTTTCAAGTGCAACAGATAAAAACAATTAAAAACATGTGTTTGTCAAATAGCTGGTATGCTTCGTGATAAGGTTTAAAATAATATATTTATTAACAACTAATTAAAAACATATATGTTCATCACAAGGAGCTGGCACGTACATATGATTTAATTGCGTTTTAATTCTACAGTGCTCTTGAAAAGGGATAAATATGTTGCCATAAACGTAGTGTTATGTTGACTAAATAAATGACTCTCTTCTAATCTGCCATCATTGCCAACCTCCAAGATCTGAAAATCATTTCTACATCACTGTCTGTTATATATGCGAATAATTGTGAGTACTCTTTCCGCTCTGGATGGTAAGATCAGGTGCCGATCTACATGTCGGCTGGGGAATGGGATGCCCAAGCAGGCATCTCCCACCAGAAGGGCACCACAACGGTCGTGACAAGCTCTAAACTTCCGACAAATGTCCCGACATGAATGGTAGTGTAGTGCATGTAAATGTATGTGTAAAAAAGGAGTGAGCATAAAACCAGAAAAAGGAAGGACAGATCGCGCGCGCTCCGTGGCCCGATTTTTAGGGTACTGCTTTTGCGTTTTTCTGTGTTGATCGGAGAAACTACAAATCAGAGCAAGCCGGCCGCTGGACTTCTCGTTCAGACAGCGGCTGAATTCGGCCTAGGAATCTACCCAGTGTCAAAAAAACGTGCCACCGTCTGGACTCCAACCCTAGGACCTGCCGTTCTGAGGCACTGCAATGACATTAATGTATGCCTTGAGACACCTAGGCCAGGGCCCCATAAGAAAACGTGGTGTCGTTCTTGATGGCGAGCATTGTTTCGCAGAAGGCGAGGACCGCAAGTGGCCTCGCAGCCGCGTTGGGCGCCCCTGGCGTAGGCGGTCGCGGCCACTGGGCGGGCGATGTGCGGGAGGCTGTCGCCCTCGCAGCGCGCGCAGGTCACGCCGAGGTGCCGCGACGGCGCGACGCGGCGAAACTAGTGAGCGAACGGGGCGACGGGGCTGGGCGCGCTGGGGCTCCTAGAGACGGACATGCGGGCACCGAAGGGCGGGTGGAAGGATGGGGAATGAATGGCAAGTGGTGGGTAGAACGAGCGACGAGTAGTCAGTGGTGGATCCGAGGGGGGCATGGGGTCCACCTCCACCGTTGAAAATCAACATTGTTTTGTTACTATAACAATAACAACAACAAAATAATAATAATAATAATAATAATAATAATAATAATAATAAGTAGAAGACATTGCTATATTGGGAACAGCCCACAATATTATTATTATTATTATTATTATTATTATTATTATTATTATTATTGGCGTATAGGCCATTGCTGACCACGCTACATGATTAACGTGTGTAATTTTTCCAGGATTCAGCTGTATCCCTCAGTACGACAAGGTTGTTACGCCTTGAAGTGTGATTTATGAGATGATAGCATGATGACGAGAGGTGAAGAGACAATCACAAATACGACCATGTCTACGCAGGACTGAAACCTCCTCGGCGCAGACCCCGACCGACCACTTCTTCTTCTTCTTCTTCTTCTTCCTCTTCTTCCTCTTCTTCTTCTTCTTCTTCTTCTTCTTCTTCTTCTTCTTCTTCTTCCGATGTTCCTAATTCGTTCAATCACTTGATGGTAAAAGGAAACGGTGATAGTGAACCCGGAAGACCTCTTCCGACGGCGTCCGAAAACATCTGTTGTTGGACAGAGATATGTTTCTTTTGGTTTTCTCCGATCGAAGTTGGCCGGCTGAAATTTTCTCGAAAATCGGCTTCATTGTGACCGCCGGCTACGTAATAACAATGGCACGTACATGGTATTTATTTATAGGCTATATTCTCAGACTCAATAAATAAAAGAAAACACAAAAACGGGTAAAAATAACATACTGTCGTCTGCTGATTTACAGACTTCCTCTATGCTTTTGGCTGAAAACTTAAACTAAAAAACAAAACAAGCAACTACCTAACAAGCTATAAGATCTTGACCTACGCTACTAAATATGCATTTCTGTATAAAAAATTAAGTTTGATAGATTGATGTAAAGCACTATTATGAAATGTAAATATACTAGTTGGTGCATGAACGTGGAATGTTATGTCATTGTGGTGGACATAGGAGGAGTTCTGGCATTGATGCAGATAAGAACAATTCTAGTAATAAAACAGAATGAAGTGGTTTGTACTAGCGGAAGGAAATGTGGCAAGGCGTAATGGAAAGGAAGTTATCCTAACGGCGAAAGCTGTTAAGAAAGAGGAAGGAATGGGATGGGTGCAGTTGTAGAAGTATTCGTCGTAATGGAGACAATGATGATTGGGAAAGACTATATCTATCCCATTATGCTTTACCTAGATTTTTATGCAGGACGCGCAAAATTGCGTGAAATTAATGTAGGCCCAGATGCAAAAATTCGAGAGTGTGTCTATTAAGACCTTGCGACAATTCTTTTCTCTATGATAAATATAGTTTTGATGAATTTCTCATTAAGGTAATATAATGGTTTTCTATTGACTGCTTTTAGTGAAAGGTACATTGCAATATTTTCAGACTGAAGAATTCGTAACTCCTTTGTTGCAAATCGTGCAAAGTCATTGATGTATTTGAACACAAAATAGCTCAAGATATCAACGAAAATGAAAAGATTGAAAAGCTGAGTTTCTAATTCTAGAAAACGTTTATTGGCCAAACTGCCGTCAGCAAAGTAAACATCGTAACAAAGATGCTTCAGAATAGGAAGAGAATTAAAATTCCTCCTAGATCATCATACAAACGCAACCATTTCCTTTAAATTGATAGCTTGTGTTGGCCTTGTTTATTTTATATCCAATTAGATTCATTAACTCATTACATTGAGTTTCAATCCTGAACTTGTGGTATTTGTTAAATTGCTGGATCTAGGAGTATGAATAGGTCCAAAATATATTAAAAATATATACTCAAGTCAAAATTTAAATTAGAATAACAATTTTGAAGAGTTATTATTTTTTCTTTTAGGATTTTACAAGAATAATACATAGTTCAGTAAATGTAACTATTCATATCTATTTACAGACTTGCTTGCTGATTATAAATATAAAACTTAAATGCTATTTTAAGGGAGGTGATATCTTATTTCGGGTCTTCAGTCTACATTTACAACAGCCATTTTTTTCTTCAGGAATATGTGATACGGATATTGCTTTGAATTCGTGTTTGGTAATTGGTGTAAGAGTAATTAGTACTCGTAATATCGTGCCCACCTTTGACCGAACGTTAGATCTTCACACAACAATTTCCCGCGGAATGGTGGATTTGACACATCCAGGTGTCGTGAATTACGAAGAGATTGAAGGGAAGAAAGATGGACAGTGGTGTCCTTCGGACAAATCCCAGGTGAATGTGATCAGTATTTAAATGGCGTAGCAGCGCGGGACGCGTCCATTATTGCTGCGGCGGGGCGAGATAAGTTCCTAATGCTGCTTCTCCTCTCCTTCCTTCGCCTCTACCCCCTGCTCTTCGCCCTCCTCCGCGCCAGGGCGTTTCCGCGCTCCGCGGCCGCCGGAAACAACGGAGGCGGCGGCCGCGGCAGTGGTGGTGGCGGCGGAGGCGGCGGTTGCCGTGGCGGTGGCCGCCGGAAGACACAGAGAAAGCCCGGGGGGCTTCGCTGCCGCCGCCGCCGCCGCCGCGGGTCAACGGCCGCGCCGCGGGAAATCGGCCGCGCAGAAGCGCGCGGGTGCCCCTGCCGCCTCCGCCTGCGCCGCCGCCACCGCCGCCACCATAGCCGCTAACACAGCCGCCACCGCCGCCATCGCCAATACTGCCGCCAACACCGCCGCCAGAGCCTCCTCCGCCGCCGCCGCCGCCTCCACCGCCGCTTCTACCGCCGTCGCGCCATCCGCTACCGCCGCCACCGTCGCCACTCCTACCGCCGCCACCACCGCCGCTCGCTCGCCCGCCCGCCCGCCCGCCCGCCCGCCCGCCCGCCCGCCCGCCCGCCCGCCTGTCCTAACCGCTCTCTCCGCACTGCCTCCATAACCTCGATTCGTGGCGGAGAAGTAGTTTCGTGTTGTTGTTGTTGTTGTTGTTGTTGTTGTGGTGGTGGTGGTGGTGATAGTGGTTGTTACTGTTAATGTTGTGACAGGTTTTAAGGAATAAGCGGCCTTGACTTTTTTCCGGTGCTACAACACGACTTGGTTAATATAATACGTCATTTTGAAGAAGGTAAATAAAGGTAGACCAGTAGTAGTACTTGGAAATCAGAACAATGATGTATGATTTCATGAACAATGATGAGGATTAAGTGAAAACTTCCAGGTGTGGACTAAAAAGGACTCAAACATTTTCTGAAAATATCTTGTTTAGGGCATTCATTTTCAAGAAACTTAGGAAATTAAATATATTGAAGTGTACTCTTAGTTGTCTCTCTTTGGCTTTGAATGAAAATATAGCAATCTATATGAGTTTCAAAACCATACGAATAAAATAGTGCCACGAGCAATTGTTGTAGTGTCTACTGTATGAGTTTTTTTTTTATTTCTGCAATATAAACTCAATTAGAATAGAATTCAAGGCAGACGATCCACTTATTGTATGCATTCGTCTTCTCTTTTTCAATACCTTGATTCAGCTCACTTGTCATTCGGCTGCCACAAGTGTCAGATCATTTGTGAATTGGAAATATTTGATTTCCCGGTTGATTGTATACCTACAATGAGTGACAAGACCGAACTTCTCGACATAGGGTGCCTAGGCAAACAGAAAGGCGGGGCCCTATTCTTTAGTAATTGAACGAAAAACAAAAAATGAAATATGGGAACGGTATTCGTACCACTTGAAAGATAACCTCTAGCAGCACCTCTAATCGATTTTGTTTTTCGCCAATACTCAGTCTTATTGGTGCACGAGACATATTCCGTGCATATCGCTCTGCAAGGTTTGGTGTAAGCAATATTATTCGTCGTATAATTCTATTCAATAATTTTAACTTATTCATAATTAAAACTTCAATAGAAGAAATGTTTTAAAATCTGAATTAAAAACATTTATTTAAAACTGTAAAACTAGTAAATTATGTAGAAATTGCCTTTCATATTTATTAACTAAAACATTTTTATTTGAATATGTATTGGGGGTCCCTATCATATAACTATAATCTGGGAGTTCCCCTGTGAGGGTGTGCCACTAGGCAACGTGCTTACCTAGGGGTCCAAATAGTTTGCCTACGCGGAAACCCAGCCTTGCTGAGTTCCTCATCCTCTTCGTTGTTTTATGCTGGAAATTAAGAAGATGGAAGTGACCTTCCGGAATGTGTGCTGTAAACCAGCATTTTCCAACAATATACAGCGTGAAAAGTTTGATACATTTTAAATGTACATTTCCCTCAACGAGCGTGATGTGTTGCCCACAAATGGCATTAAAATTGAAAGTGGCAGCTTTGAAATAACCTGAGTGACTTGCAGAAATAGACAATTATTATGGAAGGTGATAAAACGTCTTTATCGTCGTGTGTAATATTTAATTTTCATTTCTTTTTGTAAAATACAAAACATCAAATGTCATATCATGTTTCGTCAAGTTAAATAGTTTTGGGTGCTGCTGCGAGGAGCGAACACGAAAGTTGTAAAAAAAAATGTATCATCTGCACGCGATGAAGTAGTACTTTTGAAACAAACTTTTAACCATTAAAAAGCATATTTAAACATCTGAATAAATAAAAAAAATGTTTTCGTTATCCTTTAATGTGATATAAATCATGCATTTTTGCTTTGTTTTTACATTTTACAAACAGTAAAACTTGAATTATGCCTCAATTTGTAGTGAAATATAATTGTTTTTTCCTTTTCCGTTCCAAAATGTCATCCATGTTGCTTCATCTCTTGTGGGTGTTGTCGTAGTCCTAAGTAGTCGCTGGGATTAGTTTTCATTATTCACTCCAATAGCTAGGATGTAGCTCGGTAAATTTCTGAGAATTTTATACAAGGATTTGGTTCTTTTCAAAAATTCCAAAGTTAATGAACCGTGAACTCTTAACGAGAGTTTCATGGCTTTCGTGCAAGGGCAGTCATTTGTTAAAGAGTTGAGGGTGATATTGTATTATTCTCGTAAGTTCGGTTATCATGTTTACATAATAAATACCCTGTAATATATGGTGTTAAAAGTAAAATAATCTGACCTTAGGGCAACACTTAGGAGTCACTGTATATTCAGGTTTTAAATTATTAAAAACTGTTGGTTAATAAACGTATATCTCTTAAAAGTAACTTATAATTTCATTGCATTTATTTATTGGGACCGTGTTACTTGTAATACAAAATACTTGATGCATCCGTCTTTAACCATTTATTTAATTTACATCAATTTCGTTTTGTGACCCGTTTTCGCAAATTAATTTCACTTTCTTGGTAATGTTTCCTTGCCTCACTTGTTATATTTTCATTAAATATTTGTTTAACTGTTTGTTGTATTTTTTCTTGTGGTCAGAATGCTGACAACGTTCAACGAATGCGAGATGATTCGTTTTGGTAGTAGAACTATTGTGTTCAAACGTCTACCAGTGTATTATCTATTTAGCTTATAGGTGGCAATATCTGCGGCAATAGCTATCTGGTTGAACGGGAGAACAATACAGAATGAATACCTTTCACTTAAAAGTGATTAGAAAAAATTAATGAAGTTGTGAGGAGTAAGAGATTAATGTCTCGATAAATCCGTAATTGGAGAATAATTTTACACTGTCCAATTACGGAGAGTTAGCCTATTCCCAGACCATATCTGGGTATTAAGTTGCAAGTTTTCTTCTGTAATACTCCGAAATTTTTAGGTTAACATTACAAGACGTTGATTAAAAGGGTTAACTAAATAAAATTCCTATGAGATTATTGTAAGATAAGTGAAAGAAGAGAAGACATAAAACAGAACTCCTTAATTGGCTTGGTAGTTTTATAGTTCTATTACTGATCCCTAATATACTATTTTACAATGTCGAATTTTACCATTGACTCCTGTGATTCCTTATATACAGGGAGCAGATAAGGAAATGAAATATTGTTAATATTAATTACGTAATAATGTGCATATTTCAGTAGTTTTAGGTTATGCATATTGTTAAATACATATTGTAAGACTTTTTAGGGCATAAAAACCCTCTTCCTACTTATATAGTGTTCAAGTAACTTGCGTCCGTCCGTGGCCGTCACTCGTGGTTACACCCCCTACCGTCCGCGTATCAAGACAAATGAGGTATCATCCGACGTGTCAGTCTCCTGTAGGGAAGTGATTATTTGTTTGCAGATCATTGTAGTCTGTAGAAAATTGTAAGAAAAGTCGAAAAGCATGTTTTCGCGATTTAGCGGTGGCCTTCCAAACCGCCGTGCCGCAGTGCCACGGCACAGAGGCGATGACAGGTCACTAGATATTGTATCGCCTGGATGCCACTTTTTCCAGTATGCGGAGCAGGGCGCACATCCCTCGGAAGGGAAAGGTTTTTTGTCACTGTTGCCACCCCGTAGGATAACTATCGATTCACGTGATAATTTTGAAGTGTGTAGCATATAGGATAGTGTTAATGGTATAATCCTCTTTTGTAGGATAATTTCAACTACAAAATTTTATTCTAATTGAAATCGCTAAGAATGTAACGGTATGTTCAAGATTAGAACTTGCAAGCTTACAAATTTTCTTTAATGAGACACCTGACAACATGTTGGAAGACTGTACTCTTCAGAACATCTCTTTTGGGAGCGTTCGGTTTTGGTTTTCCAACGCTGGTGTGAACAGTGAGTGTACCCCGAAAGTACATCCGACAAGAAGAGTTGCAGCCATACATTTTTTATATTTAATTTTAATAGATTATTTTTGCGTACTACGCTCGAGAATGAAGAATCTGACAAATGTATGTTTAAAGTTTCTTTTTATTTAGAATTTACAAAGTAGAAATTTTTAACTTATGAAAATATTTTTAAAATAGTTTCAAGCGTCGGCGCCGCCACATTCGGCAAGGAAACTAGTAATTTTGCAAGCTAAATTGTACAGGAGACAAATAAGTTTTGTCATCCTGTGATTGTTTCATCAATTCTAGTGTGAATAAACAAGTATCTCAACCCATTTGATGTTAATCAATGCTCTCAAAATATAATTAGAGCATGAATAATTAGATAAATTTAATAATCTGGTTAGAATGTGTGATTTTATGAAATTTACATTATTTTCATAAAAGTGCAAGCGCCGATCACTCAGCAATGAGAAGGAATTACGTGGATTTTACCCAAATCTAGAGGATGAATCCAAATGTATATACTCCTCTCATTTTCAGCAAAAAGTTAACTAACACGCTTATTCATCTGAGTCATTGTGTATGAAACAGACAAACTTTGACATAGAAAGCAATGCTGTTATATCAAGTATTTTTATCAGTATTATATTTTATATAAAACCTCCATTCATTACGGAACGCTCACTCAACGAATTCTGTGCTTCAATAAATGTCAGCTCTTGCAAGACAGTGACATTTAATACTTTGCTTCCTAACGAAGACAGTTATCTCGTACCCGAAAAAGGATTAAACAAGAAAATCGCGCCGATCTTATTTCACTTTATTATCTGCCTCTCACTAGCTTATTGAAATTTTACACTGTGTGGCGATGTTGAACTAACTCTCTGTCAGATTGTCGATGCGCATCCCTCTCTTGTTTTGCCTTCTCGATTCGTTTCTTTTCACGTCCTTCGTTTTTCCTTGCCTGTGCTGTATTTTCATTGCGTACCTGCTTGGTTTGTATCCGTTTACGGGACGCAGTCTGATACTTATCTGAACTCATTGTGGAATAAAGATGTTTTCAAAACTCCAGCGGGAGATGTATGTTCGGTTTTGTCATTTGTAGGCAGGAACATACCATTACATTTCACTTGCATTCATTTTCAGTGAGGGACCAAGGTAAATTCCTTCTTGTCAGCCCGACAGGTTGTTTTTGAACGAGTTGGAAGATGGAAACCATTGCTGACTCTGCATACATTGAATTGTTTTCTTCTATATAAACTGTTTTGCATGCTGTAAACTTTCATGAGAACGTTGTTTTACCGCCGTTTTTTATGTTCAAGGGTTTTTCGTTCCATTTCACATCTCCCAACGTGTCTGGGAATGTATTTCACAAGGCTGGTAATTCGTTTCTGTGCGTATTACCCAAGCAAATCTACTTTTGTAGAGAATAGTAAAATCGAAGTGGGCAAAGTTAAAAAGAGTATTATAGAAGTGTAAGGCTCGTCTTGTAGTCCTCTCTGGTCTCGAGGAATACAATAGTCAATTTACGCAATAGTTCGTTTGGTGGTGCCTGCAGCCGTGTAGAGCTTCGGACTGGTAGACTGGACCGAACAAGAAATTCGAACAATGGACCGCAAAACATCAAACTGTTTGCAATGCATCCCATCACTCACCCGCATGCTAATGTGCATTTATTTTGTGTCACGCAAGGAGAGAAAGAACTCAGGCAAATTGAAGCCTCCTGGAACAACGGAATGGAATAGTATGTGTCCAACCATCAACATTACGTTCTTATGAAGCTAGTCGTTAAATCCGATCGAAAGAGTGGAATAGACGCGTTGTAGGCGTAGCAAGATGCATTGCGAAGATAACTATGCAAGACACACGTAATAATAGTAAACGAATGACTATTTTTACCTAACATGAATTCTGAGACAAAAAATGTTGGAGAAATCACGGAGACAAATCACTTCATGAACAATATTTAAAAGAATGGAATAGGTCAGTGAAGACCGATCATTTGTATAGCTTAAAAGGGAAGAATAATTAAGGAAACTGAAGCAGAGGTAATAGTTGCCCAACATCAGGCAATGAGAACATGAAACAAAGAGGTTTTCAGTTTTTTCATGAAAATAAATGCACTGTATTTCAGGTACAGAGAGATACAATTAGTGGCGTGAAGCAGCAAAAACGCTGCTGTCAAGTGTGTGGGAAATCGAATTCTGCAGTAGCAAAAACTATTCTGAAACTGCACTAGTGAATACTGAAGCGGTTTCTTCCTCGTCATCTGATGTCAGGTGTGTGGTGAGCAATGACGCATTGAGTATGAAAATTGAGTAAGCGCAGCACGAGATTACAAAAAATAACACTATCAAATATTTGCATTTTCAGACAAAATCGCAACTATTTCATTGTTTTCGTATTTTTTCCTAGTTTCTCGGTACCTTACTAAACATTCGACACATTTTACATGACCACTGACTTCTTATTTTTCTGTCAATTTATGCGCATATTTGGTTGATAGATATTTTCGTGTTTCCGGGAGCTATGCTTATTAGTCCCGTGAGTGTAGTGTATGTATTTTATCATGGGAGGAGGAGTTATTTTTACCCCGCTGAATGGTAAGGCCCGGAGACGAGCAACATACAGGCTTGCGGAATTTTCCGCATCCAGGTATCTCCCGCCAGCATATAACCAACTGCCCGAGCCGGGACAATCTGTGTGTGTGTGTGTGTGTGTATGTCTAAGTTAGGCGGAGGGTAGGACGAGGAAGATGAAGGAAAGATCGCGCCCAGCACGTGGCCCGTTTGTTAGAGTGCTTCTCCGGCATTCGCGTGCTATTTATCGAAGAAACCTTGGATAACTACCGATCAGAGTAGCCGGCCGCTAGAATTATCCTCCAGACATTGGCTGAATTCTAACTAGCTATCTAGCTAGCGTCGAAAATACTGCCACGCACTGTCGGAACTCGCACACTAGAACCTCCCGATCAGTTGACAAGAGTTGATGCCCTGTGCCATCTCGTTAAGATGTTCTTCGAAATTAGTATTACAAATTGTTCATATCGTTTCAATTTTTCCAATTCTACCCAAGTTTGAATAGTTCATGAAAGAAACGATGGGGTCTGTTTAACGCAAAATTATTCGAAAAGTACTCAAATTTTTGAAAAATTGTACATGACCTTATTTCAAAATTTATCTTTAAGGAACCGATGTCATTAAAAGAAAAATCTCTATCTTTAATATTTTAGTTGTAGGAAGACTCACAAAAATTTTGGACTTTTGCGATTTTCGAGAAATTAGGGTTTTCAACAGATAGACAGACAAACGGACAGATGTTTTGACGTCAATCAATTTTTCGTTATCAAAACCCCACAAAACATGGCTACACTACGTGTTAGAGGATTCCCCCCCCCTTAAATTTAGCAACTGATTTATCCACTTTTTCGTTACTAGGGTGTTGTAATTAGAGTTTTCTGCCGAAAATTCGCCATTTTCCGCGCAGGATTACATAACTTTCTCTCTACTGCGTAAGCGGTAGCGAGAAAATTTAAAAAAAAACAAAGAAATAGTTTTTATCAGGGATTTTTAGAAAATATCGGGTCTACTTGTAGTTATTTCGCTGTATCATTCAATCAGAATGTCGTAATAAAGAAAGTACAGAAATGAGTTTCGAAGGATTTGGAAATTCAAGAGTTCGGAAACCGAGATCAGTCAAATGTGGAGTGTAAAAACCAGATCGTACGTTACAGTTATTGGAGCTCTATGATTTGTTCCGCAACATCTATGTCCAGTTTTGCAGTCTTTCAAAAGATTGGTATGTGCAGAACATAGCCTTATGGCAAACAGCACATATACTATTGTGAAAAGTATTGTAGAGGCACTTACTTTCACTATATCTACTACTTAATGATTGCAATCAAGAGTAGATTTTATATTTAACCGACATCTCCCGACAATACCAGCCACTCTCAATTGAACTGAAAAACCTATACAAATTAATAGAGGTAGATATAAGGTTCTCTTTCTTAGTCATTGAAGAGTAACCTGAGAGCATGGGAGCAAGAACTTCTTACCATCTGTCTCACCACATGTGTTGACGTTCTGTCCTTGAGTTATATCTGAAAACTCCGAACGAGTGAGAAATTTTGAAAAACGATGTATGTTCTGATGCCGGCCGCGTCGCGCAGACGGTTGCGGCACCCGTTGTCTTCGCCGAGGAGGCTGCATGTTCGAATCCTGCGTAGACATGGTCGTATCTGTGATTATCCCTTCACTCCTCATCATCATCCTATCATCTCATAATTCACACTTCAAGGCGTAGCAACCTTGTCGTACTGAAGGAAACAGCTGAAAAGCTGATCTTGGAAAAATTACACACATTATTCGAGGAGAGTTGTCAGTAATGACATACATGCCAATAACAATAATAATAATAATAATAATAATAATAATAATAATAATAATAAACAACTTAAAGATATTTAGTTATTGTCGTCGGCTATACTTCATCAAGTTTTAAGTAACTCTGAATTACAAAGGAGCTGTTTTTGTCCTGTAAAGATACCAACTACACTTGGGTGGCGCGCTCGCTGATAGATCCAGTACATTCCAGCGGGTTGCCCCGCCGATACAATCGCTTCCTAAGTATGCAGCTAATGATAGTGAGCCGGTTCGGGGCGCGGGCGCCATCTGCACAGCCAATTAGCAAAGCGATAAGCCTTCGCTCGCGGGGGACACAAGGGGCTCTCGCGGAAATCCGGCAGGGAGTATTGATGGATGTGAAGCGGGGGGGGGGGGGGGGGCAAGGATCCGTCGCCCTGCCTCCTCCCCCTGTTGCGTCCCCTCGCACCCCAAGGCCAAGGAGGTTCGGGCTTACCCCAACGTCTCGGCATGTCCTCTGCCCCCGGAGGCGCCTGGGCATATGCGTTTGAAGCGTATCTCGAAACAGTCTTGAGTGACCCTCCCCAGGCGCCCGCTCGGCGTGGCACAGTGGGCTAAAACGTGTCGAAAAGCCGGCATTACCCGGAAAACAGAATGTGGTAATGACGAACCATTTAGTTTTTTTTATACAATTGAATACCGTCTTATTGTTTTGGTCTTTTCTCTACGAACAGGTTCCCTGAAAATTTTAAGTAGTGAAAGTTTATTTCCTTTTGTTCCATATCAAGTAAACATATATTAGAACTTCCGTCTCCTGGCATAAACGTCATACAAGTGTGAGCTAGCAAGATGTTTGTAACAAGCAGGTAAATTTAAAAAATGACTAAACCTCCCCCAATGGGAGATCAAAGAGTCATGGAATTTCAAAAAACAGAGAACTTTTATATTTCTTCTTAAAATCTCTTAATTTAAAAAAAACCTGAATGTGGTAGTGCAATAACTCCCGAAACGTCGTTGAAAGAATATGTTTACTTGATATGGAATAAAAGAAGATAAACTCCTACTGTCTAAAATTTTAATGGGACTTGTTCTAAGAGAAAACATTTAAATATTATGCTTCTTATTGAGACTTGGTACAAATATCTAGCTATAAAGAACAAAGAAAATACAATTTTAATAATCATACATTTTGGCGTAAGGCATAAAAAATGGTAGATAAAAAGTTCGAAAAAATTATGTTATTCACGATGTACTATATTTTCAACTCTCAATAGATTAGCGTCCTCATAAGGAAAGATAATCTAAAAATGAAACAAATTACCAAATCAAGAACATCAGAGTTGAACATTTGTTGAACATTTGAAAGAAATGCTGTAGTGAACATACCAATAAAAATCCTTATGTTAAGTCATTTTATCCTATATTATATTTTACGCAATATTTGAAAGAATATTTTATTAGAAGAAAGTACGCCAAACACAGCATTAAAGGCAAACAATCGTATTATAAATTTTAATGGGGGAATTGGATGTTATTTAAAATTGCTGTAACGTGTTTGTTTCTCGGAGTAGCAACCTGCTATTTTTAAGAAGAAAATATCCATTCAAAGAGCTACATTCAGCTCTACATTCAGAGCTACATTCAGCTCTACATTCAGAGCTACATTCAGCTCTACATTCAGAGCTACATTCAGCTACAAAGAGCTCAGCCTAAATGCAGCTGAGACTATTTTCACAGTGAAATTTACAGCATTATGAAAAATGTTTAAAATGTCGTGACACCCAGTTTTCTGGCAATTGCAACGCTATACCGCTTACGTAAACTGTAACTTAAAAACTTACGTCAATTAATATTGTAAATATCCAAAATTGCGTATACACTAGTCGATTAACAATAGAACAGCATGTAACTTGTGAGTCAGATTTGTAGATGTTTTTGATAAACTGACTCTTCAGAGAAAAACAAAGTGCCTTACCATTATTTTGCTCAGAAGGCCTCTATTATATATGAACTTCATGGTGCCAAGAATAATTTGCATTTTTTAAACTTTTTTCTATAACTTAGATTAATTGTCTGTGACCCGCATCAACATTGTACGAATTACAATATTTTGACGGAACTCCGTATAAAACCCAGTGCACGCATTTCAGTCTATCCTAATCCACTGTAGGGATGCACATCGATATCGATGTATTAAAGTCGACGTTTTTTAACATCGATGTTTTATGCTGAATGTTTCTTCAATGAAAAATTCTCATAATCGAAATTTTGTAAACGTTAAGAAATGAAATAAGAACTAATGATAAACCTTCACAGTTTATGTGCTCGATCCAAACGAACCCTGTTTGTACTACCTTCATCGAGCGGACTATCTCTGACCTAATCCTCTAAGGTCAGAGATAGTCTAGTATTTCGTACGTGTTTCTTCGTACTTCGTACAGGAGAGGTGTTTTTAAACATTTTTCTCTTAAATATTAATTATAAATTAATAAATAGAGCTACTGGTAAATAAAAGTGTGTTGTGCTTGAATTTAATGTTGAATGTTACTAAAACAGCTTTAAAACATCCATGGTTTTTGGTTGATGTACTATTAATATCGATGTTTTAATTTTGAAAATCGATGCTTGGAAACACCCATGTTTCTTTATCCATATCGCATTCCTAGTCCACTGCGCTGCGTGGCGTCTGGGCGACACTGCGGAAACTTCCGGGCTGTTCCGCGCGCGCACATGGGACGGACTGACGTACGCGCGCGAGATAAGGAGAAAGGGAACGGGGTGGGAACGGAAGGGGAGGAAATGGAGGGGTGGTGTGGGGTGCAGGCGGTGCGAGAGGAAGATGGGTCAGTGCGTTTCCCTGAGCCCCGCACGCGATCGAAGTTGCGTTCAAGTGTTAGGGTTTTCTCGTGTTCTATCCTAAAGCCGACATGCGCATATGTTAACTTTTCTATGTGACATTTACGTCTTTGTAGAAACGTGCGTGTCGGCATAATTTACTGGGGTATCCAGTTGTAGGACTGGTAGGTAAACCGGCTGTTGCGGACGGGACAAAAATATAAAATGATCTATGGCAAAATCATTATTCTACTTTCGCTGTTGTTACTACAGTCGTTTTCGAAGCACGCTTTTGAACTAGCACAAAGAATTTGCGTCATTTTTTACAACTTTCCTTTAATATTTCAGATAATTCACCAATTTCTGAAAGTGATAATTAAACTCTATTCTAACATGTATCCAACGGTTTTCATACTTAAAATCTATTAACTTCATTAATCATTAATTTGTTGAGAAAATGTTTTGTAATTAGTAGGAAATATCAAACATACATCTGGAATGTTTTCGCCTTATGAAATGAAGCATTAGCAAATGTGTAGCCTTTTCGAAATAAACAATTAAAATGAAGAGAGTAGAAAGTCTCCGTTTAAAACATATATGGTGGCGTCTTGCTTTTCGGGTAATGAAAGTTTCTCAAAATTAGAAACACATTAAGTCTGCTTTTGTTCCTTTTCTCCAAAACGATGTCTCAATTTTAAGGGAAAAAAGAATCAATTATCATAAACATTAAAACTGAATTTTTGAGAAAGGCTTTAATCTTTAAACACATTCTTAGCTTCTGTTTTTTTATTTATAATGTAGTAAGAGCTGTTCGACTACGGAACAATCCGTCTCCCTTTGCCTAGTATCCATCTCCTTCTATCATTCCAATTACGTTTTCTGTGACCTGTTTTCCTTTGATTTTCTTATTCCCTGTTGCCAGGTATTTCTTTTCTTCTAATAGACGGTACCCCATATAGCATAATTCCTTCTACTATGGATTTATACATTCTAATTTTATTCCCCCTTGTTACTTTCTTAATCCGTAGAATGCTGTTACGTTTAGTATTTTTTTTTATTTTCTGCTTCCTCAGGTACATATCTGTACCTACTCCTCCAACTATGTGATTTTTTAAATTTATTTTTGATTAATTTTTATTAACTCTCTCAAGTTTAAAACATTTAGTATTCAAGCATAATAAGTACACATTCAAGTATTCAGTTACATTTAGGTTTTGTTTTGTGAGCTGAGTGCATTGGAAAGGTCGTGTTGAGTTGATAAATATCGAGTACCCTTAAATGCACATTCGTGTAGTGACGGAATCTGTTTAACATAATTGAACATGAACGTCGAATTTTGAAATTGTAGAACATTGGAAGAAAAAATATTTTTCTTATTTGTGGTATCTACTTAAACATCTCTCCTTGTATAATTTGGACTTGATTTATTTGCAGAACCATCGTTTTTTTTCTAAATATGTTCTATTTTCTTGGAGATGATTGTCTAAAATCTTACGTTTAGATATAATATGAAATATAGTTGTGTAATCCGTCTCATATTTGCTGTACTTGCATTTTCATCTCAACAGAATTCTCTTCGAGTCTACGTCAATTGGTTGGACCGGCATTTCGGACTTCTCGGGGATTCGAAACCAGAACTTGCAGGCTTCTCCTCAGTTCTACAGTTCCCTGCGCCTGAGGGTTCTACAACTGGCGCAGATAAATCACGTACAAAGTGAAATGTCATCGTCGCTCTGTGACCTCGTTCATCCGCGGAAGTGTTCCAGTACAGTGACGAAGCGTGACCAGGTGTTAACTAGACGCTAGATCCAGCCGCGATTCCAAACATCAGGATACTTTACCTTCGTGCCTACGCCAAAAGAATTGTATTTAGTGGTAATATATCGATTCACCTGTATGTTCCGAAAGGCATGACGGTCACTTTCCGAAGTCAACGGCGCATATCCTTTAAATCTTTGGAACCGAATATGAAACCGCCCATTCTTCTCGTGAAATCACCCTGGTGGGTGATTGACATAGGTGTGCGCAGCCTAAAATACAGGAAGAGGTGGCAACTACATTTCTGCGCCCTCTTATGTCCCTTAGCTTTTTTTATTTTCATGACATTTTATCAGTAAATTAATAAAACATACTATAATGAGATTGAAATTATGACTCTAATGATACACTTAATAAGTACAGTTGATTTTGTGATAAACCAATGTTCATAGATGCCTAAAAGGCTTGGAAGGTCTCTTCCCTAAAAGTCATATAACAATTTCCTTAAATTATCAGATTAAAACGGGGAAACTAGGAATTAAACATAATAAGGAAATAACATGTTTCTTATGTTTTACAGTAAAGACTTTCGAGCCTCCTTTTAAAATTTTCAGGGGATATCGGCTCTCCCTGACTCCGGCTGTGCGCACGCCTATATCAATACGGAGTCAATTCTGTAGATGGTGATTCATCTTTTCTGAGTTAGACAACGCTATTTTGATAGGTTAGACAACGCCCGATTAATTTTCAATACTAGTTTGTTTTTAATTACTTAGACGTGACTATCTCGAAGTAATGTAGACGATTTGTCCATATCCCATGCGTATTCACATTGAAAATCTTACATTAAAACAGTTTTTATAGTACTTCCTTATTCATGCCTTTGTTTGCCAACAGTATATAAGTCGTCAATCAAAGTATTAATGGTCGTTAGCGCTCAATATTGCAAGGAAAGGACGAATACAACGATCCAGATGCGGGTTATGTACCGTTAATTACTGGCAAGTATTGTTCAGCTTCAGTGTCAAATCATAGAACTTACTACGATGCAGACAAAAATTGTTAAGAATGGTGTACAAACATTTTAATGATAATTGAAGCTTAGAACTTTAATGAACAAATCAGAATGAGTACAAAAAATTGTTTATGTATAACGCTCAGTGGTATAAAGGAAAGTAAAAAGTAAGAAACGCTCATAATTTTATGATCTCGTTAACTTTCAGCCGTTTGAATAACATTTTAATAAAAATTATTCTATATTTATACTAGTTTTACACAATTAAATTATTTTTTTAATTTTTCGCCTTACTTGGTAAGAAGGGAAAGGTAGGTTCTCGTGTAATATTTCCGAGCCCTGGTAACGAAAAACTGAATAAATGTTGTTTCTAAATGTAGTAAATTACTTCCTCTATCACATTGTAAAATTAGAATCCCTGTTTTGTGGATACATGGTACCGGAAAATCGAATGACCGTCCCTCCGTGTGTCCATCGGTCTTTCTGCCTGTGCTGTCTAAAGGGTTTAGACTTTTTTCTCCAAAATTGATATTCTCCAAAATTGATCTGAAAGAACTCGAGGTCCTATGAGTTTCAAGCGGATATTTTGAGTGATATTTACTTGTAGCCTCAACAACATTTTCAAAATTTTCTCAAAACAGCTTCAATTTTGTGAATAAACTTTGTCCTTAGATAGACTAAAAACCTTTTAAAATGACATTAGTCTCATTTTCGTTGAAATCCTTAATTATGCGAAAATTGCAAAAATTCTAAATTTTTTCGCCATCTTCCTGTAACTGCAGTTAGAAATTAAAGGTAGAGATTTTTCCGGAATGAAGATCTTCAAATACAATTTTTTTGAAAATATGAGTAGTTCTCGCGTAATTTTGTGTGAAATTTAAAAACAATTTTTAAGCAATTACTTTCTGAAAAACGGTTTCAAATTTTTTTCTTTAAATGTCCTTCTCGTACATATATATCAAGAACGGTAAAAAGAAGTGGAAGTCGTCCAATTTTCGTTGAACACTGTATTATCGAAAATAGATAAAATGAACATTGCAAAAGTAGAATATTAAACTTACCTTAAATGAAGTCTGTTCTAAAAAGTCAGACTTAAAAAAAGACGTGTACATTTTTTTTTGAAAAATAGTAATAGTTTTCGTGTAATTTCTGTTTGAAGTTAAGTCAATTCACACAAAACATTTAAAAAAACTCTTCAAAGTCTTTTTTGAAGTTTTTTCAACGGATAGAACACAGGACTTAAAAAATAGCGCGGGGCTCTCTTTCATTCAATTCTCTGAATTTTCGAAAATTGTAGAAGTTATTAATAATGCGAGTAAGTATGAGCTGTTGAAACACCAGGAGTATTTGAAAAAGATATTTAGTCGAAAGTGGGAAATATTTTTAAAATATCGATTCATTTAAGAACGCTAGAAAAATATCACAAAGCAGCCATTGAGCTTTTACTGTGGTTTTTGAACAATTCACATGAAGTACTAATACAAACTTTTCATCCCTATTTTGGATAGGACACAAGACTCATTTACTATTCACATCATTGCATGCCGTTCAGCTGGCTCTTTACGCTCAACTGGGCCATGACGGGACGCTTCATTGGTCGGGCACTCTCAGGAAATCTGTGCTCTCGATTTCATGTTCCGAATGTCAACAAACATTCCTTGAGAAACCTATCTGTCTGCCATTGTGATCCCCATCAGTTGTACTGATGACGTTGTCAGTCATCTTAAAGGAAGATAAAATAAAAGAACGGACATCCTGTCGCGTGACCCTCGCCATCCAGTGAAACCGGTTTTAGAATATATTGAAGGTATCGAGGTGTTTCATCTCTATTATCAGTAACTGAATCAGCTGACACATTTGAATGCATGTTTTCAAAAATATTCGGAATAAGCGGAAACAAATTTGATTGCATGCATAACAAATATGATCGAATGCAATTTCATGACACAATTACTTCTCTTCGCCAAAAACTCTTGATTTAATTTTCAAATGGATATTGCACAACTTGCATAAACGTTTTTCAGTCGATTTGTAGCGCGCTTCTAGACACATGGCTCGAGAATTGAACAAAAGTATGCATAATGTATGATGTATAATGGTGCAATTATGGTTCAGATTCATTTCATTTTTTCACGGATTTGTTTTCCAACTGCATTAAAATGAATTGAAGTGTGTGATCAATTTCCAAAAAAACTCAAAACGAACTGTTTCAGTTTGAGCAATTGTTATTTTTTTTCCTTAACCTAGTCATAGTGTTTTGTAAAAGTTCAAAGAAGTCTTCATTTTCAATCTTGGTTACAAATTACGAACTAAATGTAAAATTACGAAGGGCGACGAAAGGATGTATTGTATATTTTTTCTATTGTTATTTCTTCAAAGATTGATCCTAATTTATTCAAGACAAATTTATTATTATTGCTAGTATTTTATTACTATTATAATTGTTCTTGAAGCGACATTATTTAAGGTATGAATGCAGTGAGTATCCTTTATCACTGTTGAAGTCGTCAATTTTTATTTGTGATTCTTATTACAGATTCGTGATTATCATATTACTCTTAGATTACTTTTACGTATTTGGTCCGATATTTGTTCTTCTTTATTACACTGTCATAAATCCTACTTCTAATATGTCCACGTCTTCATAACGTATACTAAATTAATTGTTCATAACTTTATGTTCATATGAATACTTTATTTTGTTGCTTTGGCTAATTTGATTGGAAATATAACGTTTTATATGTAATTATGAATACAAAGTGCAACAGACTCGCTTCTTATTACCAACAATCAGTTAAACCGGCTTAGCTGGCTCATGCCACTGCAGTATCTCTCACCGGAAGATCCTAGGGTTCGAGTCGCGGCGGTGAAAGAATTTTCCACGCTAGAGGCCTCTGATTCGTAGTTCTCCGTGGTTTCTCTGATCAACACCGTGAATCGTGGAGCAGGACCCTAACAAACGGGCCACGGATCGTATGCAATATTTTCTTCCTCTTCTTTGTCCTAACCTCGCTCAATTCCACTCAATTCCACTCAATGCCGGAACATTGGTCAAGACAAGAGTTTGTCCCCGCTGGGGTGGTGCCCCGTTCCCTAAGGAGATATCTGTTTGAGGAAAACTCGCTCTAGCCGCCGGATCTCGCCATCATTGTTGGGAAAATCACTGTCACCTCCCGCGATAAACATGCATTACACTTTCCGGACTAATGACCATAGCAATTGACGTGTCCGGAATCACTAATCAATCAATCGATCGGTCAGTTATGTAGTACTCTCTTTTTCAGACGTGGTTATGTTAATTACAAAGATGTCAGTCAAATGGGAATTTTAGAGGGAGATGTCCTGGTGGCATTATCCGGCTTTTTTATTGAAAATATAATAGGGGAAAATCAATTGAATATCCACATGGAGTTAAAATAGGTACAGAGAAAACTGTTGCAACGATAATTAATAGAGCATTTTTTGCTATATTTGTACAGCAGAAGCCGTTTAGCATCCGATATTTAGGAATTTGCATTTTAGCCCTGTATGCTCGAAATACATGTGACGATGTATGCACACAAGAAGTATTTTTAAACATTTTAAAAAATATCGTAACAGATCCTATTGTGGCATCGTAATATACAATTAATTGATCCCCTAGCGATGATTTCACATTATAAGAATTAGTGGTTCCACAGAATGGCACAGACTTCCGCATATTAGTTTTCTATTTCCTTTGGTCTATTTGAAATGAAAGTTATTTGACTTTAAAACTACAATGTCATTAATTGTCAATTTACATTACCATTTCATGCGACGTTGAATGTGTTCAACAAATCGGTTTTGCTTTTAATTGTAATTGTTTTTCACGTGGAAAATGCTAAGTAAAAACAGAGGTCAATATTGACCATTGACAGGCAGTCGAGGAAGGAGGACTCAGGATAAGCAGAGCAAAAACTGAATACATGTGGTTTGGAGGAGATGGCAGGCCCGGAAGCATCACACTACAGGGGCAATTACTGACTAGAACGGGAGAGTTCAAATACCTCGGCTCCTATGTCAACGAGAAAGGGGAGCTAGACAGGGAAGTTAACCACAGGATACAAGCTGCCTGGATAAATTGGAAGAGAATGACAGGGGTGCTGTGCGACAGAAGGATTCAGAGGAAAATGAAGGGAAAGGTCTTCAAAGCTGTTGTGAGGCCGGCAATGATATATGGTAGTGAAACCTGGCCGGTGAAGAAGGCTCAGGAAAAGAAGTTGGAAGTGGTAGAGATGAGAATGCTGAGATGGTCAATGGGAAAGACCCGGAAAGACAGGATCCGGAATGAAGTAATACGGAAGATGGGAGGAGTGATCGAGGTTTCAAAGAAGATTCAGGAACGAAGATTGCAGTGGTTTGGACATGTCATGAGAAGGGAAGAGGAATATGTGGGAAGGAAAGTGAGTAGTATGCAACTGGAGGGGAAAAGAAGGAGAGGGAGACCAAAGAGAAGGTGGAAGGACTGTGTCGTGGAAGACCTGCGAGAGAAAGAGTTAATCGAGGAAGATGTGTTGGACAGGATTGAGTGGAGGAGAAGAGTAAGGAACAGCGACCCCTTACCACTAAAAGGGAAAAGCTGAAGAAGAAGAAGAAGAAGAATATTGACCATTGTTCATACTAACTCATTTTATTAGCATATTATGTTAATAAAATACTTGAAATGGTTATCAAAGAAAACTGTGTCGCTGAAAATCTTTGACGTTTGTATCTATGTATTCGTGTACCTGCTTTGCTTTTAGTTAATGAAAATTCCTTCGCAAGACCTCACAAAGAACCTAAAGGAAAAGAAAAAAAAACTGGAGAGAGCGATATGAACATCCTTGGCGTGCTATTATCACGACTGCAGATGAAAGCCGCGGCCCGAGCCAAAACGCGCAGTAAGAAATTGGACTGCTGTGGCAATACCGCTGACAGAAAATAGATGCTGGGAATAGAGGTAAATTGAGAAAGGTTCGACGCTCGGCAAATGAGGTTCACAAACGTCCTATTCCCGTGAGTCCTTGCGGCTCGGCAATATTGAAAATTCGAGCAAGATACTCGGGCTTCGTGAAGCAGTCAGCAGTTACTAAAATGTCGCACTGGTCGACACTTTCCGAGACGCGATGGGTAATTGTTGTTTTTTTATATGGATTTGTTTCCAAAGGCCGCACGTGTTGGTCTCTTACGTGGGAGCATGGTTTGCGATTAGGTTTATTGTTGTTTTTAGGCTTTCATAGCACTTTCCTACAATTGTGTTTTCTCTGGATGTGGCTGAGTTTTCACATCCATCTGGACCGGCAGACATGTCACAAAGCGTGTGTGGATAGAGATGATATCTTTAAACCATTCCAAATTGTCATGGTTAAGGTGGCAAAACTCACATTTCCAAAAATATATGATATTTCACTTGCTGTTACAACTTTTAAGCCTATTAAAAATTACACAACTAACTACTAATGTCAACTATTACAAATTTTCGGTAGTGGGCAATATATCTAGTGAAATGCACAACGGTCTTATATACTTGCCGTATCTTAAATTACTAAACCGACCAATCACCTAAAGGATTCTTTGCAAACAATACTACATAAGCATTGGAGGATATTAAGCTTTGGGAAACAATGTGGATGGAAAATGATTACGTTTTCATCTCTTGTACCAAACTTGATATAAACCAAAAGGATTTACACAGATGTCAACTCATTTCCAATTTGTCGAATTTTTGAGTTGTTTTTCCATTTCCGTTGCGCCTGGGTAGTGGGGAATTTGTTAATTGAGTATTAAACAGATCATACTCGTATCACATTCAATTATGTTTATGCAATGACTGTTACGCTGTAACAGTTTAATTTACATATTTCCGGGAAAGTGTTAGCAGTTGTAAAGTATAGTATTCATTGAAGGGTATTAAAGATGTCTATGTCTGAAAATTCGTTCATTGTGGTAATTACTCAATCTCTATTGATCAGGGTGACATCTGTGTAAAGCCTTTTGGTTTATATCAAGTCAATGAGAGATGAAAACTTAATCATAATCCATTAACAGTGTTTCCCAAAGCTTAATATCCTCAACCGCTTATATAGTCTTGTTTCCAAAAGAATTCTTTAGGTGATTGGTTGGTTTAATAATTTAAGATACGGTAAGCATATAAGACAGTTGTGCATTTTCACTAAATATAATAGAACGCTGTAACAACATACATGGAGTGAAACCATATTGAGAATTCCTAAGATAATAGTGGTATAATAATGATTAGCTCGTAGTTGGCATATTTTGTTTTGAAGATCACTAAACATCAATGTCATGTTAAAATAGACCTGCTTAGCGCGCATTAATTTATTTTGTGATAATGTGGAAGCGTGGGCGCGAGCGCCAGTTAACCTATTCACAGCGGGGCTCCACCGGCTGAGGAGACTCACGGCCCCAACTGATGTCAATGCAGTGCCGGCAAGTCTTAAGATTTCGAATTCCCAACGGTGGCAGGATTTTCGACACTAGCTAGATTTCTAGTTCGAATTCAGGCGCTGTCTGGTGGAGAATTATAGCGGGCGGTTGCTCTGATCGGATTTTTTCCGTGGTTTCTCCGATCAGCACCAGGCGAATGCCCGAGCAATACTCTAATAAATGGGGTACGGGCCGCACGCCATCTTTCCTTCCTCTTCCTCGATCTATCCAGACCCTTTACGCTCACACATAATTACATGCACGACACTACCAAACAAGTCGGGAGACCAGAGCTTGTCCTTTCTGGTGCGGTGCAGTGCTGGTGGGAGATACCTAGATGGGAAAACCGGGCAAACGTAGCTCGGCGCTGAATCTCGTCTTCCGTCGGGAGGAAGAATACCGCTTTCTCTCTTTATAAGAGCTTGCACTACACGTACGAGAAAATGAAAAATAATAGTATTTCAAAATTGTGTACAATATTAAATATAATTTCCCATGTGCAGAAATTGAAAGAAAACTATATAGCCTCCGACCTTGTGAGAGCTGCCAATGTTTTCGTGAGATATCTAGGAACTCTGGAAAAAAACAAAAATAATGAAACGATTGAATTTAAATAACTGAATAATGCAAATATTTTGACTGAATAATGCAAATATTCGATTGTGTTATTACTCCTATGTTCATACTGCGCGTACAGACTGAATTATCGTGCTCAGTGGGTCACTGCTTACAGGACAGCTGACGTCATGCGACATCGAGACTTAAAGGAAAAGGCCATCCGCCAAGTATGTGTTATTTATCTTTTACGTTATGAAATAGCAACTTTTTTGATAATCTCAGTTTGTAAAGAACTATTGTTCTGGTATCCGTGTACTATACTATGTTACTGCCATATTCGCAAAGCTGTTTTGGATCAAATATTTAATTTTGTTGTGTTATACGAGTTATTTTATTTATATTTGAGCAATGTGCATGCTACTTTTTGGAAACGCATTTTGTGTAGTGTTGTTCAGCAGCATTTTTTTCTGCTGCATGACACTAGATTCGTATTATATTTTCTACAATTCAGTAAATGTCGCCATTTCAACCTTCGTCGTGTTTTCAGTTTCTAACACTACAAAACCGGCAGAGCTGCCCTACGTTTAAAGACAGCAAAAGTCATAATTGTCCTTATACACTTCTTCTTCTTCTTATTATTATTATTATTATTATTATTATTATTATTATTATTATTATTATTATTATTATTATTATTAATAGTATTATTATTGTTGATTTTGGGGAAGCTGTGCAGTTCCTTCGTGTACGTTATGGGTATATAAAATCTTTTTACTCGATATAGTAAATCGTATGTATTTACTTGGTGTTACATTTCAAGCACACTACTACTTTTTTTTGTATCAGTTCTTTTTCCACAATTTTTCCGCATCCTGAGTATGTGTCGATTGACTTGCTGTTATTCCTGTAGAACATAACTGTCTTAATTTACATCATTTGTTAGGATTAACGCAAGCGCGCACCGAAACGAACGCACCGTCAGCCCACGCCTAGGCGCGCGCTCAGGCCCGTGCCGCCGCCGCGCCGCCACCGCGATCACTTCCGCCTGCGCCACAGCCTCCGGCTCCGTCGCGCCGCTCTCGCAGCGTCCGCCTCCACCTCCGCCTGGGCCGCCGCCGCCTGCGCGCGTCCGAGGGGCGGTTAGCAGGACAAAAAGAGGAGCGGCAGGGGCCGGGCTGCGGGGCGCGGGGCGCGGCCGGGAAGGAGCGCCGCGAGCGGAGAGGGGTGGGCGGGCGGGGCGGGGCGCGGCCGACGGTCGGGGACAGCGCGAGGGCGCCTGCAGCGGGGCCGTGCTCTCTCTGCTCCTACCCTCCGCGGCGCTCTTCCTTTGTCCGCGACTCGGCGCGGCGCAGCGCGTCTCCGCCCCCCCGCGCCCCGCCCCCCTGCAGCCTCCCGCGCGAACGCCCCCTCGGCGCCAGCGCCAACGCCGACGCCGACGCCCCAGCGGAGCTGCGGCCCGGACCCCTCGCGCGCCCCGCGAGCGACCCGACGCCCTGGCCGGCGCCGCCGACGCCATTACCGGCTTTTCCTCCGTTTCGTCGCGCACTGCGACGAGGGCCCCGTATGCGGTGGCTCAAAGGTGACATCCGGTGCCGCTGCAACGCAGTTGGCCGGGGGTTCGGAGTGTTCCAGTCCCGACCGTGACGGATTTTCCTCACTAGCCACTTACCTGGGTCGAATTCAACTACTGTCTCAACGAGAATTCTTGCGGCCGACTTCTCTGATCGGTAGTTTTCCGTACTTTCCCACATCAATACCAGGTGAATGTCGAAACAGTACTCTCACAAACAGGCCATGGACCGCGCGCGATCCTTTCTTCCTCAACCTTGTGTCCTCTCTTCTTACATACACATTCACTTACAAGCACCACACATATCGGGAGACGCGTCGGGAGCTTAGCTTGTCCAGACCGGGGCAATGTTCCAGTAGAGAGATTCTTGGAGACGGGAAAACCTCAATGCCGACCTTTCAGTCGGCTTGAGATCTCACTTACCTGCGGGGGGAAATAGCACGCACATTTTCAGGACTAATGGCCATAGAAGCTGACGCGCCCGGATCTACCAATTACTCATGCAACGTGGGCGTCTTGTGCTCTACACAGTGGTCACACTACTCGCCTTCTATTCCGCGGGTCGGGGTTCCGTCCCCGACTGATCAAAGAGGAACTTGTGCTGGATGAAACGGGTTCGCGACAGGTTTCCTCTGGCTTCTCCGTTTCCCTGTCTGTCTTTCAACCATATTCTATTCCTATCTTCAAGCTCATTATTCACATTTATATCATCATTATTATATCTCAACACAATCGCCTTACTGAGGAGACATGGCGATGACCATGTTGAGAGCTCTTCCTCCACAAACGGGACTTGCATTTGATAAAAAAAATCGCCGACCATTCCGTCGACGGTTTATTTGGTCGTCCTTTGCAACCTTCCTTTACTCTCTTCTTTGGCCATCTTCTCGTCGCCTTTACTTTGCCCTTCGACGCCTTCATCATCTTCTTCTTTTCTGTCTATTCGTTCGTCTTCCTTGGTGTCGTTTGTTTGCTTCATGTTATCGAAATCATCGTCATCTTTTTATTGTCATGCTACTACTTACGCAGTAGAGAGGAAGTTACAATATTTAATGCTGCGTGAAAAGACAGCGAAAATGTTTAGCAGAAAAACTTTTACTAAAGGGACTGGTATCGAAAAATTGGATAAATCCAGATGTTGAATTTAGAAAAGAAAATTCCTGTAACACCTGGTATAGCCAGAATCCTTATTTTGTGACTTCTTGATACCCAAAACTGGATTGACCTCAAAACGTCTGTCGGTCTGTCTGTGAACAGCGCTAGCGCCTAACCCGTTCAGCCGATTTTCTCCAAAATTGCTATTCTGTAATCAATATGAGTGATGTCGCGGCCTCTTGAATTTGAAACCGATATTTTAATTTTGGGGGATACTTTACATAAAGCATCTGGGACATTTTCAAAATTTTCAAAAAAAATGGCTCCATAGTTTTTGATTGAATTTTCTTTTTGGATAGTGTAAAGGATATTTAAGAGAATGGTGTAGGCCTCGTTTTCGTTGAAAATTCTGGTTTTTTGCAAATTGCAAAGTTTTTGAAAAGTTCAAACATTTTTCGACGTCTTCTTACAACTACAATTACGAGGATATAGAAATCTTCCCTTAATGAGATGTGTTTCTTAAATATATTTTGAAATAAGTTCATCTATAATTTTTCAGAAATTAGAGTACTTTTCGCGTAATTGTTTGTGAAAATACGGATGAGAAAGTACAAGTGATTTTTATCACCACTAGTTCATTCTCAACTTTCTACTCCTTCACAATCCCATTTTTTCCCTCCTTGTGTTTCTTTTCTTTCATCATAATCTATCTTTTCAGAATTGTTGTCGATGTCGTCGCTTTCCTAATTTCGTTTCGTCATCTGTCGAATGTTTATTGTTTCTTTGTCACTGTTCTGATCGCAATGCTATAAATTGCCAATGTTAGCACAACCACATAAATGAGCTTTAACCTACTAAAGAATCGTAGTTAATTTAGGAAAAATTTGTACTAGCAAATATTTATTTGGCATCGTAGAACTGACTGCTAATCCCATAGATGTACTTGTGTATGTACGGGACATTTTTTCGGATAATCCGAACAGACCAAATCCTCAATTAGTTCGGATTACTAGGGTTCTAGTGCATGGATACTACTACTTGGATACATCTCATCTACGTAATTAAATAATCAAAATTTTTCGTCGGACTCAATCTTTATTGACTGCGGTGGGTACTACCGCCACATTCTTTCCTCAAAAACAAAAGTTATTTTATGCAATGTAACATCAAGAATGCGTTGGAATGTATCTGAAAATTTTATGAACGAACGGTGTTTTTAAGACTCCTAACTCATTTTAATTATAATTAATAATTAAACATTCTACATTAATCATTGAGTAAAATCGTCTACTTAATATTTTTCTCTGTAACGAGGACGGTGATGCTTACACAGCATGAAGGAAACGTTTCTCGACAGAGACACTCTCGATTACATTTCCATCAGTGAATATGGTAGGATCAAATAATCTGAAGACATTAATATTAGTGATGATGACATTTGTTTAATCACGATAGATAGATGTTTAATCACACATATTCTCTTTTATGCTGTGTAAAATGCCATTTAACATCACGGGCCTGGGAGAATTTCCGGTTAGTACAGGTTCTGGTAGGTTTCCGGCTTGGACAGGTTCTGGTTAAGACAGATTTTACTATAATTAACATGAAAAATCGTGGTAAAATGTACTAATATCTAAGATCATAGATTGATAATCATAGACATAAGTCGTTACAGCGAATACTAGAAGCAGATGAAGATATCGTTGTATTGCTGTATTTATTACGATGTTGATGAGAAATGACTTAGGCCTTAATTCATTTGCTTATCTATGTTGCAAGTAGTTAATAGCAGAGTTCTCGACACGTTGGTTTGTAGTTCAATTCTTTCTCTAGGGATTTCTTCTTTCTAAATATAGATGAGTAAGTGATTCATTCAAATCACCGTATATACAATTGACAGCAATTTTTGTGAGCCTAGTGTCGTATGCTACTTCTAGATACCGTGCTCTAGATTGTGGTTCATGAGCTGCTTAAGAATGTAAACGAAACCCACTTTATATTGGAGGTAAGTCGTTTTACTCTTCTCTACCTGACTTCCGCAGTTCCTCTGGAAGTGGGAGTGTGATTTTTTCCTTTCAGAATTTAGGGCGAAAAGTGGCTTGGTTTCTTGAGCTTTTACAAACTGATGGGAAAGAGTTTTCATAAATATTCTTATCAAAATTAATTTAGTTCTATTTTACATGTAAATGTATTGGTATACGGCATATATTTGTTCGTACTCTTCGACGTATATTTTTATTGACTCAACATTCTTACTTATTATACGATGTCCAAATGAAACTAAAATTTTTGTCGCAGCGTCGTGACATATGAACTTAAAGTATTGTTTCCTTTTTCTTTTTTAAAATGTTGTTACTTGCGTAACGTTTGAAGCCATCCTTTTCTCGTTGAGCAGGGAGTAACTCTCCTTGGACATTGTCAGTTCTACGTAGGCTAAGTTGTAAGACATTGGTTAATATCCCTAATGGCCAGAGGCTCAATGCCGTTAATGTTATGGGTTCCCAGACGGTCACCCATTCAGGGACTTGCTGTGTCTCGAGATACTTAACTTCCGTGACTTCACGGGGCATGGGGAAGAAGTTCGCCTACGGGGGCAGGTTTTTGTCAGGTTGATGGCTTAGTATGTAAGAACGCAGACTGGGATTGTCTGTCGACGCGTGTTATTTACCTGCGTATAAGCGCATTGAACTACAGTTACAACATGGATTCGTCCACACAAACCCAGCGAGTAGTAATTCTGTTTTTGAAGGAAGGAGGTGTTAGTAATTCCTATATTTAATCGTCGAAGCGAAGTAAGCATGGTAATGCATATTCTCACGTGATGAGAATATTTTTCTTTGAAAAAAGGACCTATTGCTTTTGGATTGTCTAGACGCGAGGAAAACTGTCAACTCAACCCTATCCTGCACAACCTTAACATTCCCAAAACGACTATGAAGAGTAAGCACTCTGGCGTGTTGCCAACTGGGGTTGTGTTGCTTGACAACGCACGCCCTCATGTTGCACACAAGTGTCGTGATCTGCTGTGCGTTTCATCTCGCGGCCGTTCTTCAATGGGTTATCCATTAAAGTACGGAGTGCTGGGACACATGCCTCAACAGACAAGGTCACTAAACGAAACGGATATACATATAGTGAACCCACATATTACTTTTACTTCCTATATGTTCATATACTCCCATAAATCAATACAGATTTTTATTTAAACGTTTATTTTCAATCTGTTTATACATGTGGACAATAAGTAAATTTTGCTGGCCTACATAATTAACAATGATTGAACTTACATAACTAACAATAATTATCTAATAGATTTATGACTAAAAAGCTGGTATATTTCAATCTTTTTGCTGGGAGAGGTTCTTGGAGGAGGAATGGCCCCGCAAGCCGACGTGTAGATCGGCGCCTGACGTCATCATCCAGCGGGGAAGATCACCGCTATCACCGTTCACTGACTAACGGAACTAGCAGCTAGCATAGCTAAGTAGCTAACGTCGCCGTTGGCGTGTCGGGAAATATCAATCAACCAATGGGAATAATGTAATAAAAAAGTGCCTTTTATTTGGGCAAACCTTGAAGCCGCATGCTGAAGCCCCAGTCGCAAAGGATCGATGAACGCCGGCCGAAACGCCCCTTTGCCGCGTGAGGGGGCCGTGGGCGAGTTGTCCACCGGGCGTGGCGCGAGGGGCGCGATGGCTGCGAGAGCTGGAACAGGAGATAAGATTTCCTCTCGGGGCGGAGCGGAGCGAGGGGAGGGGGTGGGCAGCGTAGGTCGCACAAGCCCGCGTGCAATCACCGCGTGCATATCGTGCAGACGTTTCGGGCGGCGGGTGGAGAGGGGCTCGGTGGTGAGGCGCGGGGAAAATGGAGGCCACTCGTTTATACATAATATGTATCATGCCTATTATGGGAGTTCTGTGCAGTATTTATTGTTATTATTTAATTGTGCACAGTTCACTGATACTGGGACAGAAGTCACAATAATATCATCTATCAAAGCATGACTACCGAGTTACTAAGGCATATTAGTAGTTCTCTTAGAGACGACAAACATGCATATTTATGGTTACAATTCAACAGCATAATTACATTGATTATTGAAGAACCTAAAAACTTCCATTACTTCCCAGAAATGTCCTGAACAATGAGCACGTATTCAGTGAAAGAGATTTCTGGAGACTGATAACGTCACTTTTTGTAATTCCGAGTGTTTCTAGTGAGTACTTTAAGGTCTTCGGAATAATGTCCGTTGCTTAAAAAAACGAAAGGGACAGTCTTTCTTTCTAGGGTATTCCACTGTTCCTTCACGATATGAGCCAATGCTTATTATTATTATTATTATTATTATTATTATTATTATTATTATTATTATTATTATTTTCTCGTTAATCGGTCGACTAGGACCACGCATGCAAGCATCCTGCATTTACCGTGGCTCAGTTTTTATTTATTATCACGGTGGCAGGTGCTTGCGACAATTTTTGGGGGGGACCAGCCTTTTTGGCTGGATCCGATTTTTATCCCCCACGGTTGTTAGCCCAGGGGGTATGGAAGATGAAATGATGATATGATGATAATGGGGGTGAAAGGACAACACATACAGACATGCACAAATACATCCATGCCCGAGGCGGGACTCGAACCCGCGATCTTCTGGTCCGAAACCACTCCGGCACTACTGCCTTAGCGATCTCGGCCATCTGATCGGCTATTATTATTATTATTATTATTATTATTATTATTATTATTATTATTATTATTATTATTATTATTATTATTATTATTATTATTATTATTATTATTTTACATTTTACCACCTTTGTAAGTTTTGACAATTATTGTACGTAGGAATATCTTTCCCGTTTCCCAGTTGACAACTATCGTTGCATCCCGATAGCTACTTTGCAGATGATTGTTATGAATGATATTTGACTTGAAAGAATTGACCGTTCCAGCCGAGAATCGAACCAGTTGCGCTGGGCGTATACCATGTTTCTTCAAGTTCCTGCTTTTCTTCTTCTCCTTCCTGTGTATCAATAGGCGACTAAGTACCAGGGAACTGGTTTGAACCAATTGAAACGAAGTAACAGTCCTAGTAATCAATCTAAATGACCTTTACAATATTCTAGATCCACTTGTACTTGTTTCCATATCTACGAACAATGTAGTACAGCATTTATTCTCAGCACTATTTAAGCGAAACCTCTAACCCTCTCTGTCACCTTTAAGAAATGGTAATCCTCCAATCGCATTCCAATGCAAATAACAAATTTATACTGGTTCAGCAAATGAACATTAAACAAGTATTTCAAGACGTATTTAATTTTTTCAACACAAGTCCACAGTTTATTACTAGTTTGACTAAACTTAGATGGATCACATAGTAACGGAAGAGAATGGCCTTACTGCGCGTGGCACCAAGTTTACTCGCGTATCTATTAGTCGGCGTGCGTTGCACACACAATATTGTGCATGTATTGCAAAATGGATTTAAAATGCAAGTAAAATAAAAATATACAAAATATACAAGTAAAATAATAAACATACAATTATAGAATCAGAATCCTTGTTGTGTAGAGAATTATTTTTATCTTTTAGTAAAGTCATCAACTGCAGTGAAGTTTCATTAATTTGGACGCGATTTGCCGTGCCCCAACCAGTTCTAAATTCTCCAATGTTTCCTTGACAATTTTCACTTCGTGTCTTGCTTTTAAAATTATCATTTTTACTTGCTTACGCGTCCTTTGATAACACTATCCAAGGGACTTCAATTATTGCAACAAATTTTTTCTGTGTTGCCTCCTTGATTCGTATGGTTGCACCATAAGGCGTCTTGTTCAATATTATATCTGTATGCTTTGGAAGTGTCTCCAGAAATATATTTATCTCTTCAGAGCTAAAAAAAGTCCTTCCATGTCGCTTCTTTGTTCTTTCGAAGCAATCCATTTCTACACAAATTCGCATAACACCTCCAAACCGTCGCTCCTCCACCCGCCGTCATATACTTCAAAATATCACAACAATAACAACTCGCAATCTCGTGTCAGAACGGAAATTTAATAACAACCGTAACACGTGACACAGTGCAAGCATGTCAACAAATTACTGCCGAAACTAGAAAAAGCATCTATCACAAATTGCGCGGTCGCGTCTTTAACTACCTTTTACGATCAGGCTCTTAAAATAACTGTGAATATGATGACGAAACGCGTTTATTGTAACGTTGTATTAAAAATTTAACAAATGATTGAGTAACGTCGCGTTTGGGCAGGTTTAACGGAGCTTAATGAAACCAGACATAAAACATTCACATAAACCCCACAATTTAGCAACATTGATCCATATCACGAAGCCATGTTGTCAACTATCAAAGTCGAGTCTTTTCAATATTATATAATACCATTAAAGAAAAACTAAAATGATTAGTTTGAATAATTTAATTACCATAATGTGTCATTTCTGTTATTACAATCACTTACATTTTGACAATGAACACCAGGGATTTATCCAAAAACTACACAAAATAAATTACAATCCTATAGCAACAAAGGCACTACTGCAACTAGTCATATGTACTTCATTACACATACCAAATTGTATTACTTTGAACGGATAGTACGTAAAAAAAATGTACAACTCAGCCATGGAGAGTATTATCAGTTTATACTCGTATAAATACAACTATTTTACCCCTTGGTGTATAAGTAACTATTATCATTGACAACGCTGAAAAGTAGTTACTAACCGAAACGTATAGTAATTAGGATGTTTCACAAGACAACAGGAACATTTTCATCGCATATAATGGATGACCAGCACGCGTGGAGATGACTATGAGGCGTCCCAACCATGTCATTTCAATGTGATTTATGTATAGCTTACTGCTTCAAAAAAGTTTAAAAGATCAGTGTTCAGATTCTAGTGGTTGTGTAACTAGAAAATTATTACTACTAATAGTCCTTGTGGTTTTCGACTAACAAAGAAAATTTAAGGATCTTCTTTAAGTTACAATCATTTTAACGTACATTTATTGTTTTGCAACTACTCAGCTTCTTGCAGAAATTATCTACTTTAATGTCAATTCATGTTACATATGCATTCCCTTTTCTTTTATTTTTGGAAGCAAAAATGGACGGGTCTGGACTCCTAGGACTTCCCAGTCAGATGCAATGACATCAGTTGATGCTCCACCTACCTCCGCCCAAATATAATTTTTCGAAAATAGTAGAATTCATGTACTTTTGCGTGAATTAAAAAATTTTAATTAAAAAAAATATTTTAAAAACGTATTTTGTCAAAAAGTCTCAATTTTTTTCTTATTTTCTTCTATTTTGTCTCTCTTACCTAGTAGCAAAGGACGGTAAAAAGTGGTGATAATCCCATTTTCGGTGAATTCAGGATATTCCAATAAACAGCAAAAAATTAACTTTACTGATAATGCATCGTACAATATTGCATGTTACAATATTGTTGATTTTTTCTTATGTAAAATCTTGTTATAAAACATGAGATCTTTCAAAAAGGTCGTATACAATATGTTGAAAAATGATAAGTTTTCGCGTATTTTGTGTTTAAATTTAATTTTTTTTTCTTCAAAATGGGCTCAATTTTTTTTCTTTCATTTTTTCACGAATACAGCAAAGGAGACTAAAACGCTCGTCTCGTTTTCGTAGAACTCTCTGAGTTTTCGGAAATTACAAAAGTTAGAAATAATGAGAGAAAGTATATGCTGTTGTAGCTCCACTAGTTCATGAATAAGAGTTGATCAGTGCTACAATGAGTGAAGTAATTCCAAATATGTTTTAACAGTATTAAAAATATTACGTCACTAATCCATAACTTATTACTAAAATGGGATTTTATAGATAACACATTTTTCTCTTAAATTAATTTCAATATTGATCTCTTATATCAAGAAGGAAATTTAAAACGAATTTTAATCACACTCATTTTGTTCTACTACAAAAATTAGTTTTGAATATAAATAAATATTTTACCTGGAATGTGAAACGTAGTGTATAAAGATGCTTGTAGAAATACATCCGTATTTATGCAAATGAATGCATAACGAATTTATCTTAGTTCTTTAAAGGGAGGGAATGAATTTATTTTCATTATACGTATCAATGTAACGAACGCAAAATGAAATGAATTGTTATTTATGATATTACAATTTTTAACACATTTATCGTCCCAACGTTTTATTAATTAATAAAACAACTTTTAGTCCGGAATAGCCTTTTTTAAATCGGTCACAGTAGGACAAAACAATCCACTTAGATGTGCATTATGTAGTAACTTGTTTACACAAAATTAAATGTTTATACGAAGCACATTTTTAATTTCAATCAATACACATCGTAATCTGTTGATAACTGATTGTAACTACTTCATTTAATTGTATTTGTTTAAATTATTGCTATTTTGCGATTTTCATTGGTTTTGTCACAAAAATGCTGTTTTCCGTCCGGATGAGTAAATAGTTTGAACTCATTAGTGTTAAATGTGTTCTGTAAGAATCAGAAAATATATATACGCTTTGCAGAATTGTATTAATAAACCCAAGCACTTTTTTGGAGCATGGTTTTTAAAGAAAATAATCTGTATAAAAAAATTGTTTCAATTTGAGAGTGAATTCACATATACAGATAGGCTAGGTTCCACGATCATGTAGAAATTATTCCCGAAAAGAAATCAACGTAGTCAGCAAAGGAGGAACTAATTGATTATATTTGAATGGAAGTCAAATTTGACAAATTTAAGACTATATCTAAAAACAAAAACAATAAGGTGGAGCGATATAACAGACAATGGGTTTATGAGGCAATAATAATGATTCGAGATGGTATATTTTAGCAATTAAAATGCGAAATATTATCAAACGGTGAAAAAATGAGTTATTGTATGATTGACGTTCGGTGCTGTATATTTCTGAACGTTTTTAATGTGCGATGAAATGCGAAATCGAACGCAAAATTCGAAATTACGTACGAAGTGCGAAGTGGACGTGAATATTTACGATATAGTTGCTAAATTGCATTTCATGGTTTCCTTCGTGTTCGCTCTCTAACTAGGCATGCGACATCGACAACAACACATCGATGTTTGAAAATATTTAATTTTAAAGTAGCCGTTTATTAATTAATAATCAAGATTTAATCGACAAAACGAAGTAAGAAATAATAAGAATAATTTTTAAAACTCATCCTGGGAGCCTGAGTGCTCACGGTCATCTCAAGTGGGCCCGGCATCCTCAGTTCGCTGCATGGAAAAGGTCATGGGAAGAAGAAGGCTCTACGCCTACGGCGCTCTCATTACTTCTTACGCTTTTTAAGCTTCTTGCTCTTTTAACTTTGTTGAAGTTCACAAATGAGCTTCCCTTATGAACAAATGAGAAACAATAGCTTCCCTTATTTGAAGATTTTTAAAGAGAAAAAAATCATCAAAATAATTTTGTCTGAAAGATCCCTTCCTTAGTAAAAATGTTCTCAATAACTGCTAAAAAATGCGAAATCTTTTTTTATAATGTTATAAAATGCTACAGCCTTGTTTTCAAAATGCTGTTTTTTAAAATTTAAAGTGCTTAATTCTACCATCACTAATAATGATCTCCAAAGACTGCGTTTATGGTCAATTTTCAAGAATCTTTCTTGGATTATAGATTCTGAACTACCAGTATTTTGAAAGTGGTTCATGATTGATTGATTATTTCGTGTTCCCAGGCGCGTCAACTGCTATGGTCATTAGCCCTGTACGTTTTATTGCGTACTTTTATCACGGAGAGTTCTTCACGGACTTGATGCTAAAATTCTGTCACCGTCGGTTCTCGAATCCTAGGACCTCCCGGTCAGATGCACTGCAGTGATATTAGTCCTGGAGTGACATTAGCCCTGAGCTACCACAGCCGATGAAATGTCATGAGATTATTTTCGCTCAGTACAAGTTAATAATGATCAAAATTAGAGAAGGGGATATATATATACATATGTATATATATATATGTATATATATACATATATATATATACATATACATATATATATATATATGTGTATATATATATGTGTATATATATGTGTGTATATATATATATATGTATATGTATATATACATATATATATATATATATATATATGTATATGTATATATACATATATATATATGTATATATATATATATATATATATATATATATATATATATATATATATATATATATGACAGAGAGTGAGAGACAGAGAGACGGCAAATATTGATCACATCACAGTAAAATGTAGTATTCGCTTTAAGACCGAGTGAACATTTCAAGAATTGAAGGTTCTAAAATAATTGTTTAGCATAATTATTTCGATCATGTTACGCATTGGTTCTGTGAAACGTGCGTGATTGCGATACCTGCTGCCTCACAAATCTATCCTCTCTTCCTTGATTCCGTGTATGCGATTTCCGAGAAGGGAGGGAAAGGTTGAAAATTCACAGGAAAAGTCCGGACGTTATTACATTGTTTTGTTTAACAGAAAAGCGATTCCAGGAACATATATAGGCAAATTTGTGTCTGAGACTGAGGTGTTCCGTTTCCACATATAAGTACGTGTATTGAAATGTGACGAATTATGTAGCAAAACGTAAAATATGAAGTATATTATTTCCACAAAATACGTAAATATTTTGATAAATTCGTTTTAATTTGTTCAGAACATCTTGGAAATTCTTAAAAATATCGGATGCACGTGTCTTGTACCTGTAAAAATATGTACTCGCATGTTAATTTGTTCCGTAAATAGAACTACGACTATTGTTCTTAGTGGAGAGAATAGCACTTCGAAATAGATTGATGGTAATGGCATTCGGCTATTCGGTTCCACAAGAAATCGGTCGTCAAGAATAATGGTATTAATACGTGTGCTCCTTCATAGGACTTCGACTACATTTTTAAGTGACCTCTTGTTTTTATATTACCTATCCATAAATTAAGATCCTTTAAAAAGTTATCAAACAATTAAGGTATCCCTAATTAATTGATGCGAAGTAACTAGCATATAAAGTTTTATTTTTTATTCCAGTTAGTAGAAAACAATGGGGTAAACGGGTAAAGTCGCGATCGTTTTGTCTGCATATTTGCAGACTTCTTCAATGCTACAAATACTATAACAGTTAATTTAGTATAGAAAATACACTCTATTCACTTTATGTGAATAAAGAAAATAATATTTACTTTTTTAATGAAAACTAAAATAAAAAACAAACAAAAAAAAACAAAGCATACAACCACATTATGACATTTCAGATCTTGATCTGTATCTCTTAGAAATACATTTACAACATATGTTTTGTTGGAATCGAGAATAAAAACTTCAAATAAATACCATTTGCTGGCGTGTATGCAGGGTGATTTGCTTTAACCGCTCAAACTTCCCATCAGTGGGTTTGTAACTAGACGGCAAACAAAACATTCCTTGACTTCTTCCTCGTGGATGCACATTAATTCGAGATACGTTTATTATTCATTTTTAATCGAGCATTGTGCTTTTTAAGTTAAATCTAGTCTAGTCTAGGCTTTCAGCCGAACACAGTTATGTGTGCGTCTCAGAGCCCTTCGCCAACAGGTATGGCCTTTGAAAACTGTAAATACGGAACCCTCGTTGTTGTTTTTTTTAACCGAAGAATTTAAAACAGCACTTTCTTCATTTTGTATTTTAAGAAAGATGCCCGACATCAGGTCGTAAGAACCGTAGCCCATCAGCCTGTCATCCGAACTGCAATGTACGTACTGTTTGGAAATGACGTTAATGATCTCCCAAGCCTACAAAAGCGCTTAGAGTGTTGGAAATGAACACTACATTCCTGAGACATACAGACTGGGACAGACAAATTATAGTATACCGTAGGCGGAATTTGAACCTACGACCTTTCGAATAAGTCAGTTACGGCTGTACAGACTTACTGGCCTCCGGCAAAACCCCTCTCTTCTTCCTCTCTCATTCGTTTCTCCGAAAATAAATCACAATTTTCGCATCGTTGGCAGACGACAGCACTGTACTCGACTTCAAAGACCAATATCCTACCTGTGTTTCCGTACTTTTCGGAAATCAACGATCGCCCACGTTGGCTCAGCAGCGCCTGAAAACGACAGCCGCTGTTCAACTCGCCGACTGCGTCTCACAGTCGCCGTCACTATGTAATGTAGAAGGACGAGGCCAACTTATAATTGAAGAGCTGAGCGCAAGATTGGTCTAAACACTCTCAAAACGCTTAATGCGTTTTTTACACCATTTGTTGTCTAAGGAGATGAACAGTCTTCGCACATTATTGTTGACCAGTTCGCCCCTTGAAATTTTGAATGAAGTCACATATTTGTTGTCTCCTGAGAATTATGTATCTCAAAAGTGTTTTTTTCTCTGTTATTTAGAAATTTTCCTCAGGCCAATGTTGTGCTGAACCCGTCAATTTTATTCGCGATTAGTACGGAGTGAATATTATATGAAATACGCTTGCTAAATGGATCTTCTTTTTCTTCTTTTTAGCGGGGTGAAACACCGTGTCCTCTCACTATACAATATTAATTACATTTACGGAACTAATTATCATAATAGTTGACGCGCCCGGGATCACAAAATAATAAAATATCTTCTTTTTCTTGTTTTTCTACTTCATCTTTCTTTTTTTCTTCTTTTTTTTCCTTCCTCTTCTTTTGTCTTTTTCTAAAGCCATACGCAACCGAACTGATGTTTGCTATATTGCAAGGGATTGAGAGATGTTATTTAGTTTTGTCGGACAAATCTATTGGAAATGACGGATGTAGATGAATTAGTAAACCCCTTTGTTGCTTTCACTTTTCCATTTATTTTTCACGCCACATCACGTGGTGGCTATAATATCATATCAATATGAGTTAAGACAATAAGGCAATATTTACTTTGTGCGATGTGTGTGGATGAAAAAAGGTGCAGTGAATGTTCAAGAGCAAACCCTACCGTCTCAGCATTTCTCACGATTGCTGGTAATCTGGTTGAAAAAAACATGTAGATGAGTCCATATATCCGGCGTCGTCCAAACCAACTATGGAAGGGTCCGCAAATATACAATTTTTAAATTAAAAACATTGTACAAGTGAGATTATACAAGGTCACCGTTATTGATGAAAATTATTATCTTGTGCACCTTTCAATCTTGTGAATTGGCTTTTCAGATTTACATGACAACGACCATACACGTCAACTCACCCTCTCTGTCGGTTCGCAGGTAAACTTGGCTCGTGGCTTTGTCGTCGGCTGACGTGAGGGAGCTGCAACCGCTGCCACCGCCGCCGCCGCCGCCGCCGCCGCCCACGCCGCCGCCTTCGCCCGCCACCTTTGTGAGGATCCACGCAATTTCCGAAGCGGGTGAGTGCTTTGCCGCTCTCTCGCTGCTTGAGGCGACTCATGTGTTGCTGATGCTAGTGCAAGTGAAGGCTTTCGTAATTATCTCCGCGCAGAGCATCGCCCTCTGCCACACACCACTGCTGGGCCTCTTTGCGAACGTTCACTTTACGTGTGTGAGTGTGTGTGTGTGTACCACGTAAGTGTAACATTAAACACTGAACGGCACAAGACGCTGTCGTTATCAGGCGTTTACCTTCGGTACGTAGGTGGGTGAATATGTCTGTCGAACGATCGCGCGTATGGATGGCGGACAGGTCAATAGGTTAATCTCCATTCGTTTCTTGGACCAAATTTATTCTCTCTTCTCTTCTTAGAATATTTCCCAGCTAAATCAGTTTCCATTACACCTCGATGGGATATATCTCGAAACATGAATCACTAGATGGCCGCGACGGGGCAACAGAGAACCTTTTCGCGGTCAGAGCCACCAGAACGGCTGTAGCTAGAGCAGCGACGTTCAAGGTTGGAAGGGAAAAGTAAAAAAAGTTATGAACTGTCCGCGCATTGGCTTCTCCCCACACAGTATACCGAATTACTCATAATAAATATGAAAATCAAAATTTTTGCCAGTGAACATACGGAGGAAAATCTTATATAACGAAGTTACACATGTGACATTTGCTCCAAATTGGTAGGTATCTCGTGCGTGATCTTGACTGTCCGGGTGACGCCGCGTCGAAGGCTGTGTTGCCGACGTTCGACCATCTTGTCGTGGTCTTCCTCAGAGCTGGTATGCGAGGGCTGGCATACCAGCCCTGAGTAAGACCACGACAAGATGGTCGAAACGTCAGCAACTCAGCCTTCGACGCGGTGCACCCGGACAGCCAAGATCACGCACATGACTCTGGCCGCGGAAGTCTACGACTTCATTGGTATTCTCATCATATACTGTGTTTGAGAGGTATGCCTGATCTTTTTGACTGCTTCAGAACATAACGCAGCGTAGGTAACGTGGGACAAAACGTAAATCTAAAGAAATTGTTCTTGTTTATAGCAATACAAATGGAAGAGCACATACACATTTTCTCGTCGTTATGTTGCATTTGCCAATGAAATTTCTTATACCGCTCCCGCTCTGCCACGGCCACATACTGGGAGCAAAGAGCAACGTTTTGGGTATGGTACTGCATTGTGCTACATTGTGTCGGTGTTTCCGTGTTCCATGAATTATTAGTGTACAAGAATCTTGACGACAGGGTGTGTCAAGTGTGTGTATAGTTGAAAAACGAGTAGCATCATATTTGTGTGAACTGGGAGTTTTTCAGTGTGGCTCAACGAAAACAAAGAACAGAAAAGGTCTTCCGCGTCTGAAATGAGCTCCCAATTGTCCCCATACACCCGTCAGGAAAATCTGTGGTTAATTAAAAGCATTGTATTCATAAATGAATATCATTCCACATTTATCTTTGATATGTATGTGAAATTGATTTTATTGAAAATGAAATTATATCAGTTATTTAACATAACTGTTCTCTTGGAGTTATTATCAAATAATTTTCATTAATTGAAAATTGGAACATTTAAATGTATCACCATTTATTTCAACCTTTCACAAAACATGATTTTCGACTGAACATGTTTGCGTTTTGTAAATCTGTAGAATGTAGAATGATACATGGCCAACGTGTTTGGAAAAGTCTGCACTAGATACCAAGGCGGTTGCGTTCTGCTGGGTCTCTGAGTCAGAAGAACGTGAGGTTGTCCGCACACACGCAAGACAACAGGAAAACAAACAGACACCCTTGTGAACACTTGAATAACATCCGTTGCTGCTTCAGTTTCCGTGATCGGCAGGTTCGAGTGTTCGAGTCGTTTGGTGGCGGCTTTTCACCGCCAGCTACACAGCTGGGTCGATTTCAGCCCCTCTAGGAGAATTCTAGTGGTCGGCTTCTCGTACTGATAGTTTTCCGAGGTTTTTCAATACCGGGCAGAAGCTGGAGCAGTGCCTTACAAATAGGCCATGGACTGCCCGCGATCTTTCCTTCCTTTTTGTTCTCCTACCTTTCAAGACACACACTCCGACATGCACTACACGGTATGTCAGGAGACCAGTCGGGGGCTAAAGGTTGCCGCGACTGGGACTTTGCTGGGCGAAAACACTTGGGAGGTACCTGAAAGAAGTAAACCCCGCAAGCCGAGGTGGAGTTCGGAGCCAGACTCACCTTCCGGCGGGAGGGAACATCGCCACCTCCCGCGCATAACATGCACTACACCCATGGGCCTAATGACCAAAGTAGCGGACGCTCCTGAAAACACGAAATTCGTTCTAGACCATTGCCCCCTCACCTCTTCGGGACGAACACTCTCAGTCGATATTCGTTCTTGTCACATCGACACACAGAGCGGTAAGATACTTGTTTAAATTTGTTTACAAAAGTATTTATCGATGCTTTCCTCTTGTATTCAACACTTTCTGATATTTTACGTACAGAAGGATCGTTGCAAAGGCAATGCATTCGGTGTAAAGGTATTGAATTGATAGATCAGATATTCAATTATATTATGAAGATTCAATATGCACACAACGAAACAACAAGTACATGACAAAAAACCTTGTCATATTCTTAAGACAATGGCCAAATGCTTGTGGCACTACCGATCATAAGTACAAGTGACGATCATCTATTGTTAAGTTTCAATATGTGAGGCGTTGATAGCACAATCTAGTCACCGCAAACGTGTGAGAAAAATAGGCGTACAGTGTTTATGGAACTTTAAATTGCAGATAAACGTTTACAGTGCTTGGCGTTTCTAAGCGTTTTTAGCAACATAGCGACATCGATCTTTTAAGCTCTGAAAAGAGCTTCATAGACATCCATCTTTTAGGCTTTGAAGAGATCTTAAAGACGAAATATATAAAAAATGACAAAAAGTGGACTTGATTCACTTGTGCTCTGCACGCCTCAGGCGTGTGAAATTGTACATATTATTCCAAAAGCTCATACATTAAATGACGTGTGGTATACGCCAAATTCTTTTTCCATTGACTTAGGACATAGAGAGAGAACATTTCTCTTGTTGTTTCATATTTACGTCTCACTTTACAGCTTATTAAGTTGCGCTGCGTACGGTGCTTTCCTTGCCATATCAATAATACATATTTCTCTACCATTCATTCGCACGCGTTGTTTGAATGTCACGCGTTTCTGCCAGACTAATTATGCGGAGGCACATCGCTTGTTGCCTGAACACACATCCCTTCCTCGTCTGTTCACCTTCGTCCGTCAGATGTTTGAATTAATTATCATTGCTAGTGTGTAGTTATATAAGCGACGTTAAGCGAAGTCACGCTCGGCTACTTGGTCTACTTGGGCGGAGAACAATACGAGAGCTTCAGGTGAAACCAGTTCTGATTGAGTCGTGCGAGGGCATCTGATAATGTACTTGGTTTGTGTACATTTTCAGGAGCAATGTACGTCTCTGAGAAACAGTCACTTTGTTCCTCGCTAAGAACATGTAACCACTCAGTGTGCTTGGGAAAAAGTAAGAAATAAATACTTTAGAAATATGTTAATCACATCATAGTAATAGCGGCAGTGATTAACCCATGTGACTTGTATTGCCTAGGTGTAGTTTATAGAACCCTCTTATTTTGATATATCAGAGGCCTATATAACCTCGATTTCCAAATCAACTATATTAATCATAGCAATTCTATATATTCACGCAAATGGGAATCTGAGAGTACATTTCATATAGAAAGTAATGACAAAAATTTCTAGTTCTTATTTCGAAGAGACTTTTGTGAGATTTTAATTTGATATATTGACAGAAACAAGCGACATTAAAAGACCACCTTCGGAATTCATTTTTTTTAATACTATTTAAAATCAATATATCTTAGTCATAAATATTCCGTTCAGTTTATTTGCACATTCTTTAGAAAATAATAAAGCATAGACCAATGTAAGGTTTTATAACGCAAACGTGCCAGGTGGCGAGTTCATAAAATCAAAGCTTATAATAGTTTCTTTCCTCTCCCTCTTTGTCACGCTAAGCCACCGATTCTAGTGCAGTCTGTAACCGCATTGCATCGAGTAATATTACAACCCCCTTCTGCGCCCTTTTCTACTGTCGATAAAAAGAGAGGAGAAGGCAGGAAGAAAGAGTGAGTCCTTCTCGCAACCGCGTATCTCTTTCTCCCTCCGCAGTACCTCTAAGAGGTCCTAGGTTCGAGTCCCAACGGTCACAGGATTTTCGCCACTAGCTACATAGCTTTCTATTGTCCTATCCAACTGAAAATAATTTTTTAAAAAAAGGTACATAGCTAGGTCGAATTCAGCCGCTGTCTGGAGGAGAATTCTAGCGGCCGGCTGTTCTAATCGGCAGTGTTCCGTGGTTTCTCCGATCAAAACCAGGCGAGTGCCGGAGCTGTAGGCTAGCAAACGGGCCGTGCGCAGTCTTTCCTTCCGCTTCCTTGACCTATCCTTACTCCTTACACACACACTTCCATATACTACGCTATCACACATGACGGGAGATAGAACGGGAGCGTAGAGCTTGTCCCGGCTGGGACGATGCCCCTCTGGTGGGAGATACCTGGTTTGGGAAAAGGCCACTGAGTCGGTCAGTTTGGCACCGGATAGTGATCTCACCGACCAACGGGAAAAGATCACTGCCACCTCCAGAGGAAAAACATGCACTACACTTACGGGACTAGAGATCTTAGCATTTGACGCGCCCGGAATCATCGATATTTCTCCCTCCTTTCTGCCTGACACGATGCGTCTGCCCTCGACGGCGCTTCCGCCTCCTCGCCTGCTCTACTTCATTCTCCCCGCCTTGGTCCTCTTGTTTCTACTCCGTCCCCCTTTCATACTTATCCTCTTCCCACCCTCCTCTCCTTTTTCACTTTGCTTTCAACCTGCTCTTTCTCCTCATCAATTTCTTCCTTTTCCTTTTTCTCTTCACCTTCTTATCCCTCCTCCTTAGCGTCCTTATTGTTTTCATTATCTCCCTCTTCTTCCTGCTTCCTCTCCTCTTCCTCTTCTTCCCCGCCACGTCGCCTACTCGTGCCATCTGAGTGCCAAGTGCCGATAACGGAATGTTACATTAGCGCGGAAATGATCCCAAAAGCAAACGTTGCCTCCACCATGCGCGTGCCCTTCCTGTTTTTCTAGATGGTGTGTTTGTAAAACGTCATACAGTGAATACAAATGTGTTGGCAAAACACGTGAGTTGCGATGGAGCGTAATCACGCACTGTCAGTACGAGCCAAGGAATATTCAAGATGAGAAACGAAATATTTGAGGAATCCATGTAATAAACTATAAGGTTTTTTTCTAGCGATGATTTAAGAAATTATATTTCAGTTGTGACGTGAATTATTGTTCAGTTGTTCAACGTGACAATGTGTGTCAGTATAAGAACTGATTTTTATTCATCTTCTCCCGAATTAATAATCATTTTGTTTTATGAATCTTCTTCCGTTTATTACAACATCAAAAAGTTTTGTACCTCATCACGTGAAAATTTTTAGATTCATCTGTGGCGGTAACGACTATATGAGAACCTCACATTTCCGGCATTCTCAGTGATGGTAGTGGCTGCGTAAAAAATGGAAAGCCGCTGCAGTAATGAGAAATAAATATGAGGAACAGATTAATAAAACTACTCATAAACCCAGTGCCAACTTTCGCAACAGACGAACGTGCAACAGGTTGACTGCAAGTTCTCGCTCTATAGTATTTAACATATGGGCACACGTTATAATACATCTTCCCTTAGACGTGTTTTCAGTACAGTGTTTAATGTCCTTTGAATTTATAAATTAACTTATCCAATTCAGTATTCAATTTTTTATGACATTTAATTGTGTAACCTCGCGATTGTGAACTACCTCTCACATATTATTTAGTTAACCGTCTATTCTGAGAATTTCATTGGAAGTTTGGGAAACACAGTATCGACAATTTTTGGAGAGACGTCAAATGGTATTGAATTTTCTGGCTTTTGACCCTCAGCGAGATATATCGCCGTTCTCGAAAGGATTTATGAAAGAGACTAGACACTGCTGCCGGATTGTTCACATATCTATCCTCAAGAAAGGCCATTGTCATTAAAACTTTTTAATTTTTAAAAGGAATGGAAAAATGAAAGGAATGTATTTTTGTTTCGAATATCCCGCGCTTCATTAGCTCACGAGAGTATTTCACGAGAATAATAAGGGGTTGCAATTTGCAATATCATAATCGTATGTGTCCGTTACAAACGATACTAGAAGGCATGTGCTGTAGTAGTACTACTTCTTCAATTTGTTAACCAGAGTTTCTACCACTTGGTGATTTCTTCACACTTGTCTTTATAAATCAAATAAATTTCAAATAAATAGTATTGAAAAACCGTATTCACTTCAGGCAGCCTCTCAAACTCACAGACGGAAAACTTTCCCAATCCCAGAGTTATTATGCTTAAAACGTCTTTCAAAAATAAAACTCAGTTTTAGAGAGAGAGTTTTGCGGTAGGCATACATAGAGCTTGGTCCAGAGCTCCGCCCTCGAGAGGGATTGGAGGTTTTTCTTAAATGGAGGATGGGATTCCTTGTGATGCCGACATCAATGTAAAAAATAAAAAAAACCTTTCCTGGTATCATCTCTCTTTTCACTTACATTTTAGCACTACCTGGCCCTGGAGCTTCCACTGCCTTAGAAAAACATAACACAACCGTGTCTTTGTGGTGTCAAGTATGTTTCCAGCTTGATGGATATTAGTGCCAGTAGAAAGAAGGAAAATAATGACGAAAAGGGAAGGGGCAAAAATAAGGGAAAATTCCAAAAATAGTCGTCAGAAGCTAAAATAGGCAGAAAAGGAAGAATGAAAATATAATAAAACAGCTCCAGAAGTACAAATAAGTGATTCCTATTGTTAAATGTCATAAAATTGTAACAATAATAAAAATACATTTTGCCGAACTTCCGGGTTCCAGTCATCACACTGCAAAGAGTCGCCGTGAACGGCCACCTGATGAATGCGAAACCATGTCGAAATGCCATAGCCCAGTTTTCCGACCAGCGATACGCCATTGTTTAGAGTCAGGTAAAAAAGGTTGTGCACGGGGGCGAGCGCTGCGTAACATCCGGTGGGACGAATCCGACGCTTACTTGCTCAGAATTACCTCGTTTCTTACGGCGGAACGGTGGCGGCGGCATGTGCGCGAGGTGGGGTGAAGGAAGAGGGAGGGCGAGTTGGAGTCCCTCAAGGCGTCCCCGTCCGGAACTTGGGCAGCTCGGGCTATAATGCGACGACCATTCGCAACCGTTGCACCTCCCGCCCCCGTACCCCGCTGTACCCCACGCACCATTACCACTTCAGCATCCAAGCACCTCCAGCCCCCCCCCCGCACCCCCTGCTCCCATCCCACTCCCTACACCCCCGCACCCCCTCTCCCACCCCAACCCTCCACACCCCCACGAACCTTTAGCGGACGAAAGAGTCTCAGGGTCTCTGTCCGGAGGGTTTTAGGGTTCAAGTCCCGACGGTGGCAGGTTTTTTACACTATCTGCATAGGTGAGTCGAATTCAGCCGCTGTCTAAAGGGAAGTTCGAGCGGCTGGCTGTCGTCAGTTTTCCCTGGTTTCTCCAATCAACACGCTGCGAATGCCGGAGCAATAACAAACGGGCCACGAATCGCGGGCACTTACACTTACATGCACTTTACTTGCCGGGAGACCAGACGGGAGATTAGAGCTTGTCCCGGTTGGAGGGGGAGTGCCTCGCTGGAGGGAGATAACTGGTTGGGGAAACGAATCCCGTGAGCTGGCGATTAGGTCGGCGCCGGATATCGCCATCCGGCGGGTGGAGATCACAGTTCTCTCGCGATAAAAGAAGCACTCCACTTGCGGTACTAATGACCTTAGTGGTTGTCGCGCCTGGAAACACCAACCAATCAATCAATCAATAACGAAACTCCAAACCTCCACGCACCCCGCTGTATCCCGAGGCACTCCGCTGTACCCGCCCCCACAGTCCCAAAGTCTCCTCCCCGCTTACCTTGCACCTAGCTACACTCACAACTCCCACCGCCCGATCGACGCCTCCGTTTCGACACGCGGGGTCAGCCACGGGTTCCCGACAAGGCGGCTTAAGCTGTACAATTCGGTTCTGAATTTCGGCGACGCCACACACTAGCTGGTTAGCATGTCGCGTCGTACAAGTTCCCGGGTGTGTGCGAATCCCTGTGTATCCCACTCTAATCCTTCTCGTATGCTTAAAAGATACACTTTGATAAGTACCGTTTCTTTATTTTAAAAATTATTTTCAAAATAATTAGAGAAAACCCTACTAATTTTAGATCACCAACTTATTTTGGATTTCACATTCCTCTTAATATCAACATCAAAACTACTTAATTCTCTCCTCCTCAATCATAAAATTACTCTACTGATCTAGGAGGTACAAAATCAGCATGCTGCTTTTCTAGCAGTGGCCATATCCCTGCAATATAATCTACAATGAATAGCGGTAGTGTTTTCCCATATTCCAATCCATTTAGACTTCAGAGAACTTTGTAACTTGACACACCTTGAAATACTGACTACACTTTTACGACAGTGCACGATCTCTCCTAAATAATTTTACTTCATGTCTTTCTCGGCGATCGTTCCTTCCTTTGCGATTACAGTTCCGAAGAAAGTCGCTCCAAAAACATTTTGTCGGAAATATATTTTTATTATTTACTTAACGTCAAAAACTGTTAAATCTATGCGACGTGCAAAGCCAATGTGCGTGAATCTACATTTCCACTTGCGGTACTAATGAACTTAGTAGTTGTTGCGTCTGGAAACACCAATCAATCAATCAATCAGGAAACTCCAAACCTCCACGCATCCCGCTGTATCCCGTGGCACTCCGCTGTACCCGTCCCCACAGTCCCAAAGACTCCTCCCCAGTCCATATCAGCATCTGGTAAAGAATCAAAGAAACTGGACGATAAAACCAGATCGAGATATGATCATTGACTCCGAAGCTGAAGTCAATACTTGTTACAGCCCTATTTAGTCTTTTAAAATTATACAATATAAATGGTAACTTATGTTTTAAATGTCATTCTTAAAAACATGTTTTTCTTTTTGATGAACAGTATATTCTCTAATTGTAGATAAACAGTTATGCGGAAGAATGTTTTACTTGGCACCTTGGCTTGAACCTTATGTATTGATTTTAATCGTTCAATGTCCTCTACCAATTTGTTGTAAAATAATGTACATATATTGTTTATGATTTTCGTATTGTAAGCTGTTAATCCTGTCACCTGATGAATATGATTCATACGTCGAGAGTTGTAATAACTGACATCTGTTTGGATGAATATAGTATGTTCCATCGGTGAATAAGTCGTTTTTGATAAACAAAACTGATTCTTAAATAAAGAGGAAAGGCAACAGTAGAATTTAATAAGAACTTAATAAAGGGACGCCTACAAGTATCACATGGTGGGATTTGTTTTTTCTTCGTACTTTTTTTTCTATAATCTAAAATTCTAGGAGCATACAAGAGGAGTACACATAAAAGAGGAGCGCACAATAAAATTAATAACGCGGTAATGTGTTTGTGCAACAAATTAGCAGCTTCTGATTTTATTGGCAAATAATATGAAATTAGTTCTACGTTTAATTCATGCTCTAAATATATAACACTTAAATTGTAGCTAAATGTTTGTTTTTTTCTCGTACGCCTATAAATAATACTAAAGAAACAATATCAACTTTATACGGCTGAGGCCTTTTCACATCAGAATTACCGTACTAATATTCAAATCAGGACCATGAAAAAACTAGCAGACATCAGGAAAAATACATGATATCTGACTGCTGAAATTTGCAATACTGCTAAGGATGTTTCCCCAGAACATTATGCTATGTTTCAGGCGGAAATAAAATTTCCTGAAATTTACCAAAGAGCAGTGTGAAGGGTGACTAAATTTGAAAGAATGCTGAACATGTAGCTGAATAAATTTAATTTTGTGTTCATTTAAAAATTTCATTTGAGTTTGAATTTAAAGAAGTAATATTTTTTTATCTTATGATCAGTCGTTTATTTTCATTGAAGTACGCAATTGTTTATTTGAAATGGAAAACTGCACTGAAATCGTTTCCCCTCATTTTGCTATCAATTTATTACGAAATCAATTTGAAAATCCGATATTCTACTATTTACTGTTCACTTATTGCAAAGAATATTCGTTTCATCAGCAATGGCAACTGTTCACTCATTTCGAATCCACAATATGCATATTTTTTTAGAAGAGAACAGGACATAAAATTGAACTCTATGTGGAACCCATGTGGAATTGGCAATGAATAGAACAGTTGAGTAAATAATGTCCCTTCATTGCAGAACGTTACATCTACTTTCTGCGATTGTTATTTGGGGTACAAACATAACCAATTAATAACAATATCACGAATTCCAAATGAACGTCATTTTAAAAAGAAAATGGTAAGATTAATGAGGTCAAATGCTTTTAACAGTTGAAGAATATTCCAATAGGTGCTTCATTTTCATTAATTGATGAAGCCACATCTTTAAGACAGAGAGTTTAACTGTTTCCGTAGATTTAAATTTTTGAAATCCATGTAGGCAATCTGATAACGCTTTGTATTTTCTGAGAAAGGTTTTGTACATATAAATGTATTATGTAAATGTAATGTATAATGTTTTTAAAAGAAAACTGGCAAGAGAGAAATTGGCGGATTATTTTGAATTTAATTTTTGTTTCATTTTATCGAAATTCTTTTTCTGAAGAGTATGAGCCCAAGTTGAACATATTAACTTTGCGTAAAAAGAAACTATTTTTGAAAAGGAAATCAGCAATTGGTAAGTGGGGGAAGCGTATATATGTGTTATTATCCATTTGAGGATCGTCCATAACAAATATTTTCATAGGAAATAAAGAGAGTCGTGAGAACTGCATTCAATCTTATAACTTGCAAAGGCCATATAGTGTCAGTAAACGTACAAGCTCATAGTGCCCACCTACATTAAAAACCTTTTAAAGGAAAAGGAAAGACAGGCGAGTTCAGAAATTCCATTCATAGTCAGTTTTCACCACTGAGCATAACCTAAGGTCACTAATGACCCCTAACAAACAGATAGGTTCCTATCCGCAGAAACTCTTACGAGGTCGAAGTTAACTTTATACATTAGTCGTTAGCAACGAGCACACGTTTATATTTGATTAAATAACCTTTTCTACCTCAATAAAATTTGTCGTGAGTCATGGATATGCGAAAGTCTTTCTATGCGATCACATTGAAATTTAAATGAGTATTTGATTTCCAATTCATACAGTTGGTGTTTACCGTATTTATACTCTTTCTTTGAAGGCCATGGTAGTCAGAAAAAAATTACCGTTTTTTATATTCATATGCAATACGCGTGTGGTTATTGATTCCTCCTGCTGGAACTTTTTCGGAACACAATGTAGTTTTAATGGAAGTAAACAATGTGAATAGCATCATTGTTATTACCGCCCAGTACGCCATTTCTGCGAGGAAGGAAATTGAGGCAATCGATGCGTATTTGAAGCGGAAGAAAGCTTCAATTTCCGTTGGTGCGTTAATAAGGTCCACATGGCTGCCGTGCAGCGCTACGTTTTCCATTAGGACCGCTGGAAGTCGGTTAGCGGAGTCGCATTTATCACCACCGGGTCGACTGATCGATCCTGACGACCTCCTTGTCGCCCACGCTCCCAAGCACGCACGCCACGGCCACCATCGACGCAGCGTCGGTTTCCTAGCGAGCTTCTCTCCGTTGGTCAGTGGAAATGGCTCTGTAGAGACATTTATGTAAAAAAAAATATATTAGAACGTTAATAATCTGGATTAATTGGAACCAGGCCACTTCCGGATTATCAAATTGTCCGAATTTTCGAAATTAACCAATAAAAGATTAGCAGACATCCTCAACGTAATAAAAACTTACTAAAATTATTCATTTCTAACACATAAAAGAGGAGCGCAGAATAAAATTAATAACGCGGTAATGTGTTTGTGCAACAAATTAGCAGCTTCTGATTTTATTGGCAAATAATATGAAATTAGTTCTACGTTTAATTCATGCTCTAAATATATAACACTTAAATTGTAGCTAAATGTTTGTTTTTTTCTCGTACGCCTATAAATAATACTAAAGAAACAATATCAACTTTATACGGCTGAGGCCTTTTCACATCAGAATTACCGTACTAATATTCAAATCAGGACCATGAAAAAACTAGCAGACATCAGGAAAAATACATGATATCTGACTGCTGAAATTTGCAATACTGCTAAGGAAAGAATACATGATGAAATTAAAAAAAAAAATGATTTCAGCACTTTGATACAAGATAATTTCCACTACTACAATAGACATACACTACAACCCCATAAAAACATCCATTAGACATAGTTACCATCTCTACTTCCTCTCCCCCCTCAATATAACACTTAGGACATCACTCTCACGAAAACTTCAAAAATATCTCAAAATGAAATTTAAAAAATTTCAATCTCCACGGCCAACAGAAAGAAATTGAACACATGCAATTTTCAAAAATAAATAAATACATAAATAAATACATAAATAAATAAATACATAAATAAATAAATACATAAATAAATAAATACATAAATAAATAAATACATAAATAAATAAATAAATAAATACATAAATAAATGAATAGAAAGTCCCCAAAACTGTCCATCACAAACATTTTCCAAAACAGCAACTATCCTCTCCATATCTCCAGTTAATCTGAAGCTAGACAGGCTAGACAGCTAGGTCGTATCCAGCCACTGACAGGAGGAGAATTCTAGCGGATCGCTGCTCTTAATTGTTACTCGCCAAAATGGATCAGCATATATTTCTGTACAGGTCATTTTATACCCCAGTAAACAACAATATAATAGAGCACAATACACTCAATCTAAGACAGAAACCCATTTTCATTTAAACTTTTGAAATTTCAAAAAATAAAGATGTGTACCTCTGGCACTCCCTTTATGAGTTTTTCATGCAAGGGCAGAGGTGTTTGTAGGTTAGAAATTGCAGAATTATAATTCCGAAAAAAATATCAGCAAAATACGTGAGTAATTGCAGAGTAGCCGGCCTCTAGAATTCTCACCCGACCTAGCTATCGAAAATCAGGGCTACCATTGGGACCCGCCAAAGGTGGCTCATAGCATCAATTGGTGTCACTGCAGTGCCTCTGACTGGGATTCGAGTGGTTCGGGTGCTGACGAGGGCAGGATTTTCGACACAAGCTAGACAGCTAGGTCATATCCAGCCGCTGACAGGAGGAGAATTCTTGCGGCTCGCTGCTCTGATTGGTTTTTCGTCTTGTCTCCGATCACCACTAGGCTAATGCCGGAACAGTATCCTAAAAAATGGGCCACGGACCGCACGCAATCTTTTCTTCCCCTTCCATGTCCTTCCCTCGCCCTTTACTTACGCACACTTACTATCATATGCATTACACTACTACACGTGTCGGGAGACCAGTCGGGACTAATGACATTAGCTATTAACGCGCCCGGAATCACTAATCCATCACAAATCCACCACCGCGGGGACTCGCGTGGGCGTAGGGAGTGCGCGACGGGTTGTCGGTTCGCGGTCGCCGGTCGCCGTTTCCACGCTGAAGTGGCGGCTCTCGCCTTCCGGCGCTGCCAAGGCAGGGCGCTGACCTCGCGGCTTCTCCACGCACGGCGTTGCAACATGAATCCGGAGGCGCTGGTGGACGCGGGCGGGGCGAGGAGCGCGGGGCGAGGAGCGCGGAGCGCCGGGGCCCACTCGCGCCAACCGGAAGCGGCGCTCGCCAGCCGCGGGTGCGGGCGTATTCGACTCTGGAACGGGGCTGGGGCCAGATGTAGGTCGTGCTGCGAGATTAATAGGAACAACCGCGAACGGATTTACGAAGTACCACGAAGGGTGTTCAGGAAGGGAATCGGAAGAAATGCGGGATCGTACTGCTCTGTTTTAGTGGATGCTCTGCACAACGCAGTTGGTAATTCCGAGTTTGTGTCAGCTCAACGCCATGATCGGAAACATCGCGAATTTCCATCCCACAAATATACACATAGCACATAAATGCACAAATAATTCCTTGTTTCATGTTGCTAGTCGTGGATTAAATTCACGGCGTAGTCAAGGCTAACGTGCTTTATAATAATTACGATCGACCATTAAGTTATTTTTTGTTTGTATATACGTGTATACAGGTACAGTTGCTGGTGAATGTAAATTTACATTTGTGACGACTTTGAAATATTTAAACACTAGTCGAAAACCATATTTTTTTATTTGTTAATTTAGTCATTCAATATAATATATTCCGTTGCGTTAACAAAATAACTGGGGCCACTACATGAAATTGCATTTCTTATTAGTTATACCTCCTTAATTTTATTTCAAAATTGCTTTTCTAGAACATGCATTAGGATTTTACAGGCATTGATTTGTACGTGAATTAATGTCTATTACGGATCGTAAACACAAATAATAAAATGACTGCTCATTAAAATATAAACGGGCTAAATTCAACATCTAGATGAAAAGTATTGTCCGAAATTTGAAAGTGGATACAACTGGTAAACCCTGCCCTCCTTGAGATTCGCATTTATTCAAAACATCATGACAGATCCCACGCGATGTTTATATTCTATCAGCGTTTACATTATTAACAGCTTTCTTCAAATCCGCTAAGTTACATGTGGAGATCCGAAGAAAAAATCGAATGTCCATTTAATACATTAAATTATATACGAATTTTGAAAGGTCATCGTGTTTTGTAACATCAACATCTGCCAGTAAATTTAATATTTTACGCTGGTTGACGTTTCATGACTGTTGATATGGTATATCTTCAGGGTTATAAGAAAATAGATAGTATATTGCAATGGCACACACAAGGAGGGGGGATGGCCCATATGACTTCCCTCCTTCCCTCAGAAGCCAATGATGTATATTCAAAAATATAGTTTTTACTAATTTTCTGTAAAAACAAAATTTATTTAATATATCAATTGTTAACGATAGAGTAAACAAATAAGAATACATTCATTTTTCATTCATCATAAATGAAAAATTCTTTATAAGAAACTATGAGTCGATTAGACACTATACCTGTGCCCCCCCCCCCCTTTGCTCACACATTCAGAGAAAAATTCTGGTTGCACCTCTGGTATATCGAATTGTTGCGCGCTTTATCTCACACATGTCTCTACGACACTTTAAAATAGAACAAACTTGTCCATAAACATAATTTTTCAATTTGTTCTTCCTATTGGAGGAAGTTAAAATGTTGGCAGGAGGAGCGTTTCTTGTAACGTCAGCACAGCGTAACGACAAAATAAATGTGCGGTCATAAGTAGAGAGAGGAACTGCCTGGCTCAGCGTTCAAGAGTACCCACCCTCATGAACCTCATAATGGGGCAGCCTTATGGGCCGTTAATGTGACTGGTATTTCATTGGGACGTCGCATTTCAGGACAAGGAGGGAAGAGGACTGCATTGTTATAAGACGAACGACCCACATCTCTGCTGATTCGTCCATTTCAAATTTTCTGCAAACATTCATAGGAGAGCATTATCTCTACGCAATGACTTGCAAATTGAGTTCTGTGCGCAAATGAGAATATTTGAGGAGCAACTAGTAATCAAAACGCATAGTGTCCACTGGTAGAAAAAATTGAGTTTGATACGTCATCGTGTAGATTTTAATACGTTCTACATGCTCTTGCTTTCAGATTTCTTCAAAACGAATTTTAATACTTTAAATTTGATGCGTTTTGAAGAAATCTGAAAGCAGGAGCGTGTAGATCGTATTAAAAACACGACTTCATATCAAACTCAATTTTTTCCACCAGTGGCCAATATCTGTTTTGATTAGTTGCTTCTCATTTAAAATAAGACATCCAATGCGCATGTTCATAGCGTACCGCAAAAATGGTTATTTTTTTGTGTCAAATTACAATACTTGACTGGGAATTAACAGCAAATGTATTACCCCATTTAATTTGCAATTCGTCAGAGCAGCTGAGGGAGAATTTGAGACAAAGTGAACAATCTTATCTCGTATTCATGTGGGTACCATTTGTTAACATTGGTTAACATACATAATGTATTAATTTTAAATAAGTCATTCAAAAATATTTTTTAAGAGTTACTATGATTAAACAACAGATTACTATGATTAAAGATTACTGTGATTAAACAACAAAGGATTTACATTTGTGTGTGGCATACAATCAACATTAGAAGTATTGTGACGAAAGCTTAATGATGCTACGGTGTACGAGGAAAGAATATAATTTGATTAAGAAATGTTCCGCGCGTCGAGAAATGAAAACACGTCCTTCCAAATCTTTTTCTTTCGCCAATATATCTCATAGAAAAATATACAGAGGGGAACGGCCCGCTACAAAAGAGAAAAAAATATAGAAAACCTTTGCCCCTTCATCCCTCCTGTTCATAACTACTTTGTCTTATTACTTTTGACGATGTTGAAGACCCCGGGTCACGGAATGGAAAAGTCAATATTGACGTTTATGATTACTGATGAGAAACAAAAGTGTTGTAACTTGGGTAATAGTCCAGAATCTTATTTTCAATTTGTTTGAGATATGATATGTACTTATGTGTTCCCAAAACTGATATTTAAACAAGGATTAAAATGTTGACATCGTGTATTCATTACTTTCGCTCACATTGTTCTTATAAGTTAGGATTTTTGTAAAATAAGTATGCCAATACAATGTTATTAACAGCATTTCATTTTTTCTGTAAATCATACATTTACCCTTTTCTTATCACAAGTGGTGAAACTCCATTAAGGCTCTGAAACCAAAACTGTCAATACTTTAAAGGGGAGATACACAGAACGATAAAACATTTTCAAAATGTATTTCTATCTGATCGACCTAGAGGTCCTACAGAGCTGTAAAAATGATAAATCATCGAATATGCACAATACGATTCTAAAAATCTCAAATGATTCAGCGATCGCAGAAGTGATTCAATGGCTCAGGCATCAGAAGCCGGATGAGATAGTGATCGCCACTAACAGTCCTGAAGATACGATACGAATTCAAAATCTCTACTGAATCAGAAAATATTATAACAAAAAATGGGTTTTCGACTATGATGAATTCCTGGTTCCATACAATCCCTCGTAAAGGTAGAACGATAAGGACCACATAAAGCCACATATACGGTGTGTTCGCGACGTGAACACGCAGCCGCTTGAAGCGCGTCCCTATCTCGCTGTGCGTAATGAAAATGTCATTATTCCGTCAGGAGGTCGGGAAGTCGACCAAATGGCCGGTCTAGGCTGCGTCTGTGTAGAGTATTGAGGTTAGGAGCAGTGACGCTGTGCTGTCGAGCCGCACCTTTGCTAATGCGGGCGTGAGGGAGTCCGGCCACCGAAGGTGGAGGCGGGGGCGTCTGAGGCGGTGGAGGTGACGGAGGCGACGGAGGCGGCAGAGGCGGCAGAGGCGGCAGAGGCGGCAGAGGCGGCAGAGGCGGCGGAGGCGGCGGAGGCGGCGGAGGCGGCGGAGGCGGCGGAGACGGCGGAGGCGGCGGAGGCGGCGGGGGCGGCGGAGGCGGCGGGGGCGGCGGGGGCGGCGGAGGCGGCGGAGGCGGCGGAGGCGGCGGAGGCGGCGGAGGCGGCGGAGGCGGCGGAGGCGGCGGAGGCGGCGGAGGCGGCGGAGGCGGCGGGGGCGGTGGGGGCAACGGAGCGACGGAAGCGACGGAGGCGTCAGAGGCGGCGGAGGCAGAGGCGGCGGAGGGACACAGGCGAGCGAGGCAACCGCTGAGACGGAGGAGACGGTGGCCGCAGTGGCGACCGGCGAGTGCCGAGTTCGAAGCCCTGTGCCAGACCGGTCTCGCTCCGCGGCGTTCTTGCGATTTCGCGCCGCACCGCGTCGCGTCGGGGGCCCCGCATGAGGGGACTCGAAGCGGCCTGTGTTGAACAGATTCAGTGCTTCGAAGCCCAGTGGAGCTGCACCTGAGAGGTCTGTACACATGGAGACGGATGACGACGATCAAATTCCTTGATTCCTGACAAACACTCGAGATTGGGCCACTCGAATCTTTGCCATTTTTCGTCATTCGAATCCTAGGATATTTGGGAATTGCATCCTTTTAAAAACTCTGTTCATTCCCCCTTCTAATTTCAAGCTATATATTTAAATTACATCGATTAATATGTTACGTTACAGAAAACATCATTGCATAACACTTATGCAATCATTTTAGAAACGAGTAGAAAAATGAGGTATTTCTTACGTCTCTTTTATGCCAAGATACAGAAAAGTGTGTGGAGACGTAAGAGGAAAACTTGGAAGTGAGGAGACGTAGTCAACTTTGAATCTCTAGAAGCAAAGCAAGAAACTGTTGCGACATTGCTTTACGGATCAAGGGAAACTGAATGACAAACTTTATGGAGATGGGGTCACTGACACAGAAGTACTTTGCTCGATGTATCAATGAATCGACGAATGACAACTGAGTAGAAGATTATTCAGTAACAGGGAAGTACGATTTCATATCACTTAAAAGATTAATTTTGTCACACTAAAGCAGTAAGCCTTTTGTCGATCCACTACACAACGCATGGGCTACTAACAATAGGTTCATGTAAAGCGGTTAATAATTACATATAAAAGAAAAGGTACACCGAGAAAGTAAAAGGAAGAAAGTAATGGAGGAATGATTTTTTTCTCCATGGTTGATGTAAATCAAATAAATTAAGTAAATAAGTAAGAAATAAAAGTAACATTAAATAATTAAAGTAATTTAGTTTCGTTATTCGCTGCAAATGGTATCATCTAAACCAGGGATTCCCAAACTTTTTTCTTTCAATGACCCCTTTTAAGAAAATTGTTTGCTTCATCGTCTCCCTTGCGTTTTCTCCGTAATATACAGTATCCATATAAATAAAATAAAGCATTGCGTATAAATGCCTTTAAGATAACAAATTCGTTCACAAATATTCTCGTAAATATCTCGATTTTCAATAATCAAAGGCGCTAGAGTTCCTGAGGTTCTCATTTTTGTTGTGAATGCATAGTTATATATTCAGTTTTTATAAACTTCTTAATTCTGGAGAATAAACGCCGGATACGAAAGCGCTGCGAAAGAGCGCTTGTAATTTATTAGTGTGTTTTATTCCTTTATATCAGAAAAATTTTAAATATCATTGATCTTGATACTTAATTAACTATGAAATTCATTAATATTTTTTGTAGTCATGGGAATCTCGATTATACTGATCAGTTCATATTCGTCTATTGAACCCCAATAGAGCCCTTGATCACTATCGACCCCCACGGGATCCATAACGACTCCCGATGGAAACCGCGAATCTAAAGTATAATTTATTACAGTAAGTAGACTGCGAAAAATCCGCACATCTTAAATTTGACCTATGTATGGGTGGCAAAGTTCATTATAAAAAGAAGTTCTTTTAGAGATCTGGCTTAACTTATACACACAGAAATCATGTAGATTCTTATTGTTATTTGGAAAGAGATTTTTGCAATCGGTTTCCCCAGGAAAGTTTTTTCAATAAAACTAGACTTCTTTGCTGCTTCCAGGCGCGCAATTCAAATATTCCTCGCCGCGCCTCATCGGGACACACTGCAGCTACGATTTGTTCAGGGTAGAAGTGAGCGGTGAGGTTGGCAGCCATAAGTTTCTTAATTTTTTGTATTTGATCGACCAAGAGGAATGAACCATTGAATTGTGAATTTTATATTACAATAACTTACGAGCACTTCCTAAATTATGAGCACTTCCTAAATTAATTGCAAGTGTCTTACTTGGCAAATGTACAAACATGTTCGATTTGTTTAAAATATTGTGTATGTTTATTTATTACAATAATATTAAGTTTCGGAAAATTGATCGCAGATGAGATTGCAAATTTAGTGAGTTTAATTTGCATCAAGGGGGTTTAAAGATATCTTTTGGGAATCGTGTTCTATATCCATAGGGAATATTGGTTTGTTGTCTAAGATAGAAAAAGGCAGCACGTGGACAGAATAGCAAGATAGGGTACAATTTTGAGAGCAGGTAGTGTGGCGTCTTTGTCGGGGCAATAAATCACAGACGTGAACGGTTTGTAATTTATTGAGTATTTATTTGAAATATACTCCAACACCTGAATACTATTTACAATAATTACAATAAACAATATTGACCCGTTACCAGAAGGAATGTTCCTGGTCACCACCACCGCTGGTCTGAGTAGTTAATACCTTGTTCGGTGTGATGCACCAGTTGCCCTACGTGAGCATACAAGCGAGTATGCCGCCCCTCCTGTCTCGACGTAGCATGCCGGCTTCAGTTCCCTGCCCCAGTAGCCTATGCATTGAAATGCAGCGCCGTGCACAACCCACACGACTTCCTACCGACGCGCCCAAGAATCAGAAGGAGTTTAGGTCCGGGGTCCGCTTATATACTTTCTGGGCCGGCTGACGGAACCGCGTCATCTCGCTGTTTCCGCCGACGCGTTTCCACAGCCAGCATGTCTACGGGGTTCACAAGTTTGCCCCAAGTGGTCTACGGGGTTCACAAGTGGCCACTCACGACACGGCACCCCTTCCCTTCCGTTCCCTAGGTTTGCCATTGTTCAGCCCGGTGCCCCTTCCCGCTAGCGCTGCCTGCTGTCGCAAACTACTTCCTCGTGCATTTCATGTGCATGAAATGCACGTGGCTAATATTTTGTCACGTTTGTACAAGGCGACTGATACGACGCCATAGTAGCCTGTAATGCAAGGGATTTGAAGTTCACGATGTATTGGATGAACCTGCGATACGTCCCGGCGCGGCGGCCGCTATATCCGGAAAGAGATCCTGCGCGACTAGAAACAAGAAAATTGTTCCACTGCGTCGGACTCCTGACGACCTCCCTCCTCTTTTCTTCTCTGGCTGGGAAGTCCTAGCCTTCGAATCCCGACGGCGGGAGGATTTTTGGTACTACTACAATTCTTTCACGTAACACATTTAACAATTCACGAGGGTCATGTTTCTCCTTATTGAGTTTTTAAACTCTCCACAAAGAACGAAAAGCTTACACATCTAATCCATTCGGCTTTCCACCAGCAATTTACGGAGAGCCTGTTAATCGACCCGTGATGGAATTGAATGAAGTTACATGGTGGAGAGATACCATCAGATATGCACAAAAGAGGAACTTTTATTACGATTATATTCATATTAAATTTCATCTCTAGAACAAATCCATGTTTAAATAAATCTGTTATTTTGTTTGCCAGATATCTTCTTTTAGAAAATAGAATGATAGTCGTGAATTCTCAATTGTTAACACTAGCAATTAACAATAAAACTGTGGATTTCACTTTTCCGCATTTGAGTTTGAAGTAAGTTGTGCTTTTATTTCTGCATTTAGGGCATCATTTACTTTCTGAAAAGCAAGGCAAGAAGAATTATTATAGACAAAAACTAGGTAGGAAGCAACGAAAAGAATGCAAATATAATGTACGAACTGTTCAACACCTTGTTACCAAGAGATTATCCATAGGTATTCGACAATACAAATGACCCTCGAAATGACCCTAAAAGAAGACGAAGAAAATGAAGAAGAAGAAGAAGAAGAAGAAGAAGAAGAAAGAGGAGGAGAAGGAGGAGAAGGAGGAGAAGGAGCAGAAGAAAAAGAAGGAGAACGGAAAAAACGAGCAATAAGAGGAGAAAAGAAGTAGAAATGAACAATTTCATTCGTACGTCCTGACGATTGTCCAAACCAGGGATTTTCAACCTGGATTTTGTGGAACTAGGATTCCATGGAGCATTGGCAAGGGTTCTGCAAGTGATCATTATTTGTTCAACCAAAACACACCATTTATACAAACCATTTATAAAACCAACGAACCGTCTTGCAAAGATAGCCGTACCCATCAAAATAATTAATTCCTACACGAACACTGATCTGCATGGTTAAAGATGTGAGAGCCACGGAATTGAAATGCCGTGATGTAACCAAGTTGTTGCGCCTCTCGAGGTCGAATTCACGGAGTATAACAGAAAATATGAAGCTATTGAGATTAGATGAAAGCACTTGTTAAAAAGCAGCTTTGCCACAAATTGTTGTCCGCGACATACATTACTCTTCGCGTGTCCAACGTTTGAGTCTGGAAATGTCGAAATGGAAGGCGAGCAAAGTGGCCCTTCACAACGAGGTTTCTAAACGGTAACATTATTTAATTCATTTTATTTGTACTTTTGTTTGCGCTTGAGAGCTGCAGTTGCCCACGAAAGTGTGTGTGTGTGTGTGCTCAGAGGCAGCTGCAGGCGACATCAAAACGGCGAGATCTCCCGTCGTACCCAGCATCCGCGATGTCCGCTGCAAAGTCGCCTTCTCTCCTCCCCTCCCCTCCCCCCCCCGTTCCTTCCCATCCCCTCCTCCGACCGCCTCTACCATCCGCTTTCGAGAAATATTTCGTGAACCGCAGGGGGTTTGCGCCGAGCCACAGCGCGCCCGCCGCCCCGCCTCGCACCACAAGCAGCCTGTGCGCGCTTCATATTTTCCCGAGGGCGGACCTTGATTACGACAGCAGCCTGGCCATCTTCCACCTCCTGCGCGCTCGCGCTCCCCCTCTCCGCCCCCGCCTCCGCCCCCTCGTCCTGCCTCTCTCGCCGTCTCTTGCTCTCCTCTGCGCGCGTGTGACGTTTGGAATGCTGGCGACGCGGGGCGTCGCGGTGGCCCTCCAGTGTGCTTTCCTACTTCTTCTTTTCCTTCTTCGTCGTCTCCGCCTCCTACCTCTTCTTTTTTGCCGCTATTTCGGCCTCCTCGAGGTCGGAGTGACTCGAAACCTTTGTGAGAAAGCCATCCTCTCGGCCGTGCGTGCGGACGCCGCAGTTACCTTGCGAGCACACGAGACCTCGCGGCCCGGGAGAGGGGGCAACGTTTCGCACTTGTCGCTCGATAGCCGGAGGTATCGTTCTCGCTGCCATCGTTGTGAAGAAATAGTAGTATTCACGTCTTTTATAAGCCTCTGTAGACTTCTGAACGCATCCCGGTTCATCCAAAACAGCCAAATACATCCTGAACTTCAAATCCATTATGTTACAGAAAATTTAATATACCTGCCTTGAAAATTGGACTCTCCTGCCATCCTGCCCAAGTGCTGTCTTTTCCCTCTTGCCCGATGATCCAATATATCCAATAGAATTGTATCACGATTCCCAGAATATACCTTTAAACCCTCTTGAGACAAATTAAACTCCTTAATTTTACAGTCTCACCTATGCTCATGTTTACACTTCGAAAGTTGAATAATTAACATAATAAGTAAGTATATTTTTAAAAACAAAACAAACATGTTTGTAACACTTGCCGAGTAATCTGAGGAATGTTTCACAAGTTATTAGTAAGTCACAACTCTGTAGGACATCTAGGTCTGATATAATTGGTTACATATACATTTTGATAAAAGAAATATCACGGCTTATTTCTGGCAAGAATGTAGACCTATGATAATTTAGAAACTGACCATTTTAAGAAGCAGGTAATTAGTTGAGGCAGAGAAGTTGGTAATTAGTTAACGCAATTTCCAAGAATCTTCTTTTTGACTTTTTATTTACGACTAAGGATTTTTAAATGGACGTTTATGACCTTTAAATATTGGTTTTTATTTGATAATACTATTTAATTCTTATTTATACACATTTGCACTTGTTATCGTATGTTAAGTATCTTCCTTTCTTTCGCAAATGTCCTTTCGTAATGAAAAAAGTGTGCTTTAGAACGCTTGATGTATGTGCAAAAAGAAAAAAATTGAATTAATAGTATTTTTTTCTAATTTGGGGGAAAACAATTATATCGATGAGACACTTTCATTCATTAAAGTGATATTCAGTGCGATCAATAGCGAAAATGATTATTTTTGTACATTTCATTAAGAAATTAGCTACTGAAAGTAAGATATCGTGCACGAATTTTGAAGTTATCTCTTTGAAAATTATAAGTATTGATTTGATTTACTATAAATAATATATTGCAGACATCACGAGGTGCCTGTCTCTTGCTTCTGTTCAGAAGCATTTATCCGTTTGTAATTTTAATCTTTCTCGTATTTAGTGTGTCGTCTATCGTGGGATCATTTAAGTGTGTCATATCCCTATCCGAATCACACATTTACAGATGTAGTTAAAATGTTTGTTTCTGGCGGACACTAATTGTACTGTTAGTGCTCCACAGTGGACATTACCAGCTCATTATGTACTGTTCTAGTTAATCGTGCCTCGAAAGTTAATATTGATGGAAGGAGAACTCACCGACATGCAGATCTGAACTTAGAGTAAATCAAAATGAAATAGACATCAACCTACGATTTTACTCAAATTTGCGTTAGGGCTTGAAAACTAAGTGCAATCAGTAGTGCTCTTGAAATTTCAAGTTTATTGGGTAATGTGAATAAAAAATGAGTATTTGTTAAGTATATTTTATCATTGTGAAGCTGTCTGTGTGTTCAATTATAACACGGATACATTATGCTGCCTTATTTCAGTATACATTTAAGACAAATAAATATTTGTTTTGTCACTGATTTATTATTAAAAACAAACAATTCCTCATTTATTATACAAAATTGCTTGTACCGATCAAGAAATCACAGGGGAAAACACGGCAGAGAATATATGTTGCCAATGTACTTTTCATGTATTGCTACATAATTCCATCTTACCTTGCCTATAATACAGATGTCAAGTAAAACTCTTGACAACAACCCCAGAATCTCTGATAAAATAGTACGTTCCATGCACCTCAATATGCAGGTGCTGATGTGAGCCATAGTCTCATGCACAAGTACGACGACCTCGGCAACCACAGCTTCATATACGCCCGTTCGTACACTCATAAAAGGAACTAAGTTCTTAGGACTGACCACTTTGCTCACATTGGTCATCGAGACATAGATCCACGCTTATTATTCTTGACGTGAGCTCATCATGAGTATTACAAAAAGTTTAGATAAATATTGCTATATTCGAATGCGGTATACGCTTTCTCAATATTTTGAAACAAAACCGTGCAGCTCCGTACAAATGCACAGTGGCCTCGGTGATACGTGCCTATGACCGACCGCGAGCTGGTTTTGTGTCGCCGCGGCGCGCCGCTCGGGCGTGAATCACGCAACCGTCGAGGTTTGTTTGCACCCTACTGCGGTACAATGTTGGGTAAATATTGTGTACACCATTTCATGTGAGGAAATCATGATTTCTGCGTTATTATAAAACATTTTTTCGGGGGGGGGGACTTTTGATACATTTTTGCTCGTCATTATGAAAAGTACACGATGGTGTCATTGGGTAAGTCCGGATCTGTCATTTTGAGCCTGTGGTAATGTTCTGGATGCGAAGGATGGTGTGTTGAGGAGTTTTGTGGAAAGTGAATATTTTAACTTAGTATGTTGTAGATAAATTTACTTCTATTCTCCTGCTTTCCGCCCATTTCGAGATATTGCCTAGGTCACGCTGTATGTTGTCAAATGCGCAAAATGCGTGAAGTGCCTTTGGCATATTTGGTGTTTGTAGTTTCATTGGAGCGCATCCGACATAGGCTGAAAATATTAGTGGGGAAAGACCGTGATGGACACCTGCATTTTTCTCTATTTATTTGAGAGCAATGAGTTAATACCTTGTGACACATTTTAACAATTTTAAAACACTTTTTATAGTAGGTCTGACTGAAGTAGATCTCTATCTGATTATGTACATGAATAAGATTTTATTATTTGTGCTGTTGTTTCTTTTGCCCTCTAAACAGTAAGCAGGAGGTGAAAACATCGAAACTTGACGCGGAGATCGAACCAACAAACCCACACCCAGGGGAATTACCACCGCGACTATTTGTCCTATCTTGGCTGTCACTGCTGTATAAACAAAATAAGAAATTAGCCTTTGCTTGGGTATCTCCGCTTTCACAAGTCGGTTCCTCCAGATGTCTTTCGGTGTAAGCAATTATCGAGAATGCAAGCGCTTGAAAGCTCGCCCCGGTGAAGAGGGGGATGACTGCAACACGCCCTCCCTTTTCACACCGCGGAGCGCCGCGCCGCGCAAACCACTGGGGCCGCGAGCGAGCGGGGCAGCAGACGCAACACGGTCGCGCGCGCCCGCCCGCACGCCTTCGCCTCATTGGCTGGCAGAACACAAAGTGGGGTCGTAAACGACCCCCCCCTCCGCTTCGCCTGCTCTCGGTTTTACGTTTGGGGACCCTGGGATCTGTTTAATTATCCGTCCTCCAATCATCGTGCAACAATTTGCAGTGCATCGGCACATGTTGCGCGTGACGGTGAATAGGTAGTAGCTCTCGCCCCTGCGCCAAATTACGGAGTATAGAGTATTCTCCGGAGACCTCTGGGTTAGTCATCGTTTCGGAGAAAGCGAGCGAGGGAGGAATGTGGAGCTTGAAAATTGACCACCCAGGTGAAGTATGATTCCCCGAAAACGAAGCGAAACAAATAATCTGTCAACACAAAATTGCAACAAAACACCCATACGTACGTCCCAACAGTCTCACATGTAAATGTAATTAATGTAGACAATATGGTAATGACAATTAGTACTCTAACAACAGAAATTCAGACGGGATAAAAATGACGATTAGACTGGCAACGTTTAAGTTATCGATTTTGTATGACGATCGAATGAAGGTTTATTTAAAAGTTAAAATTCTAGGTAATTCAAATTCGGTTTTTAATTCGCCGTTTTAGAGATTGTAGAGTCCCTTCTGCAGAATAGGTCCAGAAATATCAGCATGCAAAAATGACGAAAGCCAAGACGTGTGAAGAAACCCGTTCCAGCTCTAAGCTCCCGACTGTTCTCCAGACATGTGTGGTAGTATAGGGCATGTTAGTGTGTGTATCTGTGTTAGGAGAGTGGAGGGGACAGGGGTGAGGAAAGTATGATCACTTGCGGTCCGTGGCCAGTTTGCTGGGATACTGCTTCGGAATTCGCCCGGCATTGTTCGACGAAACTGCGGAAAATGATTTATCAGATCAGCTGGCCGCTCTTGTTATTCTTCAGAGAGTTGCTGAAATCGTCCTAGCTATCTACTTATTGTCGAAAATCTTCCACCGACGGAACTTTAACCTTACAATTCTGTAGATGCAACGGTAAAATAATTCAATCTACATAATTTACTGTCAATGAATCTACGAAGAAATAAATATAATTTCAGCGTACATAGTCTTCATTTACATTACATACTAGCTCTTCCATTAAGCGCCATAGCGTAAGAAGTACGCATTCTTCTGGTGCCTGCCCTGCCTGACCGTAGCATGCGTATTTCGCCCACTTTTCGCTAGGAGTTGCGAAAGCGTCTCAAATAGATTGCAGCTATGCCCGCAATGCACCATCCATCACGCGCACGAGCGAAGGAGGACACATTATGGTACAACCCAGCCAAACACGAGCATTAAATAGACATATAAAGGGATCTTGAAGAATGTTTTATTGCTTAGAGCTCCTCTTAAAGCAACTATATATGTTCTTCGCAATTATATGCCTCATTTTTCGAACAGCAAAGTAAATGCAAAGGCTTGCGTTGGCATTTTTCTAACTGGTATTGTCAAAATCGAACTGGGTTTTTTAACCGTTCCGAATTCCCCACTATTTTATTAGTTCGTGGAACATGATAGACGAAACCATTTTCTATTTTTGTGTGAATGGTAATGGTATTTATTCATGAGAACGATAGGCAGATAATCGACTTGAAGTGATATAGCATCTGTTACACGAATGATCATGGCGGCATTGCGGCATAACAATCAACAATGCAATTAATTCAGTACGTTAACTTTGAATGGCGAAAAAAGCTATCACTTTCTGTTCTCTGGTTAATACAGTAATTTATCTATAATACCAGTTTTCTTAAGACCACATTTAAGCGGACTAATGGCTCAGACAGCTATAGCGGCGCTGCATTTAACATTGCTTCGAAAGAGTAAAGATTCCAATCCTGACGTGTGCATGGATAATTTTTTCGTTGAATTCATTCCTACTTTACTCTGGGGATTGATGTTCATGATTTTAAATAGATGAAATTATAACATTATTTATTTAGCTGATTCTACATAATTCCTCATCGAGTTAATATTGCTTAACCTATGTGCTGAAACCCAGTTCTGCGTGCCCCGCTCATCCATTTTGTGAACGATTTTTGAGTTTTGCTTTGACGATACCATTGCCGCAATATAGCCTGGATGGTCGCGAGACGCTCTTATCTCTCGTCTCAGCTACAGATCCTGCCGTATCTGATTGAAAGACTGAACATAGGACATAACAGAATTTATTTTATTCTGTTTTATTTGGAAATTCGTACAAAAAGCCTTTTTCTAAGCATTACTTTCAACTTCAACTAACTACAAATTAAATTTGAAGTTAGAGTGATGAGATATAACATATTAGTTAGAGTGATGAGATATAACATATTAGTTAGAGTGATGAGATATAACATATTAGTTAGAGTGATGAGATATAACATATTAGTTAGAGTGATGAGATATAACATATTAGTTAGAGTGATGAGATACAACATATTAGTTAGAGTGATGAGATACAACATATTAAATACCTCCACCCAATAGACCCTCCTACACCAGATAATTTAGGACGTAGTGATGTAATTGTATCATTTTCATAGCTTCGGAACTTTTCTATCGAATCGCTTCCTGAGTGCTCAGACGTAAATGTATTATGTCTTTTTTTATCAAGGCTCTGAAATACTCTCTTCTTAGTGCGAAGGGGGTAATTTTGATAGCTACCCATCAGAGGCCGAAATCACATACTAGCATCCAAGTAAATTGGACGTGTTATCGAATTGTTTACTTTGTAAGCTATTTTGGCTCACAAATATCGAAATTCGAAAATACCAAGGAAGTAGACCAACATTGTGGGTAAAATTGGTATATCGCCATGGCAAACAATGGAAATTTCCTGGTTATTGAATTTTTCAGGAAATAAAAGTAAACCAAATAATTATGCTTTTTGCTATAATAGTGATGTTGATACAGTTTTTTGCTGAAAAATGTATAATGTATTTATTAACTAAAATAATAGTATTTAAACTTGTGTATTTACGTCTGAGACTATGTTGCAAGTAGTGCGGAACTGGCTTTCCACGTATCTTTGCAATGAGACTCCACGGCTCTTAGAAACTAGACACACCAACAGTTCTCCGACTATTCTTTCAAGTTTGTGGGATTCCAGCAGTCTTACACATTCTGAGCTCCCTGCTTGCGCGGCAACACTGTCGCAGTAAGCCGCAATGCTACTTTCTAAACCTGGAATGAGCTACGCAGCGAGAACGCTGTTCCATAGTGGCAGCCGGCACCCACCAGCACATAACGAACATGCGACTTTCTACATATGAGTAGTGGGAGTGCCCAACTGCTGTGGAAGGCAGCGGACGCCATTACCGCTACAAACTTCTCTAGGGCCACACAAGTCGCGAGAGAGCACGCCAACCCTCAGACTCAAGATTGGAGATTAAGATGCGAGTTGCGCGTTCATGTTGTAGATCAGGGGAACAACGCCTCTCATAAGGTCAGAAGCGATGGGAGAGGATTGTTGACTTGCCCCTAAGAACAAAGTTAATCCGAGTTGCCAACTAAATAATGGATAATTCCAAAAGTAGCTCTAAATGTGACGTAATTGTCATTACATCTACAAATATTTCCTTAATTTGCCTAGCTAGTCATTAATTTCAATAAACGAACGCAGATTTTGTGGATGTGTTTCTCTACCAGTCAGGAATATCAGCGTTTAAAGTATTTGATAATCAAGAATAAAGTGAGTTAATGACCAACCCGGGTAGTCGAGGTCTCTATGGTGGGAATGCTGTGATGAATGCGGGCCTGCTGCGAAGGATCTACGGGGTCGAAATCTGTCTTTGTCGAGGACATTCGTCTGTGTTTTTATATGTTCTTCTAGAGCTACCAATTCTAGTTAAAAAACATGATGATGGCGTATTGTTTCCCATTTTCCTACTCCCATCAAACTGATTCGAGTGATTACCTTAATATTTGGGGCTGTAACATATCGTTATCATGGTTCAAAAACTGTACAAACGCAAAATAGAATGAATGGAACGGCAAAAAATCAAAAGAGAAACCAATCATATAACAAAAATATGAATCATAGAATTGTAACGTTTCCGAATTATAGAAACGACATAGCATAGAAATTATAATACACATAAATATTGTAACGAATATTGCACCACCTGCCGAAGTCGCTGCGCGTGGATTGCGTCACCTGCCGCCGCCACTCCCCTTCCCCCGAACTAGACGGTTCCGGACAATCCGCGAGCCGCGGAGAAACGCCGTGAAAGAGCCAGGTGCCTCGAGACAAGCGCCGGGCAGGTATAAATGCGCCGGCCGCGGCGGCCGCGAGTTAGTTAACAGTTTTAGCAGGAGTTAGTTTAGTGAGAAAGAGTTACAGAAGTCAGTCAGTAGTGAGCAGTAAGACGTCAGTCCGTCAGTGTGTCCGAAGTGGAAGCTGTGCTGGGAAGTGTGCATTGCGGTGAAGAGTGGTGCAGTGGTTGAACAGCAGTCAGCAGTCTGAAGTCTGCAGTGGAAGCTGAGCTGTGAAGGGTGCATCGCGGTAAGCAGTGGTGCAGTGGGGAAACAGCAGTCAGCAGTTTGAAGTCTGCAGTGGAAGCTGAGCTGTGAAGTGGGCATCGCGGTAAACAGCAGTGCAGTGGACCCTGGTGTGCGCAGTGAAGTGTGGTCTGCGCCAGGAATTGTGGTCTGCGCAGGGGAATTGTGGTCTGTGCAGGGAATTAGGGTCAAGTGTAGTGGACCGTGGACAGTGCATGGACTGACTGATACTGTAGAAGAAGAGAACTGTTTAAATAAATAGGGTGTAAGAAGAGAACTGTTTAAATAAATAGGGTGTAAGAAGAGAACTGTTTAAATAAATAGGGTGTAAGAAGAGAACTGTTTAAATAAATAGGGTGTAAGAAGCGAACTGTGTAAATAAATCAAGAGAACGGAGTCGTGTGTAACAGTGTAAATAATTAAGTGTAATATATCTGTAAATAGACCAAGTAGTTTTAAGTGTAAGTAAATTTTAGTGTATAGTTGTTCCCGAATAAAACGTAATTGTTTTAAATTTTTTTTGTTGGTTTTAATTCACCACGAGAAACGTTACAATATCTTGAGGGCTATTTTACAATACTGTGATATTCACAGGAACATTTCTTCCGAATGAAACTGTAACATGCCTTTTAGTCTAAATCTATCTACGAGTCGTTTCCTGGAGGTATCTCAGTACAAATCGTTCACTGTATTATCGACATGTGACAGCTCGAACTGATATGGAGAGATTAGATTTTGGGAGACACCACACAAAAAGCAGAAATATTCTTCACTGGTGCTTTCGTTGACTTTTTGGCCGATATATGAAAAAAAATACTTCTGCTATTCAAAAATGTAATCGAAAAACTATTAAGATAGCAATGAAGATAAGTACAAATAATCTGAATAATCTCCATCTGCAATAATGTGATATTTTTCGTGTGACATATTATAAGCACCTACATTAACAGGACTAATGTTCTTATTTGTTTCGTAAAACGAATATGAAATAATTACTACGATTATTGATTGGTATTGTCACTTCGACACTGTGAAACATTTTAGAATTAACAGAAAATCGTTGCTTTGAAATAAGAGCCACCTGGACAGCGGGTTATTATATACATAAAATGTACTTAAATATGCATTATGTACTCACATCAGTATCAGGAATACGCTAAAAAATCTAAAATTGTAAAATGCGGATGTTAAATCTATAAAGTACTATGTGGTTTAAAGTACTATACATTTTGTTTCTATTATATTCTTTAAATGTAATATATTTTAAATATAAATTAATACAATAAAAATAGGTATTGTGAACTGACAAGAAACTAATTACTTTTATGTTTTCACTCGTTTCATTTTCTTTCCTTTTCGTTTTATTAATCCTTGATTGACTTATTCAGTGTTTCAAGGTTTTAAATTTATTCATAATTGCTTTCCACACATTATTATTACATATGGAAATTACATTTTTCTAATTTTACAATTACATAAGAATATTACTAGATTAATCCATTTCGGGACTCCTAACGTACTATTATTTATCTCTATATTTTAATGAATATTTTATTAGAACATTTTGTATATTAGAAGTATCTGACCATCAAGGTTAATGATCTGACACCCATAAAACGAGATTTCAAATCTTGTTAGCTTATGATTGCAACATTCGACAGCACTCGTATACCCGGGATCATCCATTCTTTCTTTCTTGTTGACATTCCAATCAAGCACTTGCATGGGGTTGAAGAATGTGTGCTCTTTATATGTTGGAAAAATATATACATATATATATATATATATATATATATATATATATATATATATATATATATATATATATATATATATATATATTGCATTTGAAATGTTCTAATGGCTTTTTTCTTCTTAGAATAGAAATGAGTCAAATAATCTTCTACCAGCGGCAAAATCGTGAGTTGTGGATTTGTGTTGTGAATACATGACATATGTGCAATATTAACGCTTTAATCTTCATGAAATATACGTTTTGTTTGAATACATTGTAGACCCACTTCTGGTGAATAATGAACTAGGATCGTACGTGTTAATTGTGATAAGTTATAATTTATTCTACCAATCAAATTTAACATTTCATTTTACGTTGCTTAAAAATTATTTTTTCGTATTTCTGTAGTTAGTATTGTAAATAATCGAGTGCTTAAATACATATTTAGCTTAACACTCGTTTGAAACTTGAATATTACGTCTTTCTCATACCAAAAGAGAAATGTAACTTTTCTGTGAAAGTTGTATAAAGATAGTCTGAACGCACTTTGCCCAGCAAATTCTGTTCGAGCGCGTGTTCGTCTTTCGTAACCTGACTCATAAAATTTAATTCTACAATTCTGTAGCTGTCAGCTGTCTTAATGAATCTATAATGTAATGAAAAGTTCACAGAATGAACTCCATTAGAAAAGAGCCTCCCATTGATGAAGGCAAACATAAGGTGCACTTTATAAACAATGTAACACAATGCGTTGTCCCGTTTTCATTGGTTCAAACGAATATTTCAGTAACATAACCTTCATAAATTTTTAAAGAATTTATATCAATTTTTCCGTTAATATTTTAATAGTCACAGCATTAGCATTAGAATTCTCCAATTTATGAATTTGTGTCATTCGAGGGAGAAAAATAAAAGTTTCACAGGCTCTAAACTAGTCATCTCCGCACAAATTTTATCGTCATGAAAGAACAGAGAGTCTTACGAGCCATGTACGTTTCTCGTCACCGAGTTCTCGGGATGTTTATCCATGTTCGCTTTAAGAGCCTGTTTACTGTTAGTTCACTGTGCGAAATGCATTTTATCAGACGCAGACACTCGAGTGTCATCATTTCTGATTATCACACACGTTTACAATCGTTCGCCTCACGAGATTGCACTAAGCGGGTGTAGTGGCTTCGACATTACAAAATTTAACTCATCATCCAGTAAATGTGCGCATTTATTGTTCGAACCGTCTTGCAATCGTATATTTTCATAGAATCGGATTTTTATTATTAAGAAAGAGAAATCTCAAAACAACGTTCTGTAGCTAAAATTATATTTCCTTGAGCATCGGCAACCACTTCTGAAGAGCTCTGTGAAAAGAAAGGAGACAATGGACTATTTTTGTAGCAAATTCTAAATGCTTTCCGCTCTCCGTGTTGTCCTGTATAGGTATTTTTTCTTTTCGTGAAATGTCAAGGTGTCAAATGTCAATGCAACTGTTTCATCGTATCTTTTCATAGACTTTGTAATCTTAACACTAATCCGTCATTGTACTCTTTATATTATGCCAAGAGGGTTACAAAATAGTCACTACGTCTTTACTGATTTCTTTACTAATTAGTTATGTATAATGCAATGTAAATATAAAATGAACTATAGATGGTGCAACAGACATTAAAGTAGGGATATTACCATATGAGATATATTTTCGTATCATTTGTTACGGTTGTGTAAAATAATAATTAAGTTGAAAATGACTTACTAGTAATATTTCAGCAATCGTGTACATATTTCTCTTAATCAAACTGTCAACAAACCCAACACAATGTCAATTATCTACTGTTATCAATAGCTTACGTTACATAAAGCTGACATTTCTGTTACACATACAGCCAGTCATATCCTTAGCAACGCTTAGGATAAATCTATAATTTGAGTACCAGCATTCTACAGCGTTCGTTACTGTGGCAACAATGCTCGGAAATGTCTTTTCTTGTAGAAACTTTCATTCTGGCTTACATTAATATACTTTTTCTCAAAATTACTAACCTTATAGGAAATGTAGAATATAATAGTTATATAATTCACTTTCCTTCCTCATGGGATCATGAAAGCAAACTAGTCTTGAAAATGCAATTCTTATTTTGTAGAAACTTCACGGCAGGGCCGTCTGACGGAGTCTGCTTAAGCGACCTCCTTGCAATTTGTCTGTAATATCCAGCATACAAAATAATCATAACGCAAATTATTGCTCATTATGGAAAAGATAAAATTACATAGACAAAGAATATGAACAAAAGTTTTGAAAAATTACGTTTTTGTTCATTATTTTTTATGCTATAAAATTTTCAATTTTAAAAAGTATAAACAAGTATTAATAGATGTTCTGAACCTTTCTGCAAGAAAACAATAACTTCATTTATATTTTTTTGTAAACAACAGAATCTTGATTACACAGATCATTTATCGGCGTATATTCGTCTATCGCCCCTTGATCATTACTGACCCCCTTTAAAATTTCATCGAGCTCCAGGGGCTCGATACCGACCTCGTTGAGATACACTGAGTTAGAAAATGACCTCTGCTGCTGTGTGCATGCACGCGCTCGCTAAAACGCCTTAAATCGTTCCTCACAAGGAAGCGTGTAAATCGGGTCTTAAATCGGCTTCGCGCCCGCAGCGCGCTCTGCGAGTCCTTAAGGGATTCCAATAGAAGGGAAGCACAAGATAGGAAGCAAGCCATAGGAATTCTATGAAATGGGAAAAGCGAACGCGTTGCTGTTTCATTAAGATTGTATTTATTAAAATCATCTGTAATGTTAAACAGAAATTAATCCCCATGCGAGATAAGAGACTCTCCATGTCATTATTTGAAGTAATCTGAGAATACGTCACGAAGATATTAATCAACTGTAATCTCCGATGCTTTTCCGCTTCTATTATAATACAGCCAAAAATCGATTGAGGTGACTGCTTAATAAAGGTCAATCCACGAAACGTTCCTGGCCGCGGCCCGCTTAGTCAGGTGGCCGCTGAAATGAAATATTTATTCATCTCTTATGGAAAAATCAATCTGTTCCACAAAAAAATGGTTGTTAGTTGAGGTGACCGCTTAATTGAAGTGCCCGTTTGAGCATGTTTCTCTGCACTTCTTAAAATGAAAATATTCATTTCAAATTCGCAGAGCGCAAGTATAATCAAATCGATCACAAAATATTCAAGGAAAGTTGTGTGTACGGTTAAGTGTAATTCTTTTTCACAGACGGACTGTCAGGTTGACAGGAAGACAGACGGATGGACCGACACACGTTTAAGAAACAATTGCTCGGCATTATGGACCGGCATTATGATAGATTTTCTGCAGTATTACATAACATTCTCCATACGTATACAAGAAAGTGAAATCCTGTTGGGGTCATATCCCTCCGCCTAGCACATAAAATAGCACGCCTCAGCATGAGCGCTCTGGCTGAGTAATACATACCAGGCAGCAGTACAGTTGAATGGCTGCAAAGAGTCTCCCCCGCAGAGTCAGCGAAGTTGACTTCCAGGAGGAAGCGGAGAAGCTATTCTGCAGCAGCCACCGTCGGGCACTACTCACACAGACTTCGGGATCCGACGACTTCATGCAGCAACTTAAGCGTGCGTACAGGAGGGGGGAGAAGGGGGTACCGTGACTTCCTTGAACGTTCTGAAAAGGGCCTCGTTTTACTTAATAAAACATTTTATTGCCGTAAATACGTCTAATCCCTGATTTCCGCCCTTTTAATCTGGCAATTTCGAGAATTATTTTACGTTTGAGGAAGAGGTACTCCAAGGCATCTGGCATCATGTAAATGGCTCTGCATAAAATCAATCGTATTTGTTAATTGTATAATTTAAATTCAAATTTAATTCTTCTTGTATTACGTGTTATTTATTTTCTAGTGAAATGTCATAGGTAAATTAGAATATTTATTGTAAAAGGGGGACCAGAAAAGTAGTGGGCCCTCCTTGTTTTAGGCTGCGCACGCCTAGCACAGCAGTCTATGAACGGGCACTGCTTAGCGCGGACCAAGGATTCGGTACTCAGCCACAGTGGTCCGGCGCATGCTCTGCTTCCCTTCAATTCCGTGGCTGCTCCTAATGGTGTCTACACCTGTACAAGTCTACTTGTGCCGCGGGCACTCACGGAATACCTCCGACTCGGCCGCTCGGCTCGACACTCTGCCACTGAGCCTTCAGCGGCCACCACCGGTCCTCGGGTGTTGATGCTCCTGTGGTGCACCAACCGACAGGACCAAGAAGTGTTAATTTCTATATATTTATGGAGTTAGCTGTCATGCTTGAAGCCGTGTGTGTTTGAAAATACTTGTACATAATTCCATGTACGAGTATGTTTGTCTTACCCTACGTTCTTCTTTCTTTGTTACACTTGGTGGGTTTACGATGTCGAGTCGACATTATCCATCATCGAACCCTTACCGAAATATAGGGCCGCTTTCAATTCAGTTGGCAATGAATCAATGTTTTTCTTATTGCTGGAATATTCAAGTCTTGGTTTCTAGTTTACTTATGCATAGTGTTTATTAATGTACTAAGTGTACATTACATAATACTAAATATATATTACACAACATTACATTAATTTTATGTTAAAAATAGCTTTATTTACCTTCACGGTATTGTTTCTTCAAATCAATGATTAACGATATACTGAGTTCAAATGTAAAGTTTTACTAGTGTGAAATATAAACTTCACTTATTTTGTAATTGGAAAAGCGCCGCCAAATTTACGGCACACAAGAGCCCTAACATCCAAAATCTGAACCTGTTCCTCCGTTGCCCACGCGCCTAACCCTCAGATCCTCGTTCACACTACGCGGATACCATTTCAATGCTCTGCGCGCGCGGGTTGGTACGCCGCATTATGTGAAATCCATAAGGACGAAATATAGCAACGAAAAATATGCTAATGGCTAGAGGGAAGAGTAGGAGGACGAGCGTTGGTGGCGTGTGCGGTCTCGGGAGGATGGGACACGGCGCCAGTTCGCCCCTCGACGTGACGCCGCTAGTAGCTACACCAGGGACTCCCAACATTTTTCTTGCATCCAGCCTTTTTAAAAGTATGGTTTAGTTCTACCTCCTTACATTTTTCGCTAGAATATACGGCATACACAATTATAACAAAGCATTTCATGACAATGACTTAAAAATAATTTCTCATAGCAATGTGTTCTTAAATATGATGATTATCAACACCCGAAGACGCTTCCGCTTCGGAATAGCTGAAATTATTATTTACGTGGTTGTTCAATGGATACAAGATGTTGAGCGTTTGAAAATAACTTACCATAAGATTTCTGCGTTATGAAGAATACTTTTTTGTACGATAGATTGTATTGATTTTGTACGAATTATTTCGCTATCAACCCGTCGATCTGCATTGTCTCCCTTCAAAATTTAATTGGCCCCTGGGGGTCGATATCGACCCCGTGGGAAACCCCTGTGCTAGACTCTAGACAAGGAACTAACAGTACAATTGAGCGATTCAATAGCAATTATTAAATTAATCGGCTATTTCATACAAGTAGTCTAAATAACATCGATTCGGTGTACTTCATTTACTATACTGTTAGGCAAATATGGCTAATTCTCGAATTAGCCGATTAATATACATATTAGGCAGACGGTTTGAATGAAGCTATATGGGTGATGATGAACGGGTCATTTCGAACATCATCCGACTATTGTAAGAATTAGGCAAAGGGCGCTGGCTAAATTAAAGTGATTTTCCGACTATTAGGTGTCTTGTGTGTCGGCGAGAAATATTTCGGCATAAAAATGCGTCGAAAATTATGCGTTACACAGATTCAAGGGTTAAGTTTTAAGTAATTATCGTGTAATGGCTAGGATGTATTAGGATATATTTCTATGAGATTTGGAAGAAATAGAATGAAAATTATATTCGTTAATGAAAACATGTTCTTGTCATGTGGGGTGTATAGTTAGCAGCAGAAAGAGGGAAATTCGTAGTGCCGAACGGACGGTGATTTTAGCGTGGTCACAGAACCAAGAAAAATATTATTAAGGGGTGACGATCGCCACATAATTATTTCAAAAAGTACGTATGAGTATCGTAATTAACGGTGTAGCTGTGGTAAATGAATTATATTAATTTAATTTCGTTTCGACTTGTGATGTAATTGCTTTGAATTTCTTCCGATTAGTATCACTGATAGTGTCGATTATCAATGATAATTTATGATGTTATATCGTCAAGATCCTAAATTTAAATACCATATTTTGAGTAAATGTATAGTTTCGATACACTATATACAAATGGAAACTCGATGAGAAGACGTAAACTGAGTCGTATGCAGCCGTTTTCGGGGTCAATGGTACTTTTACTAATATCTCGAATATATTCCCACATGTGGTTGGCAAAAAATTGCACATCCAAAATTGACTGCAAACTTTCCATGTTTTAAAGACTTTTTTAGGAAAAGGAGAAAATGAGGTACATTGGACCGTGTGTGAACCAATGTTACAGGGGAGAAATTTAAATTGAGTATTAGAATATTTTTATCGCCATGTCCTGTGTTTGTATTTAAGGTTATTTTATACCGCCGTATTCGGCATATATAATTCGATTCCAGGTTTTTATTAAATAAAAATATTAATTACTTTTCATCATTCTATTTTGAAGGAGTTAATCTGTCTATTAATAGTATATCTAAACAGTTTTAATAAAGTAAAAGAATCGTTTACAAAACACTGTTATAAGCAAACTATAATCAATAGATAAGGGCGAAGTTTCAATAATTTCTTACACAATAATGTTTGCCTATTAATGACCAATTAAGTAGCAATTATAGATGGAACAAAAGCACATGAATGACGTATTTTGCCGCGGTGATAAAATTTCAATGGAATCTCACCTTTGCTTGAACCCAATTTCTGAACACAGAGTATAAAACATCAGGCAGTATGTAGTGTCTTTTTAGCCATATTTATCAATCAGCTGTAGAACCGTAAACCTGAGCACTAGACTTTTCAAACCACAATGACCCATAAAAAACTACTCGTTTGTAGCTACAAGCGAATGCAATCACGAGATTCCTGCAGCTGCCGTCTTCCTCAAGCGGCGATAGCGCGCAGTCTTTTGTTAGTCTATTGCTCCCGAGGCTCCGGCTGGACAAGGGCAGCGCATTTAGATGAAGGGTTTGGTAGTACTACTTTCTTTGGACTGCCCTATCCCGCAACCCCTGCCCATCGCGATGCTTGCCACCGCCACGTCCATCCCGTCCTGCCGAACCTCCCCATACGTCCCGCACGCACATGCATACCTACCCATTCCGCCCAGTCCTAATCACCTCTACTCACCAGCCGACCCGACCTACTCACCCCGCCCTGCGTGCATTTTCACCCTTCTGCTTCATACGGGCCACGTCGGTTCCACCAGTCCCTTCCGCCCTGGGCATTCCATACTCACACGTCTAACCCACGCCATCCGCTCCCGCTCCACTCCCCCCACCCGCCCCGTCCGTCCTACCTGCCCCACCCATCCCATCCATCTCACGCGTCCCAACCTCTCCACCCGCCCCATCCTCCCCACCCGCACACACTCCCCACCCTCCCCAACCGCCCCACTCTTTCCACCCCTCACCTTCCTCACCCAACCCACTCCTCATCCGCTCCATCCGCCCCATCTGCCCCACCCGCCCCATCCATCCCACACGTCCCAATCTCCCTACCGGCCCCACCCTTTCCACTCCCTAGACTCCCCACCCGCCCCATCCTTTCCACTCCCTACCCTCCCCACCCGCCCCACCCTTTCCACTCCCTACCCTCCCCACCCGCCCCATCCTTTCCACCTCCTACCCTCCCCACCCGCCCCATCCATTCCACTCGTCCCAATCTCCCCATCCGCCCCATTTGTCCCACCCGCCCTAACCATTCCACACGTCCCAACCTCCACACCGTCCCATCTTTCACCCCCTCACCCTCCCCACCGGCTCCATCCCACACGTTCCAATCGCCCCATCTGCCTCACCCGCGATTCCCTTCCCACCCGCCCTACCCGTCCCACATTTCCCCACTGGCCCTCTCCACCCATCTGTCTGCCTGTCAATCCCATCCGCCCCTCCCGCCTAGCCTCTCCTGCCCCGACCGCTCTTCAGGTCCATTTCTCAGTTAATGTGCAGCGGCGAGCGCTCGCACCGCGGCGCTCCCCACTCCGCTCCACTCTACCCCGCCGCCCCCCGGGCAGCGTCGTTCTCGATGTTTAATGCAAAACCCCCGGGGCCGTTCCGGATCGTCATCCGATTGTGTGCCCTCCGCGCACACGCTCCGAGCGCTGCCGCTGCGAAAGATTGGCGTTTCCTCGCGCGCGAACGGGTGGGCGAGCGGGTGGGCGAGCGGGTGGGCGAGCGGGTGGGCGAGCGGGTGGGCGAGCGGGTGGGCGAGCGGGTGGGCGAGCGGGTGGGCGAGCGGGTGGGCGAGCGGGTGGGCGAGCGGGTGGGCGAGCGGGTGGGCGAGCGGGGGGGCGAGCGGGTGGGCGAGCGGGTGGGCGAGCGGGTGGGCGAACGGGTGGGCGAGCGGGTGGGCGAGCGGGTGGGCGAGCGGGTGGGCGAGCGGGTGGGCGAGCGTGTGGGCGAGTGAGCGGACGATCGGGTGGACGTTGCGTGAACGGGGCGGCAGCAGCGCAGCTGGGCAAGTGGGGGAATAAGGCGGTGTGGGAGAGCAGGAGAGGGCGACCCAGAGGGTGAACGGGAGGGCGAGAGAATGGGCGAGCGGGTTGTAGTGCTGTTAGGGAGGTGGGCGCTCGGATGGGCAGGCGGGAGTGCCGATGCGTGTGTTCTGGGGGGAGGGTGTGTCGATGTGAATTTTCCCATGGATGGGTTTTCTGACGCACAGATCGTCTGGTCGGATCTCCCGACCGCGACGGTGTGCCTGCCGATGAGTAAATGGGCCAATGTGTGTGTGTGTGTTTCCGTCAGCGGGTGTACCTACGATGGGTGCTCCAACGGTAGGTGATCCGACTGTGGGTATTCTGACGGCGGATGTTCCGGCGATAGGTGTTCCGATGCGGAGTGTTCTGACAAAGAATAAATGAATGAATGTTTGTCCCGGGGATTGGTATTTCGACGATGGGGTATCTGATGAGAAGATATTCCGACAAGTGGATCTTCTGACGATAGGGTATTCTGCAAGTGAAGTACGGACGGACAGTCGGTAGTGGTCAAGCTTATGAACATTCGGGTGGGCAGACGCGGTTTTACGATACGAAATGTTTCCGATGGTGGGTATTCCGACGGTGAATATCCTGCCAGGTAAAGAATGAGCGTTCGGTCGCACGAACGGTTGCTGTCGAGATTTCGAGCGTTGTGGAGGGCGGACCAGAAGCGGGCGAGCGGGCGAACGTTTGTTCATTGGCGTAGGGTGGCGACGGCGGCGGGGGCGACAGCGACGACGACGCTCGTCCCCCGCGGTCCGTCATTCGACGTTACAGCGCGTCGTAAAAGACGCATCCTCTCAACTCAGTTTGCTCGTTCCGAAGTGGAAATTTCCTGGCGCGCGCCGCCTGCCACCCGCCCCCGCACGCGGCCGCGCACTTAGAGAAGCGCCGCCGCCGCCGCCGACGACGACGACGACGCCTCGTCTCCCCGATGCCCCGACACGGACGCAGACGCCGCGGTGGCGACGCTGTGGGTGAGGGTGCGGCCGGTGCGACGCTCCCCTGCGTGGGAGGTTCGTGCGGGCGGATGTTCTAGAGATGGTGCCTGTTTAGATGTATTTTTACATTCTCGACCTTATGAAGGTACTACGTAACAAGAAAATGTTATGTAATGGTGCGCCGAAAACGGCGAATTTTGGACAGAAAACCTCTTATTGGCGAGCCCTGGTAACGAAAAAGTGGATAAATTGTTCTGCTAAAAATAGAAAAATCCTCTAACTATTGGTGTAGTCAGAATCCATGTTTTGTGAGGCTTTGATACCGAAAAGTCGATTGACGGCAAAACCTGTCTCTCTGTCAATATGTTCATTCCGTGTGTCTGTCTTCTGTCTGTCCGTCTGTGGTCAACGCTAGCGCTTAAACCATTTTTGCCGATTTTCTTCAAAATTGATATTCCCCAATCGATCTCAATGTATTCGAAGCTTTGGGAGTTTCAAGCGGATATTTTGATTTTTGAGGATACTATTCATGAAGCATCAAACATATTTTCAAAATTTTCTCAAAAATGGCGCTTCCATTCTTTGGTCTTCGGATAGCATGTTCGTGCAGGTTCGTTAATAGTTGAGGTAACCTATTGAGCCACGTCTGTATATTCCAGTTCGGAGAACAATTTGAGGAATACCTGAAATGGATATTTGTTTTTAATTCTTGTGTTGTATATTGGGTTTCTGCATAGCGTAAATTCGAATAGAGATGGTATTTGCGTAAGGTTTATATAACAGATTGAGAAGAGCTATGTGATGTAATGGGCTAATTGCTCTAGGTCAAATGGTTATGACGTTGTGTGTTTGTAACATACTATGGTGCATTTGTTATTGTCCTTAGATATTGGATTATGATCTTTTGCATTTTATTAAGGTTTGTTTTTTATGCATTTAACCATATTGGACATGCGTACAGCAGCAGGGGTTGTTCTATAGTTTTGAATAATATCAGAGCAGTGTTGTATGGCAGATGGCTATTTCTGTTTATTAAGGGTTTGAGTTGGTGTAATTTATTTTTGGTTGCGTTAATTTTGATGTCAATATGTTGTTTTTAATTAAGGTGGGTTTCAATGTTTAATCCAAGACACTTTATTGGTTCATTTGAAGGGTAACAGCTTATTTGGGTTTAAGATTAAGCTGCAAGGAGGCGTGTACGCTCTGAGTGTGAAAATGTTTGCTGCGGTCTTTGTTGTATTCAGAATAATTTTAGATTTGCATTCCCCTTATTCCATTTGGTGTAAAGTACTGTTGAATTTTGATCTTTGTGTCTGTTAGTGTTGTTCCGGATGAGTATATGGCTGTATTGTCAGCAAACTACAATTTGCATTCCATTTTGTTTGAGGAAGTCAGCTACGTACAGATTGAAAAGAGTTCGGATGACGCATACGAACATACATAAACATCTGTTCCCGGGGCGGGTTTTAAACCCGTGACTCTTCAAGCCAAGGCAGCCACGGCCCTTCAGTCTTAGCGACATGGCTATCCAAGCAGGGTTGTATGTATTAATTTCACGTTGGGAACGTACAATGAAGAGGACGCTCTCGAACCGTGTTGTGTTCCTAGTTGGCGTGTCGGTCATGCGCTTCAACACGCTGGAGAAAGACCACGTTAGAAGATTTAGCAGGTTGATGGGCGAATGATGTGTATGAGGTAATAGAAGTTGGAGGCTTGTACCAATGAAAATAATGTTAAATTAATCGGTATCTGAATTTTCTTATTCTGTCACCAATTCTACATTTGTAACGGAATTTAATTAAGCCATTCGTGATATTCGGAGCGCACGGTAGTATCTCGATGTTTTTATGAAAATAATTATTCACCATTAATAGCTGATTTGTATATCTGTTAGTACAGTTGCGATTTTTATACATACACGGCAAGCCATCATTTTCGTTTTCAACTATTTCGAGTCACTTGCAGTAATACCAGTGATTCATTTTGTGATATACGAAACATCAAACGATCAAATCTTAACAACAGATGTGAGATGTGATTATACGTTTCGTAGAAATATCAAAATTATGAAATGCTTCTCGTGCAAAAATAGGTATCAAGAAAACTGTTTTCAGGCTTTATGAATACGTGGAGGACAGTAAAAGTAGAATTTCACATTAATTTGCGGAGGATCGAATACTGAATAATCAGAGTGCGCAATAATACGCAATAATTCGTAATTTCTGGTGAGCGTAACACGTTTTTTAGTTTTCAAAGGCATTTCCTGACCCTATGTTTTTTAACTAGGCCGAACTAAAAAGTACGTCATTCATAGTTTTATGCAATGTGTCAATCTCAAGTGCGAATCAACCCGTTACCTCCCAACATTGAGCATGTCCCCGACTTACGCCGTAACGTAAAGTGAATACGAAAATGTTTTCAATTATAAATGAAGATTAAAGTGTTAGAAAAATTAAGATTTAGGCAATTTATGAAGAGCGGATTGATTTGAAAGAATATCAGATAGGAGATACAAAATAGAATGGAGTTGCTTAGATTCGGACTGAGTCTGTGCGTAATTCTTAGTAGAGGCATTGTAGGTCGAGGGAGACTTGATTTGAATCCCGACAGGTTCAGGTTTTGGGCACCTGCTGGTTACTGTGTCGCAGGAAGCCGTCTGGATGAGAATTCGTGTGGTGCAACCACAGTTTATTTTCTTATTCGTAGATCATTTCTCTTCTGTTCTACTCCCGTTCCCTTTTGGCCGAAGTAACCGTACGTCAGATTCCATTAAAAACTGTTATGTAACAAGTGCGTGAATCACCTTGCGCAGGTGATACGTATACTATTTTTTAACATACCTTGTGCAAAAGATTTTTCCCACACGTTTCGTAATTTTGCGCACACTATTTGTTAAAATGAAAAACAAAGTTTCCAACACAAAAACAAGCCCGAGAAACACAGTTTTTGCGTATAAGTTACGCGTATATTAATTACTTTTAGTTTGTTGATAATAAATAATTGCTGGAGTTTATAGTATTAAGAAATATTATCATATTAGTGAAAGAGCAAAGATTAATGGAAGCTTATAACCTTTTTAACTAATTTCAACAGAGTTATTTAATTTTAAAAGAAAACGAGTTTATTGTCGATTTATATTCTCATGTAAGAAGAATCTACGTACCCGCTCATAGGAACGTAGCATGTATGAATCCTTTTTCTACTAAAGTGAAAGCAAACCTGCGTATCCTAGCCTAGTCGTCTCTCTGAAGGTGTGATTACTTTTAATTAATAATAATAATAATAATAATAATAATAATGATAAAAATAACAGTAATAAAAACCATGAATAAAATACTGTAAATAAAACAATTATAATCAAGAATTTATTAATAAAATTTATTAACACAAAAAATATTATATTATACATATTTAGCGCCAGAAAAAAATCTTTGTTACATATGGGGCAATTTGTTAGAAATAATTTTATCATTGCTAATAGCAGTAGTAACTTCTGAGCAGTAGCTACAGAGGCAACTCGCTGAATTTGACACCACCCTAGGCAGACGACAATGTCCAAAGGGTCCAGACTCCCCAAATAAAACAAAACAAAACCCAAACTGGAGTGAGCGCCGGGGTTCCTGAGGATGCACTGTCTTATTGAGCACGAGCCTTGTGCACCGGCTGCCGCTGGAAGACGAATGGGGGGGGGGGGGGGTCCGAAAGAGGACGGTTGTGTCGCTCGTCGCAGGTGGCCGCCCGTGGACCCCCTGGTCCCCCTCGCCACACGCTCCGCCCCGCACCCCTCTCGCTCGGGGCCCCGCGTACGCGCACTTTCTTGGCGAGACCGGTTCGCTGCGCGCGGCCTTCTTAGCATTGTTCTGTGCTGGCCACGCGCGGCATCGAGCGCAACCACATGTTGTTTAAAGCGACCTCAAAAAAAGTGCACCGTGCTTTTCGGTACGCACGCTACTTAAAGACACAGCCGGCGCTAGGTTATTTGACTTCCCAGACAAAAAGAGAGTTTACGACCCTCCCCATATAATAAAAGAACAGTAATGTTCAGAAATATTTTTTAAAGTAAAATATGATATATAGTAAGTACCAAAATGCCAAAAAAATATTTAAGTGTTCCAAAATTGCGCCCCCGAGGTTTGCCTGTAAGTAGCACCGTCCCTACTTATATTGATGTTTGGTCGATGGTAGAAGCTGCGATGTCTATCAGTTCCGATTTGGATTTAATTTTCCAAAGATGTCTCGCTGACCGGACGTTGAGGAAGAGAGTACTGCTGGGTGAAATAGAAAATTTCAGCATGGGGTTCCGTACACTCGTTATTACAGATAACGGTAATTGTTCTGTTGTCGTTCTGATGTAGACTAACAGAATGTTGTTTGAAAAGGCCATATCTTCATGAGCTGATCGCCTCGCACGTTCATGGGAAAAGCCACACCTCCGAAGAAGTGGCCTATTCGGACTAAACAGGTAGATAGATAATATATTTATTTTAGATCGCTTCAAACTCTTGAGTTTTTAGCGATCTCATTTTCATTACATTTTACAAACTCATTTTCATTAACTTTCATTACATTAATGTTATCAGTTACATTTACAGGTTAAATCCCACGTCTGCTTATAATTACAATACAATTTCTAATTTAAACACAGTTACAATAGCACTTTATATTTGCTGTACAGATTAATTTCCTTCAGGTACATAATACATTCAGTACATAATTCCCCGCCTTTTCCCACTTCCGCAGCGAGTTCAGTTTGTACTTTAGTCTGATAAGTAACCAGAGCACATCACTCGCCTAGAATATATGAGAAAAATTGGATATGGGGCATATTCACGTGAAACAAAAAAACTAAAAATATATTCTGAATCAAATAGTGAGCTTAACAATTTTTGGCAAAAGTTAGAGATGTGGCCTTATCAAAATAACTGATTCAATTGACATTTAATTTTCGTTCTCTGTTCTCTTGGATTTTGAAACAACATTCAGGGAAAAAGAACCTGCAGACTAGTGATGCGTCATCCACAAGAAAACCAAACGGTATACCAAACATAGGGGTTCAAAATTAAAACATCGATGTAAATAAATAATACATCGAAAAAATGTAGATTTTTTAAAAAACATTTACGTTATAAAGCTGGTTAGGTAACCTCTTACATTAAATTAGCGAGCAACAGAATATAATTTGACAGTGGCCTTGTTTATTAATTTATAATTAACATTTAACTACAAACAAAGTAAAACAAAGCCTATTGACAAAATTAAGCCTGATCAACCGATTTCTTCTCGATCCTCGATCAAGCCCGATCTCAAAGAGACAGTCCTCACTTCGCCGAAGAAAGGTGCGGGGAAGATAGGGCAGACGGCTCTTGCGTTGACCGTCTCTCCATGTGCGAAATACAAGGAAAACGTATGAAAAATTAGGAGGGCATCTCAGGTGAGAAATAGTCTTCTCATTGAAAGTAGTGCAAACAGCGTTCCTTTGGTTCGAAACATAAAATGACAGTGGTGCCTTAAGTTTTTATTTCATATTTTAACTTTTACAAAATTGTTGTAGGAATTACGTAGTTGTAGGAATTTTTCATTCGCAAAGAAAATATGGAAAACGTGAAAACATCGAACCCAAAACATTGATGTTAAAACACATCGGCTTTAATATATCGATGTTTAAAACAACACTTAAAATAACGCGTGTTTCTATACAAATATCGATGTTTGAAAAACATCGACATCCCTAGTGCAGACGGCGGAGGTTGACTCTCCGGGAATCCGACTCTCGGAGGCTCGATGCGCGGCGGAATGTCAGTGCTCGTTTATGCGCCGTCTTGGGTGCTAATTGCGGTATTTGTAGTTCTCTTTGCTTCGCCCTCCACCCGGATCGCGCGCGCGATGGCACGTCTTTGCTTCGTCAGGGCAATGCTGAACCGCCTTCTCTGGTCTTCGCGGTGATAGCAACGCAGCCAGATGCACAGAGTTGGCCTTTTTAATAAGACTATTAAAAAACTCGAGGTTTGCAGTCTCTCATTTATTATAGATAGCCACAAAATGAAGTTACACAATTAATCACCACATGATGCCCATTGATTGAAGATCACTTACACAGAAGTGATTCAATTCTTCAATTTTTTTCTTAGTACACTGGAAAAATTGCACAGTTTATTAAATTATTTACAATGTACTACGTAAAAGAGTGTTCAACAATTGAATCACTTCTGTATATGTGATCAACAATAGATGTGCATCATGTCATGTTACTTGTTCCTTGATTTGTGATGTTACTCTCATTTTGTGGCTGTCTATAATAAATGGAAGACTGCAAATCTCAAGTTAAAATTCAATTATAGCCTTTAATAAAATATTAACAAAACTATTGGCAAAACACGTCCTACCTATATATTTTTTAAGCTCTGAGAATAGCAGTACAAAAATAGGGGGTGGGGCGCTTCAACTCCTCTTTGAGAAGCCAATGTTTCATATTCAAAAATATAGATTTTATTTTTCTCTATACTAACGAAAGTTATTCAATATATCTACTGTTTACGTTATAAATATTAACTATAGTCAAAAAAATTCACATCATGTTCAGTATAAATAAAACTCTTAGTAAGTAAACATAAAGTCAATTGGACACTGGCTGTAGACAACCTCTCCCCAGAGAAAAATCTTGGGTGCACTTCTGTGAATACTATATACTTCAAATGCTACCTAACATGTACTAGCAAAATGTTTCAAAAACAAATTGTGCTGTATAAAACAAAATCTGCTTTTTAATCAGGATGATGAAAGTAATATCAAACTTACAACTGAAAAGAGTACTTAATCCGATAAAAATACAAAAGAGATCGGAAGACACTACCAAGAATTCGCATCATCTAACTTTCTAACCCTTTTCCGAAGACCAGATTCATACGCTTGCTTTTGAAAAACAATTCTGGAATTAAGCGAGCGCGTGCAGTGACGCTTTTGGGGTTTTATTAGCCACACGCGCAAGCCACAAGCACGCGTACAATGTTGCTAAAACTCCGAATCGTTCGTCAAAGAGAAGCAAGGAAATTGGGTCGAAGTTGCGCATTTCTGCCAGTGAACAGTATATGATGACAAGGATGCCTAGTCTTGTATGACGTACCGTATTACAATTCAACAGTGAAAGGACGAGATATTAATTTTCTGTGAAAACGATACGAGTTGTAGAATTTCTATATGTTATATTCCCAATATTCTGGAATCGTCATTCGCTGCGTCTGATATTTGCCTGAGAAATGATAGCGTGGTAGTTTAATAACTCGATGAGGGTTCCTTTCCTTCATTAACTGCTCATCAATGAGTCCAGTATTCTTTGAATTGCTTCTGGGAAGGGCAACCCCAGACTTTCTCTTCTCACCGATGCATACAGTGAAATGAAGCAAAGAGTAGGGCGACCATATGGAGTAGGAATTAGTAGTGCATGACCTCTGTATCATATGTGCTGCCGAAATTTATTAGCTAAATACTTTTCCCTCCTGCATCTAAAGGTAGTTCCGTTTCATGTAATGATGGATACAAAGGAAATCATTCGAAGAGTATAAAAAAGTATTAAATGTGTGATCGAGATAAATTAAAACAAGATAAAACCGGTGTGCGCAAAATAGAGGCGCGATATCGAATTCAGCGTGTGGCAGATTTGATTTTATCGCTCGTTTTTATTACGGCATGTACGGGAAATGACAAACTATTGTACATCGGTCAAATTATTATTATTATTATCCTTTCCTCTTTCACCTATTGCTCGGGAGTTACAATCATGCCGCGAGGACAATTACTCAATACGTCACAAGGCAGGGGGAAAAAGCCGTCCTAAATTCCCAGTGTGTGGTGACCAGGCTGTCTGTGATCTCTCGCATCCGACGCAGCCCTCTGTCTCTCTCTCCCCACACGGCAGAACCAAAGGGCCGGACTCCGGTAACCGTCGAAACGGGAGCCGGCGCGGCGGTGCGCGGCGACAGCGGCAGTGGGAGCGTGCACACGCCCCAAATGTAAATGCCGCAGGCCCGACCCGCGCCTGTTCCCGCGTCGTATGGCGGTGCGTGCGGAGCGAGCGACGCCGCGCCGAGCCGCGCCGCGCCGCGCCGGGTCGACTGAGGGGGGAGGGAGCCGCGGCGTAGCCCCGCAGGTGGAACGACGGTGGTGGCGACGGACGGCTGAGAGAGGCGCCTACATCTCCCTCCCTCCCCCGCGCCTGCACGCCCGCCCGCGCGTTTGCTCGGTTGCCCGCTCGCTCGTTCGTTTACTCGTTCGTTCGTCGGCCGGTTCGCTCTCTCCGTCGCTAGCGGCGGCGATGGAGGCGGCGGCGACGGCGGCGCGCGGCTGGGCGTTGCGCGGCGCGGCGCGGAGCCGCGCTGGCCGACCGTCCGTGGAGAGGGGGTGAGGGGGAAGCGGCGGTGGCGGCGGCGGCCCAGGCGCGCCCCCCTGGGCGAAGTGACGCACCCGGCGTTCGCTGGCTCGCTCGCTGCAAACTCGCTCTGCCGCCGCCGCCGCCGCCGCCGCCACCGCCGCCGCCACCACCGCCACCTCCGCCGCTGCCGCCGCCGCTGCCTGCCCGCCTGCCAGTTAGAGCCAGAGCGTCGTGCGGAGCGGTTGTGTTTCGGTGCACCTCCGCACTGGCGGCGATTCTCATCTTTTTATTTATCGGCGATTGACAGCGTTTATTATTTTTTCTGCGAACAGTGGACGTAAACTGTAGGCGTGACGTGCAGTGTGCAGTGATTAGGTGTTGTGTGTGTTGCCGTGCAGTGATACAAGTGCACGGAGACAATTTTTCTTCTGCCTGTTTTTTTTTCTTTTATTTTTTTTTTTTTTTCGTCGGAAGTAACATCCGCGCGGTTTGTCGACTATCCCTCTGACGACCGAGCACCGCCGCCCAGGAGCAGTGTTCGACGGTTTGCAAGGTAGGTACTCGCAGGACGGTGCGATTTGGACGTGTTTTTTTGTTTCTTTCGGAGTTTCGCGCATGTCTTTGTGCGGTTCCGCGCCGGGTGACAACGGGGCCGGGAGCAAGTCGGATTTTGCGATTTTGTGGTGACGTAACAAACGAAGGTTTCGGAGTGTGTATAGGGAGGGGGATAGAGCGCGGAGTTCGCCAGAGTTATGAGTCGCGGGCGGCTCTAGACGAAATGTCCACAGGAGACCGTGGTGGAGACGCACTTCCCAGAATCCCATTGTTCGGTTTTGCGACTTGCACTAGTGGGCGTAACGAAATGCAAATTCGTTTGTTGATTGTTTTGGTGATTAATGACGAGTAACACTCGTGGACTCGGTGAATATTAAGAAAGAGACAGCTGACAGTTGAACTAAGAAAACACTAGGTGCTGCCGATAGCCAAGTGTTTTGGGTAATTAATATAATTTAACGACGATTTGTTTGGTATAGTTATTTGTAAAATCATTATTTCTAAATTACAATTCTGACTACAAACTCGACAGATAGTGGAACTGCGACACTCGCAGTAGTAATTTCATGTGAACTTACTTTCTTCGAAATACTTACAGAAAAGAAACAAACTATTAAGCCAGTTAAGGGTTTTTAGCACCCCGTAACCGTTCATAGGAGAGCTCTTCTGACATGTTATAGCAAACGATATGATAGTGTTTCCAAACTGACACTAGCGGGTAGAATGTCGAAAATCAACAATAGCAACGCCTGTCGCGAAGTGGTTACCGGGTAACCGAGGTGAAGTGCAACACGCGCGTCCGGCGCGAGCCCCTTTTCGGTCACGCCGGCTGCCCGCCGCGCACTATCCCCGCACCCGCACGCGCACGCCCGTGCCACTCAGTACTTGTTACCGGGTGCTCACCCACCGCGGGGCCGTCTCACCCTCCGGAGGTGAATCACCCTCGGCCGCCATCCGCCCGCGCCTTGCCCCGCGGCCGAGCAAGGTCGCCACGGCGGCGCGGTCGCCGGTCGCGGGTTCGGACCAAGAGGTGGTCGCTTGCGAAATTAGGTTTGAGGTAGAGAATGGATACGGCTGAAATGCGATACCCAGTGGACCAAGTTGATGAGGGCTATTCATTTACTTGACAGTAGCCTGAACGAGGAATATTTACTTGACAGTATTATGTTCTGCAGGAATAATTTCCCGCCTATTATGAGGAGGCAGGAAGGATATAGGAAAACAGATTAACACTAAAGTTCATAACATCGTGTCATTTATTTCCTTTTTGCTGAAATGTGAATGAAACTGATTAAGGGCTGGTCGAGTTTTGCAATTTTCCTTTGTGACTTAAAAATTTTGAAAATTTGGTATTCATTCAAAACATAGTGTTGTGGATGTACGCCGGTTAGAAAATAATAATTTGGTGTTCCGTGTTCATATTTTCCAAATTTCCAAATTTTGCGCGTCTGCCGCTTGAATTATAATGCGGGCGTGCATGAGTGGCCAGCACGCTGGAAGCGCGCGGAAACGCAGTACAATGAAATATTGTGAGCGCTACGAGCTGATTGTTTCTCTCGCTCCGACCCAGAACATGCCGAGCCGACATAACAGCTAATTGTGGTGTAGAAAATGTGTGTACTTTTTTAGTGCAGTGCTTTCAATATTATTGTTTCCTTTCAGGCGCCCCCGCACATGTTTCCTTGTGTAATTTATATTCCGTGTTTCTCTCTTTCTCATTCTCTCTCGTTCTCCCTCTTCCTCTCTGCTTGTGTTGTCATATTGAATTGAAAGAAAAAAAATGATATTGTCAGACTGAGTTTTTTTTGTTGTTGTTCATGAGTTGACACACACCCAGTGGTTTGGAGCCCGGAATAAACTGATGGTCCGCATGCTCCTGCCCTAGTGTTTGTAGTTAACTCTTTAATTGTTACCGTAGTTTCTTGAAAAAATATTAATAGGTTCTTTCATTTTATGTCCAGATAATTCCATGGTACTTATTCGGTGCCATTTCATCCGAGATGATGAAAGTAAATGATAAACCTGGCTTGAGGGGATTGGACTATTTCACCTGCTTTTACCGTGATTTACGCTTTTTATTGCCAAAAGTATATCACTATGTATGTTTGCTAATATATTTACACTTTGAATGAGACATTCTCGATCCTGCTGTTTAATAAAATGCTTTATGGCATTACGAAGCAGAAATTCAGAAATTCATTGGATGAAATGCACACGTTATCGAAAAACTATTAACACGATATCAAAAAAAAAAGTATTATAAAACGACGTGTGCTTTATTATTGTAACATGACCTGTGTTTTCTGAAGCTGTGTTACCATGGATTTATTCAAATTAGGTTATTTCCAATCGGGCACATGCATTTTTGTGGAGATATATGGTGCTCACGAGACTTTTTCTCAAAAGAAAATTTCGTACTTAAAAATAGTGTATTTTTATTGTGATGCAGTAGAGAATTTGTATTCTAATTGTGATTATTTTAAACAAACATTTCATTTATTCATTCATTCATTCATCATTCGTTCGTTTAAAGGTTGCTCAAAGCTGGTAATAAGCGCATCTCCATCTCTTATAAATTACACGATATCAGAGTTATAATTCAGAGTATGGTCTATGCTCAATCCTCCTATTGAATAGAATGTCGCCTATGATATTGTCACACGCTGTAACTGTATTTGTCAACGTGCGAATGAAGATTTATTTCCATTGAATACGTTTTATATTGCCAGATGAAATGTCATTGTTTTTGCACTACTCGTCCTTTTCTTGGTATATTCAAGTATTACTGTTGCATAATAGTGATATGGTATCAATGGTGAATGGCATGTAATAGGTGAATTTTACATCGTGTAACATGTATTTGTGGTGTTGATAGGTGACATAATATTAATTTTATTATTATTTTAGGTAATGTTGCTGCATGACGTCTTTAAAGGAACTGTAAATACATATCCCTATGACAGGGAATATACACCTCTTTGCATTTACACCATGAAAAGTAATTTGTTCCCGTAGTTATAAAACTGGAAAATTGTTATGATTTCTTGTGAAATTGTTTGTTTTGTTAACGTTGCAAAGAAACATTTTCTCGCAAGTTCTAAGAAATGTGGAGTGTATGTATTATTTCCTTACTCTCAGCCCTTTCATTTCTCATTTTTGATGACATTGCTCGCGTGAATTTTTTCCCCGAAACGTGTTGGCAGTTTTATAATAGAAGGTTAATGATAGAAAATTTTACAAAATGTAATGGACCGAACAAACCAAGAACATCAACAAATAGAGTAACATTAAAACTTTTTTCGATGTGTTTCATTGACGTTTATATGTTTTTGGACTTCAAGTAATCAAATGAAGTCCCGCTTCATCCCACGAGTGTTGCATCAAATATATTTGCACTATCGATCTGCGGAGGCGTTCATTAATATGCGGAGTGTTAATCGTGTTCATTAATGCAATAACGCAAACCAAATCGACACATCGGCAATTTTGTGACAGTTTGTTTATTTCTTGCAAGTAATCTGTTATGTAACAGAATTGTAACGAATGTAGTGCTTAATCTACACCGACACTGCATTAATCACTACCCGATAAAAAAGTATATAATAGTAACAAAAAGATACATGAGAACATTGATGGGTTTGCTCCACAGTAAATTGATGCTTAGGAAATATTTCATCCTGGGCTGGATCACAGTTCAAACTGGGCAGACATTGCTCGAATGGGTGGTATGATACGGAGTACTTCCTGTAACACCTGCGAGTGTCTTGCAATGTTCCAATAAACATGACCGATGGGCAAGTCCCGTGAGTATGCCTGCATTGAAAAGTGAAATTACTTAACCTGACGTAATCCTTTTGGTTCGTACCTCTCTACATTGTTTAGGCCAGCTTATGGGTACAGAATAAATGTTAACGTAAGCAGCCCCTGCAATTTTTTTTTATTATGATTTAAGGAATATCAATATTGTTCTACTTTCCATGACAATTATAACTATTTTTTCATTGATATTTTTTAGTTAACTTGTTCTGCGTACGACTGTATGAACCATACAGGTGGAAATTGCGGACCTCTTCATTGTACAGGAAAAAACGTCGATGATGGATGATATTCAACCCGAATGTTCGCGTTTTGGCGAAGAGGACGACGAAATGGCGATACGTCTCCCTGGCCGCTCCTGTAGGCCGCTTCACGTTGTGCTCGATTGCCTGTGGCTGCTAGATAACGCGTTAGATAATGAGTTGTTTACTCGAGCCTATCGCTGGCCATCCGATTCTCTCCCCCTCTTCGAGCAGTCGTCCGCTGCAGCTCAGCAACACTGGATTCGGAGTTGTTTGCAATCATAGGCGTACGCACAGGGGATATGACCCCCTTCAAAATTTTGAGTCCGAAAGCCCTGCGTAATGAGACATTGTACTTCCGTATGTATGTCTAATCCCTAAATTCCCCCTTTTTGATGTTGATTGAAAAATGGGTTAACACGCATATATATATATATATATATATATATATATATATATATATATATATATATATATATATATATACTTGGAAACGTGGAGTATTGCAAAATAATGTTCGAGAGACGTAAAAGTTTTCGGAACAAACACTGCCGAAATAAAAGGAATTGTTGGAAGAGAAATAAATAACAAAGATGATATTGTACACAGAGGAAGAACTGTCAAGAGTCAAAACAGAGAATGGAGTATTAAATGTAAAAAGAGCACGAGGGAAGTTGTTACCGTAGAACTTACTTGACTGAAACAAAATAAATAATAGTAATAATGAGAATTAGATCTATTCAAGATATTCATTTTGTCATACTAATTAGCAAACCTCTAACTCCATATTCCCTCCTCCGTTTTCTGTTTACTTCCTGATAAAATATAATTATGAAAAAAAGAGTAATAAATAAAAGCAAATAACTAATCGAGCATCTTAAAGTAATTGAGTTCCCTGGTATTAATTAGTTCAACAAGAAAGGAAACTAAAATTCTGCTTCCCGCTTATGATATTCGTTCCATTGTGAAACTGTTCAATCTGGAGTTACGGTGTATGCTAATTGGAATGACAATTTGCTTCATCCATCAGACTTCCAAATTTTCATCGTTCGCAGAGCGATCATGTAGCTGTTTTTGCTCCCACTTGCGTATTCGGCATTTAATTATTATTTACATTATTTAGTCCTCGTGTGTCGGTCCAATACTAACTAATTACAGCGTTTTACATCAAGGTGGAATCTGTACAGTAAATGTTTGGAGATGGAGGGGGAAAAGGCTTGCAAGAAACGCCTCGTGGCCTATTTATTTAAACACTCATTGTTACCATCACACTCTAAATCTCTCTCTCTTCTACTATGTAAAATTATTGGCTTTTAAAACATGAATCTTTTCTTTTTTCATTAAATAGATCAATTAAATATTTTTGTTTCACATTTTTATAGGTGTTCTGTAGATGTTATGCAGTTAGAAACGCGGAATTTGTTGTAATTATTCGGAGTTACTATTGCGTTATGACACATACAATTTATATTTTTGTCGGAGTCAAACCATCCAAATGCTAATGCATTCGTTTACATAAGCATGATTTTGCATGTGTTTCATTTGCAAAATTTCTTTGCATCCAAACCTTTAGTGACAAACACTGAATGCACCTTTATATTCTCGAAAGCAGCTACTGCAATTCTCACAAGTTTGTTGACGTCACTTTCAACATTCCACTGAAAGACTTACGCTGCTTTCTAGCTGCTAAATTCCTCTGTTTTCTCGTCGTCAGTCGTACTAGTAACAATTACACCCTCGGCATGAAACAACTCGAGGCGGAATTAGAAATATGGCTTTTAAATTTGTGTGATGAACTATTGATTTTAGTCGATAGCGTTGTCCCATTTCTTGTCTTTGTTGTATGTTTACCCAACGCAGTTCTGTTTCATCTCGGGAGATGACCCAAATAACCGTCATTGACTGTGAATTGATATATTTCATTTGCGCACTTGTTGATTCTTTTGAGGTTTTTAACGTTCGATAAGGGAATATATAAATCTTCAAAACGTCTTTCAGACGCTGAATAAGAATATTACAATTTGTAGTGTCATCTAGATATTCGTATTACCTAGCGTCAGAAATACTAATGGCATAGAAAATAATTTCAACTCATTTTTAACAAACCCACATTTCTTGTGATTCCAAACGTTCATATTGTTTTGCTAGGACAGTAATTAAACTTCAAAAATGTGATTGGAACTCGGAATATGTCAAAGCAATATCATATTACGTTAATTAGATTGCGATAAAGACAAAAATGTCAATACTTATGATGAAAACTGATATTGTCCCGCCTGTAATTCAATTGTACATTTTGGAATATATAGTTTCGCTTTCGTTTGATTAAATAAAACGAATGAATTTTGTTTGAAAAGCAATTCAGAAGATTCTGTTTTTTATTGATTTTTTACAAATAATCCAGTTTCACTATGTTGATATAAATGGTTCTCACAAGTTATATTAATAATGAAATTAATTATGTATTGTCCATTACCTCAAAACATACAGAGTACATTAATAGCAATTGGTCCCAAGCAAGTGTTTTTCATTTCCCGCGTTAATTGCGATATTATTAGACACTTTGGACGGTAATTTTCAAACGTTGCTTAAATTTTGAGTGATACAACACATTTGGATATTAAATTCCATCTTCAACTTTACAACATAGAAATTGACTTTTAAAACAGAGCTCATCTGTTTATCGATTTCTTATGAGGGTGAACCATACTGTTTAAGACTTCGCTATACTTGATAAATGAATCACCAAAGTATGAAAACGTGTAACTAGACCTTGTGGAATTCTATAGAATTTAGGCCACCCTCATTCCAATATTCCGATACTTCTACCAAAGTCATATTTCGCAACGTCACATCATTCATTGTCGGAACTCTGTTCGCACTTTACTTGAATAATGTTTGATGGTTTATTAACACTAACGTCAATTAAAGTATTATTTTGTAGTACGTGCGAAAATCCGCTTACTCGACTTCTCCTCTTGGTATAATACTTTTATTTAAACAATGCTCAGTTAATATTGATCAAGTACCGATTTTTTAATGTTAAATATTTGCCTTACCTTCTTTTGTAAGGTGACTTTTTACGAATACCGTCCTGGGATCTTTCAGCGATCCCCCGATTTTCTGGGTAAAATACGGCTGATTCATAAGTGGATGAAACTGTGGTCGTTGTTCAGACAAATTCAAAATGATGGAATAATATTGTTTGCTTGAGGTCCGACAGGTAGAGGGTGTCGACATCGAGTCTCCGAGAATCAGTACAGTTAGCAAGAATGATTATCGCTTCTCGAAGAACTCTTCGGGTTTGTTTTTTATTTTTCTCCATTTTCCGAATTCCCGTTCGTTCGATGCTATTGACGGAAACCGTTTCAGAAGCGGATCTTAGTTCTTCCGTACACGCGGAGGAAGAGCCATGGGTTGGGGGGAGGGGGCGGGATCTTGCCATCGGGTTCTCGTGGTCGACCGCATTTCATAAGAACGGACGCGGCGCGGAACTTGGCTTTAATTAAGAAATGGGGCTGTGGCCCGACCGGAGGCGGGGACGGGGACGGTGCAGCAGGAGAAAGAGGGAGACACGTCATCTCGCCATCACGAGCGCTCCGGGTGGGCGTTGGGAGGCGGGGGGGGGGGTCCGCGTGCCCTGCCTGGCCCAGTTTCCCCGCCCGCGCGCCCTTTGGCGTCCGTCCCCGCGCCCTTTGGCGTCCGTCCCCGCGCCGTCCACGGCCCTGGTTCGGCGTCTTCTCCTCCACCCCCGCCGCCGGAGCGCTTGCGCCCAACCGTGTACGAACAATAGAATCTCTAGAGCGGAGGAGGATGCACCTTTGGCATTTCGGTCTAGTATAGTGTAGGTCGATAGTGTAGGCGCTGGATCTACGTGGGAAGACCCGTCGTGAAGTTACTCGCCTTCCTCTTCTGGATTCACTTGGGTTAAAGTCTCGATCGATACATATGGAATTTGTAACCAACGAAGTTTGTGGACTAAGTGAAGGTTCGCAGCAGGTTTCCTTTGGGCTTTCAAATCGATGCTCTTACGTCCGAACTTACACCGAACGTCCGTCACTTACGTCCGAACTTACCTTACATTCCAACTGTTGCATTAACAATCATATCAAATCAACACCATTACCTCTCCATCAGAACTATTCAACCCAAGTGTTGCCGAAAAGGGTAGGTTATGACGATCATAATTAAGTATGCCTTGTCTCTGTTTCTTTGTACTGAATAATAATATTTTATCTTGTGTCTATGATGTCCTGATTAATTTCAAACACAATTGTCTATTTGTTTTTATTCTTAGCCCGCCATCTACCTAATGATTTTCAATCCCCATTAAATTAAAAATTAAATCAGTGAAGTATGGTTGCTTTACTTCAGTGGTAGACAAATTTACCATTTTGATCACGCGCAAGCGCCAAATGACTAAACAGCCTGGCCTGTGATTCCGTCTCACTTTTCGAAATGACCATGAACGTTCAATTTATTTGAACATACTTGTTTATTGAATAGAAATATCCGATTTGAAGGTGACACAAAAAATACGTCTTAATTATTTTTAATTAACTACTGAAATTTTGTTCTTGTAAGTTTTTGGAAATGATCTCGCAATATTTCGGGAAAGTAGAAGCCAGCTAATATTACTTGTGCATTGACTCCATTCACTTCATATGAAATCCAAGCGTTGCATTTTGGAAAGACTTTGTGAAACATTAAAAGAAAGAAGCCTTTTAGGAATGCAGTGTAGTGACTAATACGGTTGCACTTCAGCGGTAGTGAAGACCGGGCTATAATTCAATCATTTTCGAAACTCCGTTCTCTCTGTGCATTTTACACCCTTGCGTACGTGTTAACATAGCGGCCATTTGAACTGAACGTGAAAAATAAACCGGTGTCTCGCTCTAGGACCGACCGGCGTCAATTGCAGCTGAATACCTTTTGTTATGAACGAGAGAAAATTCCACTTCATATTAGATTATTTGTTTAATCAATGTATCGATTATGTTCGGAGCGTTATCGCGAACTATTTACCGTTGGGAGCACTTCGCCGTTTTCCAGTAGAAAAAATCCGGCGCAAAGCGGACATACAGGCATTCATAACGCGTTAATGCAGTATTGGGGCCGAACAAAAAGAACAGTGTCGATAACAGTCGTACTTCGGCCACTGACGTATTGCACGCGATGCATAAATTAGAGTGAAAAAAAATCTGATCGCGATCAGTTGTGCTTCGAAAGAACTGCAAAACTATATGAATGGATAGCATCGGAATGCGGCCACCAAACATTTTGTTATCGAACGGCTCTTGATAGTCGAAAAACGCCATTTCCGCTCACTTCCAATTAATTTGAAAACTTTCACATATTAACATTATTCCACATGTCTACGTTATTATTAGTTCAATTATTACAATTGCATAATATTGTATTATTACTTTATTTCAAGTCACATGAGAGAAATGAAAATAAAATCCTCTCCATCCTAATGTTCTTAATTGAGTTATTATGTCGAAAGTTTTCAGGCAAATTGAATAGAGTGACGCGGTCGAACTAGGATTGTTTTCTGTATTTATTTTATTAAATGTCATTCAGGGGCTGTGCCGGCAGTAAAAAGAACTAACGAAAACGATATTTTGAAAATGCCTACTTTCACTATACATTTCAAATTGTACACTCATATTAATTTCATTTATTGCTTCAATTACAATCAAGTTGTTCTTCACCGTCGTCTAAATTTTCTACATTCGGTGACTAGAATTAGTTTGAAAAAGTGGAGAAATGAACACATTAACTTAAGTGAGGACACTTTTTTTGTAATAATTCCCCTTTTCAATTGTTGGCAGAGTAACGATGAGCATATGCAAAAATTTGAATATTAATAACCATTTCATCACATAATTGATCCCGAAAACTGAAACTGCAGCGTGGGCGATGTAATGCAGCCTAACCGGCTCTCATCTCTGCACTTCAACCCTCTCATAGACCAGGCTCGAATCGATCGCTATTTCGCAACCCATGTTACGAAGGTTAGCGGTGGCGCAGGAAATGTGTGGACAGCGCGGGACGAGATGCCAGCGGCCTCATGTAAACTACAACTACATCATACTACACTACAATTGCAGAATGAAAAGAACCACATACTTCTCGGAAACAATTCTTCGGCTGTCGATTTACGGAGCATGGTTCATATGCATAAGTAAACGCAAAATGAGAGGAGCTTGTTTTTAAGGTTTCAGAAATTGTGTACTTTGTTAAAATTAGAGTAAACCAATAGTTTGTGTGACTTGGCCTTTACAAATTCCTTTTCCGACGCAATGTAGTGAGCCCTGAATGTTGATTGTGGGCACTGATGGACCGTGCGCAATGGCGTACACGTGTGTACTCAGATTACAGGTCGATGGCTTATTGCACAAGCATTGCATGCCCACCTGGGGTCATTTTTTCAATTAATAACATTTTTGGAGACCTCTCGCTGTTTATCAGACAGCAAATATAAATGCCCCGTAAATAATGGCATCTTTATAGACTTTCAATCTTGGTTTTCTCGAAACTAGGAATTCTGAACATCAATATGTGTGATCAAACCATCGATGTATCATACGAAAAACCGAACCGTTTTGCAATTTGAAACGGCAGACGTCGTGCCTATTTGAGATTCGTGATTGGTGCCCTCAAAAATACCTCGGCGCCTTCAAAGTGTCAGGAACTAAACCGGACCGTCTTGCATAATGCGTCCACTACCCATGCGGGCGGGCTGTTCCTTCCTCGCTGAGCTCGACTGCTGCGTTGGGCACCTTCTCGGCGTCCCACTTCGCTCAGCTAGGGCCAGCTGCGGCGCGACGCGGCGCGGCTCGGCGCGAAAGCGGCGGAGGCGAAGGCGAAGGCGGTCCGCGCTATGGCGGCCGTTGCTGCGGCGACGCTCGGCAGGCGGAGCGACCCGAAAGCAGGCGCGGCGGTGGGAGCCTTCGCCCGAGGGACGGACCTCTCTTGCTCCCTCCCTCCCTCCCGCTCGCTCGCTCGCCCGCCCACCCGCCGTTCGCCTCTCACGAGAAGAACGAGCGAGCCAGCGACGAGCCCCGAGCGCCCCCCACCCCACCCCGCCCTTCGCACAGGCTGCGCCTCCTCATTCACCGCCCGCGGCGCTGCGCCCCGCTCCGTACATCGCCGGCTCGCTCTCGCCCCCGGCCCGCCCCGCCCCGCGCCGCCCCGCCCCGCCCCGCCCCGCCCCGCCGTGCCCGACTCCGCCCACACTGCAGACCCGCTTCCCGCCTGTCTCGTTAACGTCCACCGTGTTCTTTCCTGCATCCACTCCGCCTCTGCCGGCCTTTGCTCCGGCCCTGCGAGAGCAATCTCTGATAAAGTAAGTTCTATCTTTATCGCGATGAAATCCGTCCACCTGACGTCGCATATAAGTGCAAGCCGAACATTGACGAGCTTCGCTTCTTTCTGTTCTCGTACATCGTGCGCAGCCTTTGATGTAGCAGTGGCAGTTTCCCTTCTGCCCTTCAAATTATTCACCACAGATATTCGCAGATGCAATCAAATGAGTTTCCGTGGAATTCGCTCACGTACCTCGGCAGCTAGTAGCTCTCAAATTTCTCTCGGTTTCGATGAAACACGCGCGAAGCAATATATTTTCCGGCGCAAGCGCGACCTCGTGTGGGTGCTGGGCTCAAATTCAGTCTCCTCGAAGAGCGTCGCCCGCTCCCACGGCCGTTGTCGTCTCCGCCGCCGTTGCCACGGGACATGGCCGCTCGGTGCTGCGAGGCCGCCCGTGTCCGCCACCGCGGTATGCAGCGACGACGACGGCGAAGGCGGCGGCGGCAGCAGCAGAGGCAGCGGCCGCGGCCGCTGCCGTGGCGCGGCAGGTAGGCAGGCAGGCAGGCAGGCAGGCAGGCCGGGGGCTCGCGCCAGGTTTCTGGTCCGCCGCATTCTTGCCAGCGGCCGCGTCGTCGTCTTATTTGCTTCGCTCGCGCGGGGCGGAGGCGGAGGAGGCGAGAGCGAAGCGGCGGCGGTGGCGGCTGCGCCAAGCGAACCGCCAGAAGCGAGCAGTGCCTCCTTTGCGCCGGCGGATGAGGAGGAAAAAAGCGCGATTGCCGCTCGCACGGGGACGACTGAACGTCGGCGGAGCCAACGCGCTGGGTTGCAACGGCTCGCGAGATCTCTCAACCTCCCGCAAGGAAACGGACACGCGGAGCGACTTCGGGAACGGACGGCGCACATATGCACTCGCACACGCTACATGTGCACACGTTCTCACACATGCTGACAATCGATTCGAGAATGAATCTCTCCAAGTATCTGTAAGAGGCTCCTCCCGCTTGGACCCTTGGGAAAGGCGTTTGCTTGGCATTGGCTACCGCGGTCACTATTGCTCGTTAATTCGTAATATTGATGTAGAGACAGGATAGGTGCACTCTTCTATGGTCGTAGTTTCGTGTTAGGAATACCGTTTCGACCGTAGTGTCGTAATTGTCTCTTAATAACGATCAATCGTATATGTATGTGGAAGAATATGGTGGTTATTATGTAGGTTAAGTTTATAATTAAAATGAATAGATTTGTAAAGTTACGCCTATCAATGATTTGGGGAGAAGTGCCACGGTATTTTTTAAACAATTTTAAATGTTTTTCATTATAAATCGGACTTTAACAGATGTTATTTTTACTTATTGTAGTTATAGTTAAAGCAAATAACGGATGCAGTTGCAAGTTTGTAAATCGAGGGAGTAGCATATTAACCAGCTCTACTGTGATATTGTCTCTAGTGTTCGGTGCTTTTCGTGATACCACCATCATGAAAAAATCATTCAGAAAATCATGAAACTAAATACTGTGTTTTCACAAATATAAGCACCCCTCTTGTTCAATAATTAGCAAAAAATTGAGGCCGTTAATAAGAGAATATGTGGAAATGAAGTGAAATAATTTTCCAAAAATTGTCTTTAATTTTTCAAGCAATGTTGCGAATGGATATTTTTATTTGCGAAATCCTGCCAATTTTCTTAGGACATTGATGAGAATAAAAATTGGAAGGAATTAGCCATTTTAAACAACGTTATTGCAACGAATAGTTTTCGAAGTACACACATACGTTTTCCGAAATTTTCATGCAAAACCCTGAGGGGGGTATACTCATGGGGGACTTATTCGCGAAAATTCGGTTAATATTTGAAATAATAGTACTCTTTAGCCTTATTTAGCTACAACGAAAAATGTAGTACATATTCGATAATGATCAGTTAAATTCCTTAATGACGCTGGAGAGTGGACTTTCGTTCCTCTGATCGGTTGCAGTAAGGTGATAAAATAGTAAAATATTTCGAAAAGATAAACATTTGTATGTGAGGAAACACTTCTCTCAAATAAACTTGGAACTAATTGTAACCAATTGCTCCGTGTTTGCTTCTGAACATTCAGATACTTAAAGAATATATTTCTTTCTATTAGTTTATTTGTAAAACTTTTGAAATATACTTTTGATTCTTGGGCGCTTCGTTCAATAGTATCAGTTTGTTAGTGACCTGGTTTTTTCTTTCAGCCTATAGAGGAATGTGTTTGATTTACCCCTAAATGTGTGGGAAAATCCAGCGTTCTGGTATCCCGTTGTGGTACGCATCTATTTGCACACTATAATGAGTTTGAATATGTATGTCATCAGTTCAAGTGGACATAAAACGATTGCAGAGTAGTTTTTCACAGTGTGTGAAACTGTTGATAACTCATTCTTTATTGAAATACAATTTCAGTATAGTTATTGAAAACATTTTTAACGGAAGTGATTATGTAGGGAAGGACCTTATTTCTTATTTATTACATGGTTTCCTCGCCTCGTAAGGCTCTCCAGATTTTAAAAAAATATTGTAATTTCTTCGCCGATTTAAAATATTAAATGTCTAAAAGGAATATATTTTAAATATAGATACCCATTTGCATTAATAGAGGCAGAAACTCTGGGAATACTTCAATAAAATGAATTTTGCGGTCCTTATTTTACTATTTATATGAAAAAGATATCGTGAGAGGTGAAGTTGTGTTTAATGCAATCTAGAGGAAGGGATAGCAAAGTTTATTTTCCTAGTCTCCTCTCATTTCATCACTGTCTTCGTTATCGTTATTATCGATCATCGCCTCTCCGCCGTTCACGACACCGCCCTCATTGCCGTGACGTCGCATGCTCGCCAACTGGGTACCAGTCACCCTTGCCATCGTTCTGTTCTTCCTCCCACCTTCTATATCTCGTAAGCATCCGATGTGGCCACAAACCTTCGTCTGCTCTTAACCTCATATCCCCTCTACGCGCTCTCCACCCCCCACCCCTCACTGCATGTCGCAGAGCTTAGGAGTAGTTCGAGACATGCGTTTGTTTCTCTCCGCCAGACTTTCTTCGGGATCCCAACGAGGCACAATGCGTGAGGGCGGCGGACGAGGGAAAGGAGTAGGGCGTGCTGTAAGGGGCCCCCGGTTTCCCGTGCCGCATAAGTGCGCGAAGCAAACTGTTGAAACGACACGACAGAGCCGTACATTGGGGCTCGGCTTTTATGTTGTATTGGAACAGGTGTGCTGTGGAATGCGGTGAAGGATTCAGATCGTGTCGAACGTTACGAAGCGAGAACAGAAAAGCCCCTTCGGTGCTTGGGATAATTTATTGAATTCACGCGTTTGAATGAGGTGAACCAATGGCGTTAAAGTCTATGTAGATGAATTATATATCGGGAGCCCCCAAACATACTTCACATAATTTTATTTTAATTCTGATCGTGTGTTTCACCTGAAAGATTTTCTCGTTTTCTTAAACATTTGTTAAAACAAGACCAAAGAGCTGTGATACTTGCAAATTAAGCGTCGACTGTTACGTTGTGCAAGTCAGCAGATTTCTATTTTGTAGCGTTGAAAGTCGCTACACAGAAAATACGTTTTCCGGTCTGGGAAGCTCGCTTATCTTCATTCTAGGAAGAGTTTTGGAAACAATTTGACCAGACTTTATTTCTCGAGCACTAATACTGAAAATAGACCGTACTAATCATCATTTCATAGTACACCTTTCGAATTGCACCGGAATATTTGCCTCACCAAACCAAAAAAATACTATTCGTTGTAATTTCTTATACAGAACACATTGCTGTCCAACTGAAATCGAGTCGTTCATCGAAAAATGACCAATTTTGGCAAAACATAATTGAAGAAGGTTCGGTTATTGTAGTCATTAACGACAAGATTGTTTCATGACTAGAATTTGATGCATGTTCTTTCGTTCTTTTCAAAGTAATGTCAGTGTTCTGTAATAAAGACGTTAATATGCATTTAGTGAGTGTATTTACTTATTATTGACAGACGATAAGATTTGTCGTCTACTTGTCGACGGTAAGATTACTCGTCTTTACTAGTTCTTGGTAAAGGAATATTCTTAATAATGGTACCTGTTGAAACTGGATCAGTGCAGGGTTGATCCATACTCAAAAGCATCGAAAATTGGGTACTACTATTCAACCAGAGCAAAGAGCAGGATGAAAAACATGCGGTTTGCTGACCTACTTTCTCACATTCCTCGCCGACCCCACCCCTCCTCCGCACACACTTTGTGGGCTGTGCTCCTACTGGCGATCGTACGAATTTCATCGACACTGCATCTTCACAATTCTGTCCGTCACCCTTTTGTATTTCAGGGCGCCTTGCTCTTTGGAGAAATGTTCTTTTGGAGGTTAGTTTATTATATTTATTGTGTTGTTTATTCAATAAAAAATTGCACATTATTTCGCTGAGACGGTACTGCCCACATGAACCCGACCCACATCAATTAAGTAGGTATTCAGATTAGTATGTTGTTTGCAAAGATTCTTCATAGTGTGAAGTGTTTAAAAGTCTACCTCCAGCTCGATATATAGTGAATCACTTGAGAGACCCGTTTTACATTGTGTGTTTGTAATCTGATAGAAACAGCATCGGATCATTCCAGTACTGCATTTACAAGAATGTCAAAATGTGAAATGCAATAAAAAATTAGCGCATCGTAATTGATTTTTAAATATCTGTAAACTTATTTCGAATACGTTAATTGGTTCATTTTCTTTCCTTAAAATATACTCTCGTTATTTATGTCCATGATTAAAAATTCTTATTCAGAAAATATTTCAAGAACGCGATAGAAATAAACACCGCAATTCCAAGAAACTTTTTTTCCACCTATGCAGCAGTGGGAGGTACAGAGACCTTTCTTACCAGGGCCTAAGTATGAAGAATGTAAACTCGTTGTGAAGAGTTGCAACGGTTCGAAGTTGAGGACACGTGGCAAGAATCTTACAACAAAGGGGAAACCGCTGTTGCCGCTAAAGGAGAGGTGACGCGAAAGAAATATCAGGTCTCATGATTTGGAAAAATCCAAGTTGGCATTACAGCGCCTCTGACCCGGGCGGAGTTCCTAAGGTTCACGTCTCATCGTAGCGGATTTTCGACACTAACTATATAAATAGGTCGTATTCAACAGCTATCTGAGGGAGAATTCTATTGGTCGGCTGCCCTGATCGGTCATTTTCCTTGGTTTCTCCGATGAATACCAGGCAAATTACCGACCAATACCTTAACATGTGGGGCCACGGACCCTTCCTTGCACGTATCCCCTCCTCTTCCCTTATACACTCCCACACACACATTTACATGCACTACAACCCCAAATATCGGGGAACCAGTCAGAAGTTTAGGATTTAATCCATTTGGGGCGGTACCCTGCTGGAGAAATACCTAGAGAGGGAAATCCTGCCAGCCGACGTGCGGATCGGCGCCAGATTTAACGGTCCAGCGAGGGAGGAACACCACCACCTCCCGACTATAACACGTATTAATGGCCAAAGTAATTGACGTACCTGGAAGCACGAAGTAGTCACTCTTTTGAAAATAGTAGTTCCACGCCCTTTATTCCTGGTTTTTCCAACAATTTTTTCTTTTTACTCGTTTCAGGGACCCGTTCATCATCGTTCGCTACCTTGTATTCCTTTTCCCCTGGAGTCCTCCTGCACGAAAAATGAGCCGGCCGTTGCCGCTTTCTCCGGCGGCGAGTGCCTGCGCACGGTCCACATTTTACCTGAACGTCACGTTTACGGGGCGGTAGCCATGCGCATTCTTTTAACATAAGTTTTAACCCCCCCGGGGCTTCTGTGGAAAATACGCCAGAGATGACAACCCACATGGCGGAAAGAAAAAGCTCCGAGCGTCAGATTTTGCTTGCTTTCATGACTTCCAACTGTGTGCGGGATGGAAATGTTCCTGTAAGAGGATTTTGATAAGCTGCCCTTTCGGCGTTTCGTGTTTGAGGAGTTGCAGGAGATTTTATTCCGTTTGCAAATACGTTGGAAGTAAGAATATAATGACATTACACGTTTTGTGTTCTTGTATTCTGAATGCCTGTAAATGCGCTCTTTTTATTACTGAAATACAGGTGTGATGTGGATGAAAAATACTTGGAAGCAACTATATGGGCAATGAAGTGCGAATGTTTATTTTGATATTTTTCTTTTAATGTAAGCCATTTCGTTGCTGTCGTTGTCTAAATAAATAATGTGTGGAGTGCCGTTTTCATTGCGTTTCAATAGTATTAGTAAATTTTTTATTACAATAAGGTATTCGAAAAAAAAATATTGTTTTTTTGAAAATAGCACAACACAAGTATTCAAACAATTGATTTCCAAAAATGAAAATGATGAAAAAGAACTAATATTTTGATAACAATATTACCTTTGCTTTTGAGCTATTCACTGAGTGTCCAAAATATCGCATATCGTTATTCAGAAACAAAAATTAAATGGCAAACATGGTGAACGAAGAATTATATTGTGAATTTTTTGCGACATTAGAAATAAACTTTACTACATTGCTAGCTTGAATTGGGTGAAATTTAATCGAAGCCAAAAAATGAATGCAAAGTCTTGTAAGAACAAACGACGACTGATTTAAAAAAATATATATTTTATCTTACTCATTTATCTTATGTGACTTCTCTCAGACTCTTTATAACTAATTTCTTTACTCGTCTTTCCATATCCCTCACGCAAACATGCCCGGTACTGCCGCTTCTCGACCCATGCGTTGATCACTGACCGTTCGGGATGAGTTTCGGGGAATCTTCCGAACGAGATTGAACGTACGAGTAGAAATCAATAAAATAAGATTAAAAGTATACACACGCGGCAATAACGTGGTGGCGGTCCTTACCCGAGAATGAAACCTCGACCACTTCATTGGGCGTGCGAAATTCTTCAGTGGAGATTTGTAACTTGTATTGTGCCTGTGCAAAATTTTGGAGAATGCAACCACCTAACTTGTTTGGATTATGGAAACGCGAATTATTTTATTTAACGCAATTGGTTTTAATAAACGGCACTGAAATTATTTTCATCATTAATGGTTAGGCACGAGCCGTGCGTAATTGTATCCAACATTGAAAACAATTTAAATAATGTACAGTACCATAAATTATGAGTGACTGTGGCGAACATTTGATTTGTGCACCAATAGGGAAAACAGGAGTTGTCTGTGGTTAATTAACTTCGTTTAAATTCTCATCTTCATTATAATCCGAAAATGAATTACTCTGAATTTCACTACGAGCGTAACAATTTATATATTCGCCGGTCCAGATCTTGGGCCGAAGGATCGCGGGTTTGTCCCGCCTCGGGCATGGTTGTATTGTGTTCGTCCTTTCACACTCCTATCATCATATCGTGTCATACTCAAAGTTACCATACCTTTACATGCAATAGTAATCGCTATTGACCTAGTAGTTAATGCGACCTTAAATAAAAAAAAATACTTATATTCCTCAAATCCACAAAAAGAGTGGTCTCCGCGCATCATCCACAAATATTCAGAATTATAAGTAAACTACTTCTGCGGAAACGTATTCAGCGGTAGACAGTATAAAATATTTTTATATTGATATTACTATACTAGCATTACAATTAGATGATTCATTAAATAGTTAATGTCAATTATTAACAAACAATCGCATTGCTCAAGTGATATAAGTATTATTTACACATTGCGATGTGTTCCTTCAATGTAAATGACGTGTCTTCCACAAGTTATTACAAACATTTCATCTCAGGAGACGCATTCGGTGAAGAGTGCATACATTGTTTTGTGATTCAGCCTACATGATGTAATTTTTCGCGTTAAGACACTTTAATAATTATTATCTTGTTATTGTCAAAGTCGCGTTTCTAATCTCCGTACAGCGCCTCGGGGCGACCTCCACCTTCTAATCTCACCAGGTGCCGAGCAACGAGCGGCTTCGGAGGCGGGAGGAGGTAGGGTGCACCCACTTCACCTGCACTGAACTATCGGCACTGCTAGACAGCGTCTCGTTCATTGACTCAGCCTCGTAAAATTTAACGAGGCCATTTAGATATACAGCGCTTGAGGTCGGGGTGGGGCGCCGACGTTCGCGGTACGTACAATAATAACAATAATAGAGGCAGGAGGGGCGGCTGCCCCCTCTTCTCCCCTCCCCATGCCCTCGCCCGCCTGCTCCCCGCGCGCGCCCGTGCGTACTACCTCGGGCGCAGGCGCGGAGCGTGGAGGATGGGGCGGGGCGGGGAGGCGTGATGAGGCGAGCGCGGGGCGGCGGCGGCGGTGCCGGCAGCGGGGACGGGCGCTTCCAAGATGGCGGCCGCGCGCACCATTTGAAGGTCACGGCCACGTACATCTAGGTCAAGTTCCTGGCCTCCGGAAGGTCGCTTGCGGCGCGCTGGAGCCCCAGCTCTCTTGGCTTGTCGTCACCGTCTCGTGAATTTGCGATCAGGACGACTAAGACCAACCCGTCAGTGGATGGAGAGCCACGAAAGGAGACGGTAATTAAGATGAACGTCAACAGGAAGCGGCGTTTTGTAAGGATTATTTACAAGTATTTTATACTTACTGCAAAAGGCCTTGTTAGAATAAAATTATGAAATATAAAACTTCGCATTTGTAATGAATGTCTGGTTCCAAATTCATTCCTGTTTATATTCTTCAGTCCGGCGCACCTTCTATGCTTATCGCTACTTCAGGAATGACCACCTGATTGCAGGATGGACGATTTATTTTTGTCGGTTATGTTGTGGTTTCTTTTGCCTTCCACACCATATTCGCCACGAATAAATATGTCGTTATATCGTTTGAGGTCAACGACCGTTCTTTTGTCGCCGAAAATTCTCAACTTATGAACGACTCGGTGTTTCATAAGAATTTTGTTTCCTCAAATATACTGCAGCGAACAATGTACAAAAAAAGTGCCAGTTGTTGACTGGTGTGATAAATATCCTACGTTTAGATTTATATAACCATAATATAAAGTGGGACGTTGAGGAAACGTGAAAACTAAAAATAAGACTTGTGTAATTGGTACGTGAAAATGTTTCGGATGGAAATAATTCAGAAATATTTATAGACTGAGGGTGTCAAATATAAACTGCACCCCCTCTTCTTCTTTTTACGTGCGTGCAAAGTTATTCTTCGCACGTGGCGTCCTTGTAATTGTTTTTTCATCATCTGCCAGGATGAATATAATAAAGTAATATAAATAAATAATCCGTATATAGTGCACCTGGTTTCTTGCGTATTTTTTGATAGGTTGACCATACAGTATTGAGAACAAAATAGTAATCCCTGAAACTATTAAGCATCTTCTGTTTGGCTGCTGTGTATTGCAACACTTCATGGCTCTGATCAAAGTTCCAGGTTTCTGCAAAAGAGATTTACGGAGTTCTGTGAATCAAAAGTTTATGAAGTTATAAATTGCAAAAAAAAAAAAAGTATTAAAAATAAAATGTATTAAAAATAATAAAAGTACATTACACAAACAATTATATTAAGCTTCTTTTTACCAGATCGTTAAGCTTGTACGACGAATGGCAAAATGATTAGTGACGGTCACGACGGCGATGTCTATTATAATAGAAACATTGGGTGGAATGAGATAGAGGTTAACCGCGAGCTCGCGTTTTCTCCACCGAAAGTTCCAAATCGAGTTCCTGGCATTTAAAGACTCTGCTTCCAGAGATGGGAACCCATCGCCCTGACCGCTGCCTGAGAATGGCGCGAGACGGAGATGAGAAGAGGCAGCATCACGTGTGAGGCCGTCCGATTGCGTTGTGCGCGTGGCCTCCTCATTACGGCTGCGACATCAATGTCGATGTTTCGATTTATGGAATCCGATGTGTTTTGGACATAGACGTTTTGTGCTCGATATTTTTTGTTTTGTGCTCTTTCGATGTTCGTGATTGAAAAATTTGAAATATCACGATTTTGTGATGGTTGAAATATAAAATAATGACTGACTAGCATGACGATGTACTACTTTCATCGAGCACATCATCCCCAGCCGGAGATGATCCTGGTATCTAGTATTTTCATCATCTTTCATGGTATTTTTTTACAGGGAGAGGCATTTTATAACGTCATTTTGAGTTAAATTTGTATTATAAGTTAAAATATACGGCCGCTGTCAAATTAAATTGTGTTGTGCACGAATTTAAATTTGGGAAATACTTAACCAGCTATAAAACACTGATGTTTAAAAACATAGTTGTTTTTTGGTCGATGTTTTAATTTTGAACACTGATGTTTGGCAACAGCTATGTTTGGTTGTCCATGTCGCCTCACAGTTCGTCATCCTACAAACGCAGCGCCGGAACTCACTGCTCGCAACTGCGCGACGCGACCGTTGGGCGGTGCGGCGGGGCGGACGAGATCTCTTCTGGTTTCCGTGCGCCGCGCCTCGTCGCACGCTGGGGAAAAGGCCCGAAAAGCTGGCCAAAAGTCAAATAAGGTGCCGATCGCACATAAAACATTTTGTCCACGGGGTTTTGGGGGTCGTTGATTCCACATTTCACGTCAAATCTACAAACGTATCAAAATTGAAAATAATGGAGCTAATAATAGATCAAATATTTACTTTATAATTTATTCGACAGACACGTTCAACAAAATATCATTCGTCTGACTTACTAATCTCCTTTGGATGGCAATTAAAGTCTACAATACTGATTAAAAAGAAATGCAGTGATAATTATTAATAATGTAGATCAGACTTTCGAAAACAACATAATCTTCTCAGACAAAATTATAATCTTACAGCGCAAAGGTAAGGTGGTCTTGCGTTTTAATACGTTAATGTGTTGTCCGTCGACCAGCTACTTTGAGAATTGTCCCACAACTTCATTAACATGTATTAACAGCTAGTTGTTAAGCATATTACTGAAGAACACAATAGTTGATATTTTAAAATAGGAGACAGCGGTAGTACGTAGAAGTTTTAACTTTTACCGTGTGTAATACCAAAATATTATAAAAAGAGGAAAAATAAGCTATTTTTAAACATAAATTGTCCATGACCTAATCAAACAAATGACAATTAGCAACCAAACAGATCACACGTTCAAGATTAATATAAAATTTCCGAAATAACACTACGCATATTGAACGAAGTTATGCGCGATAGAGTGCGCCTTTTGCAAACAGCCTTCGAGATCACACCTATGAGAAATAAATATAAAGTAACTTTGAATCCATGTCAAAACTCCGTAAACTCACGTTTTCAAAATTAACGGGGTTCAATGCAGAATTGTATTTCCTTTTAAATGATGTGTTACAAATATGTAGATAGAAATTCGTGTTTTAGACGTTTGGTCAGCTTTTGGGGCTTTTTTTCCCCCCTGTGTGCGGCGCTGTGCTGCGCTCCGCTCCGCTCCGCGCCGGGCCACTGTGAGGCACCCCGGGCCACACTGCTGCTCCGCGTAGCTCAGCGCCGCCGCGTCGCCGCGCCAGGTGTGCCGCCCGGCCTTTCCGTTATTGTTCGCTGAAAGTTATTTGAATTCCCCGTGTCCCTCCTTCCCTCTCCCCCCCCCCCCCACCCCTGACGGGACGCGGCCACAGCGATGCGGTGCCCTGCAGCCTGCCCGGGCTCCCCAACGCTGCGACTTCAACAGGACGCAGAATGGCGACTGAATTCGAGTTATCTTTGAAGTATTAATGAATGTGAAATCGCGTATCTGAACTAGTGGGTCTACCGAAAATAAAATAAACTGGTGACTTGCGCTGCAAAAATGCTGCTAAACAAAAACACGCAATTTTTTTTCCGGAAACTAGCACGTAGTAGCTCAGGAACAACGAATAAAATATTATAACACTGCAATGAATTAAATAGTTTAACAAAATCCGTCTTCACGTATACTGCAATAACAGGTATACTATATGCAGTACAGCAATTCTTTACATACTATGAAAATCAAAAAAAAAGTGCTGTTCCATGTCGCAACAAGTTAATAGCAAATATGGACTGAACGGCAGCCTCTTCTTGGAGCTTTGCTGTCGCACAGCTGTGCCATAAGTAGTGATGCAGTGAGAATGAGTATTCAGTCGCCAAACCCCAACAAATGATTATATTTTTCTGTTCAAATGGAAACTCTTTCATGGTTTTGAATTTTTCCCGAATTCCTGGGTATGTAACGAAACCACATACTGCTTCTCACAAGGCCTCAAGCTGCATAGTTATCTTTCAATTTCTACGCGCATTGAAAATTAGTAATATCGATTTTTTTAAAAATAGATGTGCAGCCCCTTGTGTTGATTGAAGCCAGGAGTAATGGTGAGGAATTGGCATTTATCATTTTTTTCTATTAGATGTTCCTGTTCGTGATGCATGCTTAACAAAAAAAAAAGTCAATACAATCGGAAATCAGTTCCCATTTTTCATGGGGGCGAGAAACATTTATAACAAAAACACGCGGATTCCGATAGAAAGTTGAGTTATTTACCTCTGAGCGTTCATAGTTCTCAGTCGCAGCGTGCCCAACGTTCTTTACGAATTCAAATTTGTGTGTTGCCATGGTGCCATGCGCAGTCTTTCAGTTCGCGTTTTTACCTAGGTTGAATTTTGCCCTCTCCCCGTAGTTCCTTTTTTAATTTTTTTAACTTTGGGGCTCGGCCTTCTGAATTTCTGCGGCACGCGCCAGTTTTACGGCTTCTTTATAACTGTTATTGTTCATAACTCATCCGGCGTGAAAGATATTCTCGAGCAAATGAGTCCCGCCCTCGCACGTGACTGTCCTAGCGCACGCGCACATACACACACACACACACACACACACACACAACGGGCCATCAGATTTGTCTCGCGTTAGCTTCTCAAATAGCCTTCACTTTAATAGCTGATTCGCACATGGTTCGCTTCTGTGCGTAGTATTCTCACTCTTCACCTCTTGTCCATTCATACATTAATACATTCATTCATACATTCTTTTATTCATTGATTCATTCGTTTGTTTCCATTATGCACTAACTTGTAGCACACCCTGGCCACCATTTTATATTCATTTTTCGACTTGGTGTATCTCTATTCTGCCCTTCCTTTCTATTTCCAGCCACCTTAAAGACAAGGTCCTCATTCTTCTCTGCAATTTTGTTTTTACTTCTCTCTGACCACTTTCTCGTACCTCCTACCTCCTTTCCTCCGCCTACCTCTTCCTTCTTTATCCTTCCTAGTTCATCTTCCTCGTTCTTTTGTCTTCCTTTTCTCCTCTTCCTCTTCTTTCTCCTTCCTTCTCTTTTTCCTACGTTCTCGATCTTTTTCGTCTTGTCCCTCTTAATTTTCCTACCAATGCGTTCTCTCTCTCTCTCTCTCTCTCTCTCTCTCTCTCTCTCACACACACACACACACACACACACACACTCGGTATTTATGTTCACATGCGCTCGCGCTTTGCGTCTGCTTCAGCCTAACTGCAACTCGCAACGGTAAATAGCGTTTTGTCTGCTCGCGCCAACGCCTGCGAGCGAGGCAGGCACGCTTTCTCGAGCGCCCGACGGAGCCGAGCGCGGAGGGCAAGCGTCTCGTTGCAAGGCGACATTAGGGAGTTTTAGCGCCAGGCGTAAGGAGATATCCTTAAACTCCATTGATCACGCCTTCATAAGGTCGTAATGAACAACGTTCATAAGAGTTTTAGCAATTGCGACATTGCGTTATGCATTATAACAAAGGAAGCATTTCAAGCGTTGAACAGAGAAATTGCATAATTTATCAAAGAGTGTAGGCTAGTGGTGAGACATTTAAAACACGTTACGAGTCAACAGACCAGCAAATACACATTGTGCATGGAGTTTTAGATTTTGAATCTGCTTTTCTTGAAAATATAGGAAGTACCGTAAAACAGCGTTCGTTATGAGCTTAAGACATAACCTATCCCGAAGATATGATTTGAACTTCTTTTTCGCGAATTTCTTTCCTGTCACCTCTCCTACATATCCCGTTAATTTTTGCCAGCTTTGTGGACTGCGTAAGGAATAATTGTAACTGCCTTACATACGAGAAATGGTATATTAGAGTTGGAAAAAAACTTTTCCTGTTTTTCGGCGGCCATTTTGCCGCTTGTAAGGTGACCGTAGAGACTCCCGCAGGCGTGCACTATTTATGAAGGTATAAGGTCGTACCTTAGGCCTAAGGTAAGACGTTATGACTTCAAGGTCTGTCACGTGACTGTTAGTGCATAACGCCGCTACCTTACGCGTGGCGCTAAAACTCCCTATTGACCAGTTCAGGAGCCTTGCCGGCAGCTCGCCTTGCCTCTGCCCATCGTGGCGACGGGACGGCGACGGCTTCCGATGACCTTGTCGATCTCGTCGTGATGGTACCCCGCACCACGATTGCTTACAGAATCCCTGATATATGCACACGTTTTCGCGAGCCCCGGAATATCTATCCCCACTGTTTACTTAATATTGGAAGAATTAAGAATAAATATTAGCGACGAGCGTTGTTGACAAAATGTTACCAGAAATGGTCGCTCCCGTATAATAGATTATTTTTTCGGCAAAAATACTAGCTACGGATTTATAATAGTCCTGTCGGCGAAATAACAAATCTCCCGTTCCCCACTTCTTTCATTTAGCGAAACGAGGTCTGAAAATAACATGCGCGGATAATACAGAGAGGAGCCAACCTGAATGACCGCCACCATGAAACATTCTTTCACCTGATAGTCCCGCCAGGAAGCTCCCAGGAGTTGAGAAATGATTGTGAGTTTCCAAAATATTGATGTTGGTGTTGTGGTTGATTGGTTATTCCCAACACACAGGGTTCGAACTCCCCTGAAAAGTGGTTATCAACTGGAGGAATGGGCGGCGCGAAGGAATACGCTACTCTACTACAATTTTTCTGGGAAATAGTGGGCCTTAAAGGTGACCCTCCGCTCGCATTCGTGTGACTTGTATTTTTGAGGCAAATGAAGTGTAAGACACCTGCATTCTCTGGCTCATTTCAACTATTTCTCCGCTTTTCTTTCTGAAATATTTATCTCACAGGCGTTTTATGTTCCACCCCTTTATGATTTTCCACTCGTCGATTCTATTAATCAAGCAGCAATTCTACCGTAACAAAAGATTGGAACTGTCCAGGTACAATAGTTTAATAACTGATTGAGAAGGGAGTAATTTTGTCGTTCGAATAAGTTCCAGCATTCCTAAGGAATATCATAAGCCTCTGTGGCTTTTCTTTTCCTCCTTGAATTTGCAATCTAATAGTAATGTCATATAAAACTGAATTCTGGCATCAAAATCTATAAAACGAACTTTCCTACTAAAAAATTCTTTTGTATTTTAAAATCACAATAAAAGCTAATATAAAGTACAGTGCGCCTTGAGTGTTTCCTCTTCAAATGTTAAAACATAATATTGTTAATTGTTTCAAGATAACATCGAACCCAAAACATCGATGTTCAAAAAACTTCAATGAATCGATGTTTAAAACATGCGTATTTGTATAGAAACATCGATGTTTGGAAAACATCAATGTCGCATTCGTAGCCCCAAACCCTTATCATATGTCTGCCCTACTCCGAAGGAAGCACGTTCTCCAGGCGAATAATCCACGCGGTCGCCCGACTCGCGCGTCCCCTCAGCGCCGGAGCTCGGCCAGCCACCGCGGACGCCGCTAGAGCAGCAGAGCTCTTTCTGCCTGTCGCATCGGTGCGCCACGCCACGCCACGCCGCGGGCGGAGTCGAATGTTTGCTCTCCCGTGTGGCCGGTGTGTAAACACGGGCGACCCGCGGGTCAGCGGATAAGATAAGCCGCCAGGCGGACTTAACAGTTCCGCCAGGCGCATCGCCGCCCTGGCTCGGTGTCGCGGCTCTCGCTGCCTCTGTTCGCGTCGCCTTCTTCTTGGTTGGTGTACTTTGCTGCGCCGTGCTGGGAAGGACAGGAAGGATCTAGGGAGGCCGATTTTTCGTTATATATTGACAGTCGGAGACGTTGCCAATGCCCCCTGGTATGTTCGAAGCGATGTGATTTTAAAATGCTGACAGTTAATGTAAATATAAAAATTACTGTTGCAAAAATGTCCAAATGTTAGAAAGCCATACAAATTCTGTATCCATAAATCTGTTAGACAATAGTTTAAAAATAAGACGTCAAAAAATTGAAGCCTCTGGATTTGTCTCACACATTTTGTTGTTATGGATAGATACTAATGAGTACATTCTCCAATCATTGTGAATTATGTAAGTCAACAAATGTACTTATTATTCATATATATATGAATAGCTTGTAAATAAAAGTTTATTAGAAAAAATACTTTGAAAGTACGAGGCGCAATATTATAGAGTTTGGGTAAATCTAAGACCTGTTAATAAAGTTAATATATGATTTAATATATTTCGCGTACCATCTTTCCGTGTTTCTTCTTGTTTAAGAGAAAGGTAGTACCACAGCTAATAAATGTGAACTTTTAAACTGAAACTTGTGATTAAATGTGCAGTGCTCATTTCGCTATTGGTCGCACAAAATTTATTTTCATTCTGTGATATTCAGAAGCAAAATATTTTTTACTTCTTATAGAGCATTCTAGGCTTAGTTTCCTTCCAATTTTTGCATTTTCCCGAGGTTTGATTGATAGCCTAGATTCACAGTTTCAATTTAGTTTAGTGTACAATATATCTTCTATAGTTTAATGCATAAAGGGAGATTCCTAGATTCTACCGGAAGAATGCGAGTGATTTGCTTCTCTCGTGGGATTAGTTTTATTTTTTAGATATGAATCCCAACTACTATTACGATTATTTCGTGAAAATAAATGAAACTGTTTATATCTTATTTTCGTATTGTGAGTAAAGTTTGCTTTGCCTCTTGATGTCGAAAAAGTAAGAGCCGGAATGACTTTCCTGATGCCAAACATAATGCGGTAGGGAATCTTCGAGATAACGATAGACTTTCAACTGTTGAATGAAGCTCACGATAGACGAAGGCTTCAATTTCAGCTGTATTTCTAGGTTTTCTAATTGCATTCGCTCTTCGCACATCCGCCCTTGTCCCATTTGTTCTTGGATACTTAAATGGCTGATGCCTTCCAACCAGACGTATTCATCATGTATTAAAGAAGCTATTACCCTGGATGAAATTTTCCAAAGCGCCTTCATTAAGCTTCTGGTTGTTTAATATTACCTCGTTGTTCGGAGTATTTTTTTTTTTCATAATCACAACTGTGAGAGATGCGTTTGGTATACAAACTCGACATAGATGCTCAGTTTTCGTTTTTTCACTTAATGTGAGACGGAGCATTTTATTGCAGTTCTGTTACAAAGAATGTAAATACACATGTATGACCCGATTAAGGAGTATATCATTCTTTGCAAGACATAGCCTTTTAATAATCGCGAATTCATAATTATGTAATTCACATCTTGTTATTATCTGTTGTTATCTTATGCACAGTTATGCGATAGCAACAGCGTATTTTTTAGTGATAGCCTGAACTTCTCGGTAAAGGGCGATCTTCACGCATATCCTAAAAACTTCTGGTCAAGGAAGTGTCAGAATTTTCCTCAACTTGTAAAACTGTATAGTATTTTAGCTGCACAAATAATAAAAAGTAATTGTGTCATTTCTGTATTAAAGTAACAAACTTTCTTTTGTCTTACAATCTGCTTCGAATTTTGTGAAAATGTTTGCAAAGAACTGCATATATATTGTTTGCGAAGAATAAAAATCTTCACTTACTTTGAAATGTTGTGTGTTATATATTTCAAGCTGAACGTAAACGAAGAACTCTTTAATGGTATATCACGCCTTTATGTATAACATACATATTCTACAATGCAAAAGTGTTTGAATTTGTGACGAACTTCTTACACTAATTTAATTTGTGACTAATAGTAAGTTGTCAATAAAATTATAACTCGTAATGATTTCAACTGAAAATTCTGCTACTTAATACCATGCAAAAAGTTGCATGTTTGAGGTAATTGCTCTGGCCCATCTGTTCCTCGTAAAAATAGAAATTGTGTTGATGTCAACTAGTTAACCAAATTGCGATTCCTTATTCGCTTAAGACTAGGCAATATCAAGCATCGAAGTCATTAATTTAAATCACTGTTTCGTAACTGCATCAGAAAAACGTACGTTACGTTTATGCGATTTTGATTACGGGAAAACATATTAATTGAAAGAAAAAGTACACCGCATTTAGGTGTACATCAGAGATATCGGATAATTGGTAAATCAAATTGGTTAAGATAAAGAAAAACTGTTAATACATTTACATTAGCACTTCAAGACACATCCAAATGGCTTCAAAAACTCTTAGGGTTAAAGAATCAGGGGAAACTCATAATAAAGATGTTTACGGTTGTGAAAATTAGAACTCGTTGTTACGGCGCACAGTGGATTTGACTCGTGCATAAGTGTTATGATCCAGCGTGAAGCGTGGAAATCAAAACCCTCGCCTTTTTTTATGAATTGCTTGCTTTTTTATGAATGTACAGTCTCTATTTAACCTAATGAGCTCTTGAAATTTGTATTTCGAGTCTTCCTCGTGGCCCACACCGAGCGTGTATTTCGACTCGCCGTTGCCCGTTCGTGTCAGCCTGGGAGCAGTTGTAGTCTGCGCCGACTCACGCGAAGCAGTTCGCCAGCTCGCGCCTGGCGCAGGGGAAGATGGCGGGCGCCTGGAGGAGGCGGCGGCGGCGACGACGACGACGACGTCGTTGCGGGCGGGTCGGCAGGCAAGGCAGGCAGGCAGGCCGGTCGACCGTCGGGCCGGCCGACCGGTCGTCCGTCCTCCCGCCCGCTCCCCACCTGCGCCCCACCGCCGCCGCAGCAGCTCTCACGAGCCGCAGGAGAGCTTGGCACGGCCCCCGCCTCCGCCTCCGCCGTCGCTGCCACCGCCTCCGTCGCTGCGCTGCTGCCATACCGCATCCTGGTCGCCGCCTCGCTTCGCCGGGTTGCGGGCGCCTCCGACACACGTCGCAACGAAAGCGTCGGGTCGGAACGCAACCTTCCCTCTGCGCTTGCAACGGAAGGGGTTTTAGGTTTCGGGAGAAGCAGAAACCAGCCAATATATAACGGAAGTACCGTAAAGTAACTATTATGCTTCACTTACGTTTTGATCAATAGGCCTAAACACTCTTTTTCAACTCCTGTCTCAAAATTAGTTTCACGCACGTCAGCGAACGAAATGAATATTACTACGAAAATAACCACTTCTTGAAGAAAGCAAATTCGGAATTCATGTATCAAACGAACTCATTGTGAACTGATAAAGTAAAAGTATCGGCGCTCTATGAATACATCGGTGTAACGCCTGCGTAATGAATTAGTAAACTGCGGTGCGGTGAATAGTTTGCGGCACATTTTCCGGAGGTCGAAAATTAATTACACGGGTATTTCGGGTAACGGGCGCGGCTAAACCGCTACCAAAATTCCACCGAGTCGGAGCCTGTGCGACCCTCACAATGGAAAGCCAGCATTCGGCGGCGGTGCAGCGAACTGAACGCCGCCGCGCGGCTCGAGTCGACGATGCAGCCGTCGTAGTTGGCGTTGGCGTTCGCGCGGGCTGGGTAGAGAGAGAGCGTCGGCTAGGGCTGCGGGGGGAGAGGGGGTGCGCGGCTGGCCGTGACGCGCGCGCCCCGGGTGTCGGTCGCCAACCCGCCGCGACGCCGCGGGCCCCCCGGGGGAGTCGGGCACCCGCCGCCTCGCACACGCCGCGTGCGCTCCGCCGCTCTGACATCTCTTTGCTGCTCTGCACGCCCAACGAATAAATGGAAATGAAGAGATAGGGATCTCTGCACATTTCGCTGGCTTTCCCCTTGGGGATTTGTATACATTACCCTGTTTCGTGAACATACTCGGGACCGTGATCGCTCTAGTTTGGAACTGGAAATATATCTTAAAACCTTTCTGTCCTCCGAGTTCGGAGTTGACATACAGGCATAGGAATTCTTCTCTTTAGCCTCTTTTTAAAATCTACTTTACTGAAGCGAATTTTCAAAATATTAGGTAGAGAATCCTGCGAATTCGGTATTTGTTGTTGTCACTGCTTTGTTACGAGTGCTGGTGGTGCTGTGTTGTGTTTCCGACTTTCCTAATTCGATAAGTGGAATACATATAGAGCATTTCATAGTGTACTCGATAAATGGAATAAATACATGATTGCGTTTCGAAAATTCGATAACAGGTCTTTTGTGTTCCGGAGAAAAGGGGGACGGACTTACCGGAAACTCCGGAACCACCTCCGTTAACCGTGAAGGGGGAACAATGGGGAACACGTGTTCTACTGACCTTTCCCCTCTGCCCGCTCCTCGCCGTCCCCCGCTTCTCTTTTCTGCCCCCTAATTGAAGAATTCGCTAATCGTGTTCAGTTTCCCAATACATATCATTAGAAGGCGAGCGCGCACCAACTTTCCGTCGCAGAACGTGACAGCTGGTCGCAGCGCCCGGAAATTCATCGCCGCCGGGTGGGAGGGCCAGAGCGAGGGCGGCAGGGAGGGAGGGGGTGCGGGGCAGCGCCGAGCCAAGCGCCAGCTGCCGCCTTCGTTCGTTTGCTCGGAAGCGAGTTCGAGCCTGCGCTACTCGGCGCCGCGCCTCGCAGTACGCCACATGTCACGAAAACCTTGCAGAGAAGAAAATGTATGTAGTATTCGATCGGCAAAAACTCTTGTTATTACCTTCACAAGAAATGAAATATTGTTTACATACGTTGATCGATTTACATACAGTACAATTCGTCATGGAAATTTGCTCTAACAACTTTATATTATAGTATACTTTTTGATGGAGGGGAATTTTTGCAAATTAGCATATGCAATATTTGCGAGTAAATTCTCAATTATAGTTCATGTTATTAACTAATAATGAAATTGTTCGCAATCACTAGGGTTTTGTCGTGGGTTTGAATCCAATGTATGGCATGAACGTTTTATTTTTGTGTTGAGGCAGAAAACAAAAACCAACCTTCGATGTATGAATGGCTGAATACCAGAACTGTATAAGTGACATTTTATAAATTCAAAGACATCTGTTTCTTCAAGTCAATAATACTGTAAAATCGTGGTGCTTTCTTTCATCATAAAAATCACTGCATCTCAATTGTTCATTAAAACCACGAAAATTCATTGCCTCTAATATATACCTTAAAATAAACACGTTTTTCCCACAATTTATAAAATGTCACTTGTACCGTTCTTGTTTTCACTCGTTCATATCTAAAATCCACTCCGATGCCTTGGTAAGCCAAGTATCAAAGCCTTACTACTCGGCCCCCGACATTGCTCCAGGGGACGGGGCACAGGGCACTTGAAGGGCCGGGCCCCTCAGCGTCTCTGCTCGCCAGTCGCGCCATCTGGCGCGTGGGACGCCGTCAGAGCGTCGGCGCAAAGGGGCCTCGTAGCACTCGAAGGCCGGCCGAGGCGGTGCGGCGGCCACTCAGTCAAGTAGAGCTGTTGGGAGACTGCTTCGTGGTGAGGGGCGCAACGCCCAGCGGAGGTGGCGACCACGTTAGGGACATATTGCATTGAGAGACACACTTTGAGACAATTTTTTTTTCTTCCCGTTCGACTTTTGTCTTTCGGGGGTTATGACAGGTACAATGTTACATACAATGATTTTACTTGGTCATCCTCAGGCAAAAGCGGGTCTCGAAACAACCCTTCACTACTTTGAGACAATGTGACACATTCTGCGAGACACGCCGCGAGACACGACGAAGCACCACGTCACTCGTCGCCGTGAAATGACGCATAGTGCTGTTATGGAAGGGGCACATAGGCTATGACTACACCAAAACATTCTTGAAAAAATATACTTACTGAAATGTGTGTTAAAATTAAATAATTGCTCCAAGAGTAATTCTTGAGGACGCGTGACCTTTGGATGAGTACTGGCCTTAACCCATTAGGAAATCTGTGGATATTAAAATATGGCAGCCTCATAAATCTTATTTTTAATCTTTTATACCCGATTCATCCATAAATTATATCTAGTTCTCTCGCTTTGCTTTACGGACTCCACCCGTGCATTTTCCCGTATTCGGACTTCCCGTATTCGCACTTGCCATTGAACCGGTCGATCCCACTGTTCGCACTCGCGTGGTTTGAGGCGCCTGGTCTGAAAAGGAAACGAGTCCCCGGCAAACCGCCCCGCGCGCGCGCCGCCTCATCCGTGGTGACGCCCCCTCGCGACGAGGGTCCTGCGGCCGAGCATACTGCTGATGGGGAGGTCGCAGGTTCGATTCCAGAAAGGTGCCGGAAACTTTCTGGATGTGTGTAACCTGAGCAATTTTCTGACTCCTGCAGTAATCTGTACGTCGTGGACCGACGTCCCTGGTCAGTGGTTTCTTTGGTCACTTCTTGGTGTATGCAGGAGCGGCATCGTATGCAACGGGTTAGGGACCGAGTGCGATTATACCTTCCAATAGCTATCCCGGGAACCAATAAGCTTAGCAGTTAAACCACCGCCCTGAAACCACAGTCGATAAATAAACCAGACGGCCATGGAACGCGGTTCATGCAGCGCGCTGCATTAATTCGAAACATTTCTAGCCGTTTAGAACTTACTTGTGGCTTGTCTAAAAACCGTCGAGCCCGCTAGGGAATGTAGTATAGAATGATTGTATTTAAGATAATAATTTTCTGCATTTCTTACTATAAAACCGGTAACATTTTTTACTCTAGTAATCAATAAAGTGCGGGAGAGTAATGATTTTGTTTGTTCTGGGTTCAACTTTAAGTATCGGCAGCATGCCTGCAAGGGTACAGTGATATTGCTAGTGTTTCTGTGCAGTCTTGTAGAACGACTGGCCATTGTAAACGCAATAACACGTGGAATATAAGGAATCAGAAAAACCTGTTATTACACGAACTAATTTCCTCGTGGCTAGCGCGCAAGAATCTCGAGGCAATAAAAGAAAAACGTTCTGTAACCTTTCTGTAATTGAAATATAGTCAATGAATAAAGAAAAAGAACATCTCGCAAGGTAAACAAAAAGAAAAAGTACTATTGGTATTGAAAATAACTATATTTCAGTACTTCATGATAATACTTTATTATCCGTTGATGATTAGGTTTGTTACAATGGGCATTCTTATGACACCTTACGGTCGATGCGGCAAATTCAGATTTGAATTCCTATCATCTTTAGAAACTGCAATCGAATGAGTGAAAGTGGATCAGTTAGTTTAACTATTGTAACTGTTCGGATGATATTAATAGAAAACAGAACTTAGTTTTCCTGATATAAAGCGTCTTTATGTTGTTCTGAATTTCGATTAGTGAGAAACGATAAGGTAACGGTGCTTAATGAGAAATCACCAGTAGTGCTCTAAATGGAATATTGTGCAATTCTTACTCTTAATTATACATGGTAAATACTTCAATCATTTTTATCACGTTTAGGACCGATTGCGCGATTTTCCGTTACACGTTACAAAGAATTTGCGTTGTCACTCGTAGGTTTGCATTTTTTTTGTATCTAAGTACTTACAAGACACTGCGTATCATTTGTCTCATTTAACATGCCAATATTCTTAATTATTACTTAATTAGATTGATGCAAACCGTGCCCACGTATACGCGTGGTGTACGTGCTGCGAATACGTGCTCCACGTATTCGCGTAGCCATAGTACTTATTTTCGTATGAGTTGGAAGTCTGCTTCACATATGCGATATTCGGCGAATCGCGAATAGTGTGGACGATTTGCTTGCGATTCGCCGAGCGCCGAACATTCCGTATTCGCCCTACGCATCGCGTGTCGACCTTTAGGACACATCAAAGGGGGGAGGCGAACATTCGCCGAACACATCAGCTGTTCGGGATTGGGCGAGAAGAAGCTCGCTACTCGGCGAACGCCGAATGTGTGGAGCCTTCTTCAAGGAAGCGATTTGCACGTCTCACTCGAGCGAGCCCGGTGAAAGTTCGTGGTAAATGTGTGCATATGCTATATATCGCCACGTCCTGCTGTCGCGCCTTCCTCGAGGCACGACAGCGTGCCGCTGGCGTGTCTCCGACGTGCACCGCGTCGCGCTTAGCTTGGTTCGCCGAGCGTTTCGCGTGCGTTTCCTGCGAGCGGCACACTCGCTGTTCTCAGAAGCGCGCAGGGCGCTCGCTTGATTCGCTTGGTGGCCGCGGCCGCCGGATATTAATCCGGGTGACCGATGTCTGTCAAGCCGCAGGAAACCTGCAGTCGCAAATCTTAAGCGCAGGAAATGAACGTAAAAATACGGGGAAATTGTCTTTAACGTCCGGAAATCCAAATTCGACATAGGACTTCCCGGGCCGAAGGAAAGAATGGTGTGTGTTGTGACGAGGCTAACACGCGGCGACTATTTTCAGGGGGTAAGTGACGTTTCTTTTAAAATGCACCACGCAGAGAAGCAAGTTACGAGTATTACGTAGGAATTCGCCCCCACTGTTACACCATTATGATCAGAAGAACACTATTAAGGTCTGTTATTTTAATTTAAACATTTTTGTTTAGAGGTAAAAGTTCTCGATCTAAGACTGCGGGAAAACTGAAATCGCAGGGAAAATGGACACTGGCGACTACAGGGCACGTGTGAATCGTGTGGTCGTTGCCCTACCAGGATGTCAGAGCTCATGTGGCTTCAGTCCCTCCCTCTCCCCCAAAACCAATGATACACATTCAAAAATATAGCTTTTACTAATTGTTTATTCTAACAAAACGCATTCAATATATCATTGTACTCTTAGATCTTTGACCACTGGGAGCAAGCTGACAAGTCGACTTACGCTGAAAATGAAATAAGTATTTTACTGTACATTTCTAATAAATCTCTTCTTGTGGGTGTCATCAGATTAATTAAGTTTTTTCTGGATGCTGCGAAGTGGACGTATGTGTGACAAACATAACGTAAATATCATATTTTTAATCATTAACCCTAATTAAAATCATAAAGGTTATTTAATTGTAATCATAAACCCAAACAAGACAAGTTGGGGTGATTACTCAGGCTATAATAAATATTTGAGACCATTGATTAATATGAAATTAGAGTTGTCTGATTATTCATGCTCGAAAGTTCAAATAATCACAAGATGGCAAGATATGTTGCTCTCCTGTGAAATGTAGATTTCACGACTTATTACCTTTTTCATAGTTGACAAATATATTACCGTGAACTATATGTGAAACAGATTAAAATGTATTAATTCTTTACGAACTTTGGGTCAGAGTATGTTAGTATATCAAAAGGTTGATATTTTCTTTACTAGGGCCTTACAGTTCTCTCTGGCGCCACCGAAAGGAATAACCCCACTGAAGAAAGATTATAGTTAGGTTAATTATAAATGACTAACAACAATCCAATTAATAGGTTAATTATAGTCATGTTAACACATCAATTAAGCTCTGCAGCGCCCAGAGGGGGGAGCGAGCTGGGGCAACCTGCCCCAGAACCAGACTTAATTGAGGTCCACACATATGGGTGTTTACTAGTAAAATTAAATTATTTTCTAAAAATATTTCTTCATTTATTATAATTTTTTATTTAACACCAAAAACAGTTAAAATATGTATCACGATCGCCACTGTTGGTGGACGGAAGTGGGTGAAGCTAGTGGCAGAACGACGAGCAATGTCAGGGGCAGCGGTGATGGTAACGGTAGTGAGAATGTGGTTTTTCCATCTACTCTGAATTCAACCTGTATGTCGGTTAGGGTGGGATATCCGAATTTAAGAAAACGTGCACAGAATATACTTCTTTCCACCGTACGTTACACACAGGTTTTAGCCGTTTTTGACGTCAAATAAATAAGTAAATAAAAAATAAGTGAATAAAAAATAAGTGAATAAATAAATAAGCGAATAAAAAAATAAGTGAATAAAAAATAGGTGAATAAAAATAAGTGAATAAAAATAAGTGAATAAAAATAAGTGAATAAAAAATAAGTGAATAAAAAATAAGTGAATAAAAAATAAGTGAATAAAAAATAAGTGAATAAAAAATAAGTGAATAAAAAATAAGTGAATAAAAATTAAGTGAATAAAAATTAAGTGAATAAAAATTAAGTGAATAAAAATTAAGTGAATAAAAATTAAGTGAATAAAAAATAAGTGAATAAAAAATAAGTGAATAAAAAATAAGTGAATAAAAAATAAGTGAATAAAAAATAAGTGAATAAAAAATAAGTGAATAAAAAATAAGTGAATAAAAAATAAGTGAATAAAAAATAAGTGAATAAAAAATAAGTGAATAAAAAATAAGTGAATAAAAAATAAGTGAATAAAAAATAAGCGAATAAAAAATAAGCGAATAAAAAATAAGCGAATAAAAAATAAGCGAATAAAAAATAAGCGAATAAAAAATAAGCGAATAAAAAATAAGCGAATAAAAAATAAGCGAATAAAAAATAAGCGAATAAAAAATAAGCGAATAAAAAATAAGCGAATAAAAAATAAGCGAATAAAAAATAAGCGAATAAAAAATAAGCGAATAAAAAATAAGCGAATAAAAAATAAGCGAATAAAAAATAAGCGAATAAAAAATAAGCGAATAAAAAATAAGCGAATAAAAAATAAGCGAATAAAAAATAAGCGAATAAAAAATAAGCGAATAAAAAATAAGCGAATAAAAAATAAGCGAATAAAAAATAAGCGAATAAAAAATAAGCGAATAAAAAATAAGCGAATAAAAAATAAGCGAATAAAAAATAAGCGAATAAAAAATAAGCGAATAAAAAATAAGCGAATAAAAAATAAGCGAATAAAAAATAAGCGAATAAAAAATAAGCGAATAAAAAATAAGCGAATAAAAAATAAGCGAATAAAAAATAAGCGAATAAAAAATAAGCGAATAAAAAATAAGCGAATAAAAAATAAGCGAATAAAAAATAAGCGAATAAAAAATAAGCGAATAAAAAATAAGCGAATAAAAAATAAGCGAATAAAAAATAAGCGAATAAAAAATAAGCGAATAAAAAATAAGCGAATAAAAAATAAGCGAATAAAAAATAAGCGAATAAAAAATAAGCGAATTAAAAATAAGCGAATTAAAAATATGCGAATAAAAAATAAGCGAATAAAAAATAAGCGAATAAAAAATAAGCGAATAAAAAATATGTGAATAAAATGTAAATAATAGTCTTCCCAGCTTTGCAGTTAACGGCTAACCTTGCAAGCCGCGTCGCCTAGTCCACGCGGCGGCGAGGTGCGCGACAGAGCGTTGCGTGTTTGGATTTTCGAGGTGTGCGCATGCGCATACCGGCAACTCGCCTGCGCGAGAGGAGCCGACTTTTGCTTCGTCAGCCTTGTTGGAAAGAACGCGTTAGCGGCAGTGTCCTCACCAATGTGTGTTTGCCGCGCCAGTTGTTCGTTTGCAGTTCTTCCTGACAGGGCACCGGGTTTTTACGAGTCGCAGCCTTGCTGAGTAAATAACTCCTGGGCACCGTGAAATTGCGTTGTAAATTATGGTTTTATATCACCGTGTGTTGGTGGATGTCGTTTCTTGTTCGATTTTCTAACAGAAATAGAACTGGTTTGCTTATTTTTAAATTTATTTATTTAAATCGTGTATATGCAGCAAATTTTTTTGAGGCTTTCCTCTGGATTAACTACAATGTAATAAGGAAATTGTTCAAAGCCTAATTTACCGCGCCCGGTAATCGAACCGGGGTTTCCGGATTTACGCCGGGTTTGTTCTGGTCACTGAGCTATAGATACAACCTATGCTTCGAAATGATTCTTGGGCCCATATGTTGGTTGTGTATTTGATACTAATTACCACTCTGTCACCTTTGTGACTACTTAAATACTATGGAGGTTTGGTTCCGCTCGGTAATGGCCATGCTGTGACCCTGTTTCTACGCAACCGTATTAAATGAGTAAATTGTTCAAAGCATAAGCACCTCGGCGGCAATGGAACTCGGGTCTCTTGATCTTTCTTTATGCACAATTACTCTGATCATTGAGTTGTCGAGACAGCCTATGATTCGAAATGGTTCTTGTAACGTATGCTTTGAACAATTTACTCATTTAATACGGTTAGATAGTAACAAGGTCACAGCATGGACATCAGTTACAAAGCGGCACGAACCTTCTGTCGAATTTGTCGTGGCCAGAGAGGTGACAATTAAATATAAGGTGTAATTAGTTTATCTGAAACGTATTAATGCTGCCATTTTTTAACAGTTCTACTCGTGTTTTAATTTTGATTGTTCTATTATCAACAAACATTTATTATTTTATTGCAATCGCTGTATACACAGACGCATTTTCCTTCTTCCACTAATTTTCTCTTTTTAAAAAAACGAAATTTCCGATTTTTTCTTCGTCCTCTTGGTGCAGAGGACAATCCGAGTCAACATTTTTGTGAGGAAAGTTTCGGAATCATGAAAAATCAATTGTGAAGCGTGTAATGAGCGGAACTACTTGTAAGTCGGAAGTACTTGCATGTCGCTTTCTGTGTAAACTATTTTACACTGAATAGCCACAAAAAGAAAAAAAGAAAAGAAAAGAAAAAAATAAACACTGTTACTGCCATGCGTATTGAAATAAAGAGATCTGGAACCGATCAGAATACGGACGGCAACGACTATATAAGACAACCAGAGTCTGGCACAGATGTTAGATCGGTTACTGCTGCTACAATGGCACGTTATTACGATTTAAGGGACTTCGAACGTGGTGTTATAGTCGGCGCAAGAGAGATGGGTTATAGCATCTCTGGATTTGTCCGTACGACCATTTCACGACTGTACCGTGAATATAACAACATAATATACAACGGTATAACATGAAACCTCCGGCATCGCTACGGCCGCGAAAAGATCGTGAAAGAACGGGACCGACGATGACTGAGGAGAATCATTACACGTGACAGAAACGCAATCCTTCCGCAAACTGCTGCAGATTTCAATGCTGGACCATCAACAACTGTCTGCGTGCGAACCATTCAACGAGACATTATCGATATGGGGTTTCCGAGCTGAAGACTCACTCGTCTACTGTCTACTACCGACATACGACTGTTGATGACTGGAAACACGTTGCCTGGTCTGTCGAGTCTCGTTTCATATTGTATCGAGCGGATGTACGTGTACGAGTATGGCGACAACCTCATGAATCCATGGAGACTGCATGTCAACAGGGGACTGTTCAAGCTGGTGGAGTCTTTGTGGTGGTATGGGGCGTGTGCAGTTGGAGTCATATGAGACCTCTGATACGTCTAGATATGACTCGGACAGGTGACACCTACGTAAGCATCCTGTCTGATTACCTGCACCAATTCATGCCCATTGTGCATCCCGCGGACTTGGGCAATTCCAGAATACCAATGCGACAGCCCACACATCCAGAATTGCTACAGAGTGGCTCCAGGAACACTCTTCTCAATTTAAACACTTCCATTAGCCCCAAAAATCCCCAGACATGAAAATTATTGACCTTATCTGGGATGCCTTGCAACGTGCTGTTAAGAAGAGATATCCACCGTTTCGTACTCGTAAGAGTTTATGGACAGCCCTGCAGGATTCATGGCGTTAATTACCTCCAGCACTACTTCAGACATTAGTCGAGTCCATGCCATGTCGTATTGCGGCGCTTCTGAGTGCTCGCGGGGCCCTACACGATATTAGGCAGGTATACCACTTTTTTCTGACTCTTCAGAGTATAAGCAAAGTTCAAACATTGTTACGAATGCACCTTTTAATTTGCTATTATTCTGTATAATAACGACTGAGTTTTCAGACGATTTGATCTGGATATGAATGCTTAGTTCCCTTTGAGGTCGGACAGTACATTTCGTACTTCGTCATGCGTAGGTAGTTACATTTCTTGCTTTTATTTACAAGTGTTCTTTACATGTGTGGTGATAGACCTAACATGGAGAAATATATATGTGAATACATATTCTGCTCGAAGCTATTTATCGGTTACCTCTTACGACTGCCAATGTTATGAAACGCTGTCTTCAAGAATTTAGAGTAATTTATGAAGTTGTATGTGCAGGGGAGACTAATCGAGTGGAAAACCGCGACAAAACCTAGAATCCTAGAATAATGAAAATTCAGAATAAAACACATTCATGTATGCAATTGCAACATTTTATTTTTAGGAAATATTGGGAAGACAGACCTACTTCCAGGACAAAAACGAACAACGCTGACAATGTGTGCGTTTCAGAATTACGTAAAAGATATCGCTGTCTCCCGCTTGCCATTGATTCGTTGGACTCTCATTCACATGCTAGTAATTGCGAACTATAACCCCTCGTTGGTTCGCTGCCTTGCGTAACAAGTAGTCTTCAAGAGCTTCAGGTGGCGATGCTTCTTAACCGCTTCAGCCACCGCCACTGCCACCGTTTTCACTTCAAATTCCATTGCCATAGTTACGGCCACCGCCTCTCTCTCTCTCTCTCTCTCTCTCTCTCTCTCTCTCTCTCTCTCTCTCTCTCTCTCTCTCTCTCCTCCCCTCCCTCTTTCGCCCTTTCCTCTCTACGAAAGTTTCAAAGTCTGCACGTCGCGTGTGTTTCTAAGGACGCATTCTCTAAGGGTGACAAAAATACACCCAATGTTAATTTTTCCCCTTTCTTTGTTCCAGGTGAGTACTGCTGCATGCAAGCCGCTCCAGTGGGCCAGAGGCGTTGATAGCGGTGAGTTCATTCTGGGTTACGGCCCAGTGATCATAAAGTACATATTTCGAGCAGAGATCGTGGGCGCGTAGATCCCTATGTTTAACATGCGGGCAAAAAAAGAACAAAAAAATTGCGAATGATGTATGAGGTAGACGAGCCTTCATTCATCTCCTTATTATGTCGTTATCAAGGGTAGTTAATAGTATGGAAGGTCGCGGAGATAGAAGTAGGGAAGATAGGATGCCTACGTGCGTGTATGTTTGTAAACAGGAGACACAGGCTCATTGACATCGCCAGGAGTGCAGTATTGGGAGAGAGGGAGTTGGAAACTCGCGTGAAGCCTTACCCCAAAACGTGTGGGAAAAAATTGATAAACATAAATGAAGTAAAAAAGTCAATGACGCTTCCGTGTCGCAATGGGGGAGATCGCTGCGAGGGTGATAGTTGTGTGCGAAGAGGTATGACAGCAACGACACTCCAGTCGAGGGGGTACCACTAACAGGGCTTCACCCACTTGCGCGGTTCCCAGACGATGGTCAAGCTACCGGGCCTGCGCTGGCTGTCTTGGTCTCCACAGGCCTTGGTCGGTCGCGAGGTGGCTCCGTCCGGGGAGCGTCTTCGTCGGGTGAGCTCTCCCCTCCCCTCTCCATCGCCACAGTCTCACCTTCATTCCCTCGCCTCCCCCCGCCCCTTCCTCGTGTCGCCGACCCCTCAGTTCCCAAGGCTCTCGCGTCCATCCTGCCGGCCCTGCGTGGTGCGGGCGGGGGGCGTGGACATGAAAGGCATGCTCCACGCGGCCCGGGGCCTCTCTCGAAAAATGACATGAGCTCGAGAGAGTGGACTTGGCTTGGGCCGCGCAGCCGATGGACGGAGGCGGCCTGGGAGGCACCCGCGGCGAAGGCGGTCGGCCCTGGAGCGCGGCTGGGGGCAGGAGGAGCGGTTGACTGGAAGGTGGGGAAAAAGAATAATATTCTAGGGAGAACAGGAATAATAATAATTATACTAATATTAACAAATATACAAAAAAGTAATTCCATGTAGTGACTTCTTTATTTTAAACAATAAAACCGGGATAAATTTTAGTGATGAAATGCTAGTTGTAGTTTTGTACTAGTAATCCCAATTAGTCAGATGTTAGTGGCAAACGTGTGAAATTACTTTTGTTCAACATCCGATCGTTTGGTAAAAAATGATTTCGTGAGAAATGGTTCTCAAACAGCACAAAGCACGATCATGTTTTGAGGATATTCTGTGTCTTTTGTATTTTTAAATGAGCTGCATTTCTACGAATTCCTACTTTTAGCAAAAGATGCAAAAGCTTGTCGATGATGAAACCAATGTTCTCAGTTTAGCTCGTAAACGTTTGTGATTCGGATGTAGCGCTAAGGGAAGGGAGTCATGTAGAATTCTTATATTTTTAACGTAGTACCTTCACAATACATATCAGAATTTCAAAATTGTCCATTACTCAATCTAGTATTCGAATGTTTCTGGATCAGAGAAAAAAAAATGTAGGTGTTGATTATTTGGTTACTGATCAGTTGTTATTTCCACCAATATTTGCTTGCTGTGATATTTCGAAAGTTCCACTATGATGTGTTCTGTTATCTCTCGTTAATTCTCATTAAGTTTAAATTAAAGAACAATATTTCGAAGGTGCTCAACTACTCCTAGGGTGTGCACAGTTTGAAACGGGGGGGGGGGGGCAACTACAATTCTGTGCCTTTTTCCTGTGAACTTCATTTACACATGATTTATTAAATTAGTAAATGAGTAAAAACGTACAAGAATAAATTATAAGTTTATTGGTACAATTAATAAATACAATTCTTTTTATGGTTGCAGCCACTGATTTGATGTTGCGCCTTTTCAAACAAATACATTGATTAAAAAAGAACAGCGCACATCGCGAACACAGTTTACATAAGAGCTTTGATGCGATATTGTGAAAATACAAGCTGGTTTGTTTCTTCATCGTTCACGAGCGTGAGCAGTCGAAGCGGTCGTCGTTTGGATTGGTTCGTTAAAGATCACGACTGGACTGTTGTCGCCTGCCTGTCCGGGGGGTTTCACTGTGCTGGCAGTAAAACGCGAACACTCCAATGAAAATATTTTTTTGGAAGCCTCGAGAGTTGATCTGTCGTGTAGAGCCGATAAATAGCATTTTATCTTCGTAAACTTTATGAAAAGTAAATCGAAGATTTCTGGAAAAGTACAGGATTTTACACAGCTGTCAATGAGAGATGACATCCTGTTATTCGATCAGATTACATCTAGAGTGCTTTACTCTATTGCTGAGTATTTATCACAATCTGTTACAGCAATCCATATTTTCGCGATGGTAAAAGCGACACTGGCAGTATGTGACAAATTTACAGAACCTGATTTATTCTCCGATATACAGAGAAGCTCAATTGCACCTTGGTAGTTTTAAGTTTTTGAAACAGTGTGTACAATAAGTGGAGTAAATGCCTAGAATTTATAAAATAGCACATCAGCTAATTCGTGATTACATCCCAAAACATGACGACGTATTTCTAAAAAATGTGTGGTACAAGTAGAGCCACGGGTGTGGGTGGCTATTTTGTAGCAATACTATAAAATCAAATCTGTAGTTCGTTTACCGAAGCAAATCAGCCTTGTGTAACGCGGGAGCGACAATGATGACTTTTTAATAGTTACTAACCTTCTTTTCGTTGCACTTTTATTCATCATTCATCTATTTACGGTTAACTTATGGGGATGACATTCTGGAGCTCAAGGAAACGTGAGCAGATTAGACGTCTAGTTTTAACGTTTTTTTGACGAAAATAAATCAAATCAAGTAATAATTACTGAATATGTCACCTATTGGGGACTACTTTTTTTGAATTTTGTTCATTATATACATTATATCGTATTTCCTTTCCATAGAAACGCAACACATTCTGTAAAACCGTAAATGTCGATGTGCGTCTTGCTAGTCAGATTATGAACACAGTCCATTTCCTTGCCCTGCACAGTTGAGTACACCACGCCAGGTCACGCCTGCTTGTGCACTGTCAGCTGTGCATTGTAAAGAAATATGTGGTAGCGAAAGTTATATATCGCATTCGAATGACGCAGAACTGTGGTAGCGGTGCCTCCGCCTAACACGCTCTGCCTCCATCATTAGCAACTAAATGCCACGTTTGCAAACTCTTCTCCCGAGTTCATTGTAGCAAAGGGCCACTAACAAAAGTAAAGCAATAAAATTTGTTTATTTAAATTTATGTATGATAGATTTTTATTAATATTTTAAATGTGTATGTTTTTATTAATAAATAATTTGAAAAGAAAGCAATTAAACGTTATCCTTTTATTTGTTGCATTTTTGGAGAGGCAATTAAGTCGGAAATATGTCTTGTACATTAAATACATCGCAGATGTGACTTTGTTATTGAGAAACAAATGCAATTTAATAATTAAATTTGTTCTTTGACACTCCGACAGTAATTAATACCGGGGTCAGACAACAGGCAGTACTTTTGGCCAATGCAACTGCTCCAAGAATTGGTCATTTCGGTAGCTCAGTGTTTAGAGCAAGAAGGCTTAAACCAGGAGACCCGAGTTCGACTCCCGATCGGGTTGACAATTCTTTAAACAAGTTTAATTATTTAGATATTCTTATAAATATTTCTACTTTCTCTCGTAGAAATGGTTTAAATTTAAACTCGTTGACGTTAATTATTTTCATCATTAAAATATTTTCACAAATAAGTTCCATTTTGAAATATATTTAAAGATGAATACCTTTTTTCTGTCTTGTACATTATCAAAGGGTACGTAGGTCCCACTCGCACGAGTTGTATCTTCACGCAAAGGAGTGCAAGGCAGTGGAGCGTGCGTGAACGCCTCGCCTCCCTGTTGCGCCGAGCAAGCCGGGCGAACCGCGCGTCGTCGCCACTGCGCCGGCCTGCTTGCCAGCCTGGGGTGCTCGGGGCCTTTGTCCTCGCATGCCGGGCCGGGGGCGGGGGCGGGGGGGGGGCGGAACGGAACGGAGCGGGACTGAGAGAGCCGAGCCATCTCCTGCCTGCAGCCGATTTCGATCGGCTGCGCGCGGCGGCGGTGGAGGCGGAGCGGGAGCGGTAGTAGTGGTAGTTGCAGTGGTGGCGACGTTGGCGGCGACGCGTGCCGCGCGCGTGCTATGCCCTCCTTCCCCCGCCGCACGTCTTCCCCCCCCCTCGTTTACCTCCACCTCGCCCTCCCCCGCCCGACGCTTGCCTCCCCCTCGCTCGTAATTCCGGGCGATGACGTTGGTAGTGGAGAGCGGTCATAAAAAAACTGTTCGAGCAGGCGGAAAGTTGTGCGTTTGCATTTGAGTTATTTTTTTCATGGCTCCGTAGCCATTCGCGTTTTTTTTCTCACTCGCTTGGCGGATCGCTGGTCGTGGTGATGATTGTCACATGCGAAACAAATGTAAATCCCGTGATAATTAAAGGCATTAAAGACAAGTAACAGTGATTTGAGACCGTGATATATATTTCAGCCTCTGCTGAGTGTCCTATCGCTTCATTATTGACACAGTAAATCAAGTCAGTTGAGTTCACCCCACTGATCAACATCTTTGGGAAAAATTGTTATAATAAATGGGCAATGGCTTTCCTATGGTGGAGCATTTTACATCAAGTTGGAAAAACGAATGTTTTGAAATGTACATGGCCTACAGATGGGCTGTTTCAAACTACCACACCTGTAGACCACCTACACGTTTCCATGTCGTGTGTAGGCGCGCGGTAACATGTTCGGCGACTGTGTAACGGTAGCAATGATTGTGACTGTAAAGGCACTGTACTGCTGCTGCTGCTGTTGTTGCTGCAGTGGGGCGGCGACAGCGGTGGCAGCTGCTTCGGCGCGGGCGGTGGTGCTGGCCTGCCTGCCCTCCCCCCCCCCCTCCCCCCCCCCCCACACACACCACGGTAAAAATACACCTCGCCCCAGCTGCGGTGTGAGCGCGCGAGAGCGAGCGTCGACGAGGGCCCTGCCCGGTGAGTAGGCGGAGGAGGAGGACAGGAGCGGAGCGGCGCTTGCAATGCGGTGCGGCGTGTCGCCACGTCGCTCGCGGACGATTTTCTGTTCTCCTCCTGCTGATGCGAATGCTGTGCAGACACCACTTTTGTCGCAAAGGCCGCTACCAGCTACCGCTACCTCTTTCTCGCCTAACTATGGTGAGCCAAACGTCCGAGAAAGTCGCAGAATCATGCAACAACCAGGATTGTTGGTGTCTCCGGAAAAAGTTCCTGAATCATCTTGGAATTTCGTTTGTTCGACGTGTAATTTTGCGTCTACGTTGCATTATCGATCGACCAAGTAATTTAATGATTAACAGAAATGAAGTAATTCGGAGTTGCCTATGTCTCGGCATGCTCTGAAGTACTTCCTTATGGGAAAGTACACAGGTTATGTATAAAGAAAAGCGGTACAATAGTTGACTTAGTACAGTGCACAATACCGGACTACATAATAGCTCTGCGTTCGGTGCCAACCAGGCGCGCCTGAAGTTCTGCCAATATCTGCACTACCATTCTTTCGCGAGGTATGCGCCTGTCTTCTTCTTGTCTTTCTCCTGCTCCCTGGGGGATCGCGTGTTCGGCCCACCGTCATCGAACCTTTTCTCTCACACATGCGTCGTATGCTGCGAGTGTTGCGTATGCTGAGATAATATTTCAAACCTCCGCTTAATACCCCCCCCCCACTTTATGTTCAATGTAAATTCTCCGGGTGAGAAGCTTTAGACAGTTGGCAACTCTAAAAACAAGGCGAATGTACGTGATTGTCATCGTGGCCGTCCGCAGCCTCCCGGCCCTGGGCCGTGTTCTGGCGTGGCCACGTTTTCGCCTGCGGTCGTCGCCACCGCGGCGAGCGCCTGCCGCCGCCCCCGCCCTTGGCGTGCGCCACATCCGGACAGAGACGTCGCGCCCGACGCGTGGGGTCGTGCCAGAGAAGCGCTCGCGAGTCATGGCGTGCGGCTCGTGCGATGCAGTCAGCACTTCGAGACGTTCTGAACTTCCCCCGTGGACATGTGTTGAGAGATTTATGTATTTTATAGTCTAGGGATTGTAGTCACCTTTATTCTTGCTCATCCGTGTTGGCCGTTAAATAATTGTTGTTTTAATTGTCGTGGAAGTTATTCAACTGCATATATACTCGTACGTCATCTATTTTCAGTTTCCGCTAACGTGTTCTGCACTAGAAAGCACGGTGAAAAATATGTTAATAAAGCGTAAAATTTAGCCTCTACTCACGATAGTTTTCGATTCGTAAAATAGACACTAGTGGAGGAGTATTTCGTGACTGATATTATCCCGGATTATATGCGTTATAAATAAAGCACTGTTTGTGTTATCGATTATGTTATGATCGTGGAAACTGATATGGCTTGTTAATGATGTTTCCTGGATATGTGGTTTCACATTACTTCGAATTATACCTAATTATTTTTTCGGCGTTTGCAGATTTGATGATGTTTTGACGCGCTGGTCAATTTCGTTTTGTAGGGATTGTCAGTGAGAATATTCTTGTGCCTGCCTTGGAACCAATGTGAAACGTCATGTTCGTTGCTGTTATATGAAGTGACATCTGATGAAGTTTCCCTAGGGGCAGAGGGGAGCATAACGGGAACGTTGCAGCTTTTACTTCCGGGTACTGAACTGTGACGGATACGTCAATTGCATATGCCTTGCAGCAAAGGTACAGCCGAAACGCGTTATGTATTGCAGTGTACGCGTTTTACATGCCTCGAAGGGAATTGTCTTGGATGGTTGGATGATGTGTTCTCTGAGCGCAGTAGTACTCTGGAGTTTGTGTGTAGTTGGCTTCATATATTGCTCCCAGCTATTATAATAGAACGAACTTATTTATTCTACCTTCTAAGGGAATGAATTAATTTTGGTGTATATTAATCGTGTCTGTTTCTTAAGGGATGGTAAACATTCGTATTTTCGCGACTCCATACAACGAATTACATGAATAAAAAGAAACTCACCAGGAACAAGGTTGACTATGAAATATAAATGTCAATTATAGCGATGGGCAGTGATTAATATAAATTTTAGTGGTGGTTATTAAGATGGACGTGACTGCAATGGAGGGTCCAATGGCCTACAAACCACGAATTTGTACTTGTTACTTTTTTCAGGAGTAGAAGAATATCTTTTATACTGTTTTATTAGATCACTTATTAGCCGAAAACAGATATCCTTTACAGTATTTCTAAGAATTTTCTCGGCATACATACTAATGAATAAATTATTTGTGGGTTCTACGATTAGGGAGGCCCTCTATGACGGCTTTAGAAACGACAGACACGCAAGCGTTTATTACCACGGCGATGTTGGGAATCCGTCTTGAGTCCTAACACACTTGAGCCTTGAGTCCTTACACACTTAAATTTGTGTGCAGTGTTTCAGCCTTGGACGTTCTTGGAAACTTTCTTTCTCAGCCTTAACGATTGCATTCTGAATACGTATTATTTCAGATTAGCAAAATCCGTTCTCGTTAAAGTGAAATTTGAATGTTAAATTCAAAATAATATTAGGATAATATGCATATATTATACGTTTAAATATGTCTCACCGTCATACATTAATCTTAGAATTTTGTTCTTTCTAAATATCTCACTATATCTGGACTTTCTGATTAGATGCTATCACCACATACTTGTGTGAATGGCGAAGACGTACTATGTGTCGGTTCGTTAAGAACTATATTTTTAAAGATAACATGATTAATGCATTGTAAGATCAAAAGATCACTCATGAGACCGGCGATGCTAGCCAAATAGCTTAACCAGGCTCCATGATGTCACATTGCTTAACAACGCTCCGTGATGTCTCAGAGGTTAAGCAATACGAGACACTGCTGGCTCCTTGATGGGTGACAGTCTGGGAATTCCGGGTATCCAACCGCGCCGAGCCTCTGGCCGAATGGATAAAAGACAATGACTACGACTGATGATTCTAACGGGCTTAACGGCGGATTATTCCACGTTCGACGCCGGTACGAATGGTTAGAGAACGTTTTTACGAAAAAAGTAACATAATTAAAGAAAAATGACATGCCGCAACGTATATTATTGATAATTTATATTTCTGCTATTCGCATCTGGATGGTTTCAGTTATTTGACCTTGATTAGCAGCTTTTTTTCAAACTAAGTCTTTATCCAGCTCTTTTTTATTCAGAGCTTCGGCCGACCACGTTGCCAGGACCCTCGTGAAGATGCGATTTGGCATCCCACCGGTACGCTAGCGTTAGTCATCGTCCGTTACTCATCCGCACCCATCTGGCGCGCCCCGGTCTCCTGTCGCGTAGTTGCCTGACCGGGGTGCCCAGTCCCCACTGTGTTGTTGGCTTCCATGTTAGTGACGGGACCATCTACAGGATTGTGTCTGGCATCAATGCTTTCATCGATTGTGGAAATGTCAGCGGTATCAGTATCAGTTTTTGAGATGTCAAGCGCGTTATTCGTATTTAAAAGAACAATTTTATCAAGTAAATAGGTCTGTATATTTCTTCAAATATCAAGTTACTTTCGCGTCCGTTCAAGTCGTCTTTGTATTTCGTTTGTTTGAACCTTACAAAGACGGATTTACTTTCCCTACCAATTCCTCCATCAAATGATTATGTACTTTATTTTCATCACCTTTTATGGGCAAGTTAGGCGTACTTTGATTCCAAATTCAACATTTGAGGTTTTTATATTACACATATTATGGTCCACCCAAAAACTACAATTCCAAACTGAAAACATTTGTGTAAATATGGTTTACTAAAACTTGACTTCTAGTTTGAAGCTAAGTTCCTCCCCTCTATCTTTTCCGGGAGGGGAAGTAAGCTACGTGTTAGGCCTATTGCCCACGCCGCGGCAGAAGCGCGCGCACGTCAATCATCAGGGCTCTTCGCCGACGACGGACAAAGGGACCGAAGCTGGTACCTGCTGCGGTCCCTTTGTCCGTCGTCGCCGGAGGGTCGGCGAAGAACCCTGATGATTGACGTGCGCGCGCTTCTGACGCGGCGTGGGCAATAGGCCTTAGGGCCGCTTCACACGGCGCGGCCGCAGCGCGCTTCCTTCAAGGAGCAGAGCTCTTCAGACGACGCCACCGCCGCAGCCACCGCCGCCGCCACTGCGCTTGGAAGAGGGAGGATTACGACGTCCGCTGCGTCGGTGACGCGACGAGGTGCAAAAACTCTTGATAAAACTTGAAAATACAACTATCCCCACCGAATTTTTTCTTCTATCAAGTTTAATGAAATATTCTTAAGGCTTATATAAATTATCACACAGTATATAAAATCTTTGCCGATACATAATTTGTGAGCGGAACGCTCCTTATTTCCAATAATGCACATTGGATATTGCCGCCACACGCTCCTAAGAATTTTTTCGTAAAACATGAATATACATGACACGCAGCCAAATTTTCCTTTCACTCTCTATAAATTTGTATTTGTTGCATTGGGTTGTATAACTTTTACGTAAGTTATATTTTATATCTCATTGCTAGGAAACAGAATTTACTGTAGTAAAAAAGTAAAATCTATATCTATACATGTAGTTTTTTTTTTTTCAAAATATGTAAGGGAAAATAGAAAACAATAATAAAAATTCATTATAGTGTTTGAAATTAGTATACACAAGCATTATCTGAGCACAGTACATCGTCGAAATGCTCTTAACATGATTTCGTAGCGGCGGAAAGGAAGTGATACCTCTACAGATGTAATTGTACATTAATTTTTACCATTATTGTAAATATAAAATACATTCGCCGCACATGCAATTTTTACAAGGAGCCGGTTCTCAAGTAAACTGTAGTACCGTGGACCAAGTGATGGATCCACGAAGGGGGGAGGGGAAGTTAAACGATACACTCCCTTCTCCCCAAATTCAACAATGCGATAAGGCAATAAATAAATATGTTCCCAACATATTACAATGGAAATATATTTCGAAATTTATTTAAATTAACATGATGTTTTTACTTACTACCAACATAGACATCTTTGATTGAAAAATATTTTAAACATTATTTTAAAGCATGGTTTTATAAATAAAGGAAACCGCAGCGTACTATTTCCTGTGAAGAGCACTGACCGCGCACTCTACTTTCAACTTGGCCGTGGAAGGGGGTGGGGTCTGGAGGGGTAGGTTTCGCCGACCCTCCGGCGACGACGAACAAAGGGACCCGAGCAGGTAGAACGCCGCGACCGGCGGCACAGTGTGAACGCGCCCATTTAAAGCTGTGTTCTGCTAGCGGTGGCGCGTGGCCGCTTCTCCGCGTCTGGTGGCCGGAGTTCGGCGTCTGCTGCCGCAGCCGCCGCCACCCGCTGCACGTGGGAAGGCCTCCATTCAAACCAATGCTCTGCTACGCGGCCCGCTGCTGCGTGGCGCGCCACCCGCTGCACGTGTGAAGGGGCCCTTAGGCCCACCACCGCCGCCGCGTCCGCCGCTCTGCGGAAACCGGCTTCCAGGAGACCTTTGGGCAGGCGCGCTTGCTCTGGATGGGGGAGCTTCGGCCCCTCATCCCGCCACTGGACCGTGCACTCTCGGATCAGAACATGGAGGCGCACTTAATGGTTTCAGGCAGGCCATCGGTCTACTCTTTGCATGTTTCTCCTCCTAAACAAGTTCTCGTTGTAAAGTAGTAAGTGTACCTTGGAATGAGAAGTTTCGAAAGGGTATGACATTTTATTTCATAAAAAACGTAATAAGTTACGATGGATAAATAAAAGGTGTCTGACGAAACCGGCTTCATCTTCGGGTTAACTCTCCTATTAATCGAATGTATTTATGAAATTTTGCTTGGGAATAACACTGTCGTACCACGTTCGCAGCATCTGAGTATTTGGCACCGTTATACGACTAGAAATTTGTATTGTAGAACGTGAACGCTAAATTACAAAAGAAAATTTTTCGAATAATCCCCAGAAAGAAAAAAACAAACCAAAAAACAAATAGGGAATACTATTTCTATGTGAAATAATGTTCTTCGTGCATCCATTTCAAACCTGATATTTTACTCAGTCTAAAAATAACGCGCAAAAAATTATAGTGCCAATATAGTTCCGTAATCCCATTGATCAATCGTTGCCTAATCAATTAACTTGGCGATCAAATTCATCCCCCTTTTCTCTACCTAACAATACTGGATGTCTCGTGGTGTCATTGGCTTCTTCGGTCTACGAAGTCGTATATCGTGTCCCTCGGGAGACGTGGTCTCGTCGGCAGGTTTTCTTTCGATCTTCATTGTGTGACGTCCCATATTGATTCCCACTAAATTTCTTGGTGCTTGGTCGTATGTAGAGGAGATAAGTTTCAGATAAAAGAAGAGTGCGTCATTGACCAATGGCTGCCTTCACGTTACGTTGCACGTTTCCTGGACCCCATAATTTCAGATGCCTCACTAACGAATGAAATTGTGTTGAGTTGTTGGTTTTCTCCATTTCACAAATTATTTCGAGTATTTATGATTTGCATTTACCGATTGTCCACTATTGTATACATGAGAGCAATAATTTTTGGCTACGATTACGACGGTTTGCTGATTTAATGTGTTTACATATTTGGTGTGAAGTAACAATTCCAAATTAACCCTAAAATAAAAGTTAGTTATGTAAAAGTTTTCCCCCACGATATCCAAATTGTTAATTAACTAACGAGTCATTAGACAAGTCTTTAGAACTGGCATGGGTAATGCACATCAAATCTCTTCTCGCTAGATTTATTCAAAACCAGTATATGCTAGTCAGTCAATATAGCAACAGCAAATTCTTTTTTTAAATAGCTGCATACACGTGTGCAAGCATAAACCTGTGCATTGAATACCAAATCTGTGGAAGGGATCGTGCACACTATTCCTTTTTGCCAGGAACGTACGTGAGTTGGTCCTGTGCGCTACGCAGTATCACGCGGGCAGCGATAGCGCGTCACTTCCGGTCGCCGCACGCTCCCTACCGGCCTCCACGCGGTGCCTCGGTGCACATCCGGTGCCGCCTCTGCCGCCGTGACCGCCACCGCCACTACCACCATCACCATCACCATCACCATCACCACTGCCCCCCCCACCACCACCACCATCACAACCATCACCACCTCCGCCATGGCAGCCGCTGACGTCGGCGCGTTGGGCCTGCCGGTCGGCCAGTCGGAGCAGCTTGGGCACTCGCGCTGCTTCCGAAACTAGATCCGACCCACGACGTTTTAACTCGTAGCGTTGGTGGATGTTAGCGGGACCTTCGAAGAGGCTGTCATACTTGTATCATCTCGTCATAGATAAGTTGGCTGAGCTATTTCACCTCTACGAAATGTGTACGTGGAATGAAGCTCGCAAAATTGACTGGAATGGCAAAAAAATCTATAGGAGTTCTAATTGATAAATGTTATTTTTTGTGTACTTGTTCTTTGAAATATCAGCTAACCGATCAGCTTGCAACTCCATGAGTGTGTAGCGATGGTCAAAAATGATGACAAAGCTCAATAACGATTTTTAGACGGTACCGTAACTTGCAGTACTATTTTGGTGACTATTCCCTTCAAAAATTGACTATCATGCTGAAAATGGACGGGTTAGGTATCGTTTCGTCCAAGAGATACTACTGAATCGTATGCCTCTCTCACAAAGTCCAAACAACGGAAAACATTCCCATATTGTGCTAAAAAACGGCGTTTCTGCTGTATTGATCGGTATCAGAAAGCCGTCGAATCCTGTCTTGAACAATAAGGCTCAATGTGAATAATTTCCCTACCTAAAAATATGGGCTCCTTGGATATATTTAATGTACTCGTATATTGTTTGTGAATACAGATGTTTGTGTGTTTTTGGCATTTTGGAGTCTCATTGATTCGACGGTCTGCTTGGCAGTGTTCCTAGGCCCGGTTTTTATTTATTATTCGCGCCGGCGGGTAAGGGAGACACCTGGCAAGCATGACGTGTTTCCCTTCTCTGCTTCTAGCATACTTGGCCCGCCTGAGCTTTCCTTTAGTCACCCGTCTATAAAAACTGAGACGATTGTATTAGAAAGCTACAGATCTATTTTTGCCCCGACCGGGAATCGAACCAGGGATTGCACGATGGGACGCTAGTACGTTGTCCATGAGCTACCCGAAGGGCTCTTCGGAAATAATATCTTCCATTCCAAAGAGGGGCGTCCACAATGCACGGTAGGGATATGACATATGTCGATGTTTCGAAAACATCAATGTTTTTACGTGGTTGATGGTTTATTTTTGAATGAGAAAAGTACTATCACACTAAAAACTTGTAATAATTTTGAGATATTCACAAATTTTGACATTCTTCAGTCCAAAGTGGCCAAGAGCGAAATGTTTATGAAAATTGAGTTTTCGCCTATAAAGGAAGTGTGTATTATTTTTTAATTATCATCAGATAATAAAACTTTGTTAAATAGTAATTTTTTTTACTTTATTTTTTCAGTTAATTCTCAATTAAAAATTGATTAAGCGACAACCGTAAAATACCCCCCTCTTTCATGAATATTAATGGTTACTATACCAGTTTTAAAAATATCGATGTTTCTAAAAATCGATGTATTGTTGGCGATGCCCCCCCCTCCCCTTACGCGTAGCACGGGGCTGTATCCGCTTGGCGGCGAGTTCGCTGGCGGCGGGTCCGTTTGGGCCGCGATGTCCACGGGGGCCGCTTGGCTCTGGCGGGCGCGACGCAGCGCATGTGGAGCCGACACGCCGCCCACGGGGCTGAGTCAGGCCTCGCGGCACCCACGGAGGAAATTGGCTCGCCCGGAGGTGGCCGCGAGTGGGTGGGGCGCGGTTTTTCCTCTTCTCCGGGATGCAGTGCCCCTGACCGGGAGGTTCTAGGTTCGACTCCCGACGGTGCCAGCATTTTCGACACTTGCGGCCTTTGGTAGTTTTCCGTGCTTTCTCTGACCAACACCAGGAAAATGCCGGACCAGTACCCTTAGAAACGGGCTACGGACTGCGCGCGATCTTTGCTTCTTTTTCCTTGTACTTCACCCCTTTACTTACACACACACTAATATGCACTACACTAACCACACATGCAGGGAGACTGGTCGGGAGGTTAGAGCTTGTCCCGGCTGGGGCGGTGACGTGCTGATGGCAGATACCTGATTGAGGTAAACCCCGCTAGAGGACGGTAGGTCAGCACCGGATCTCGCTATCCAGCGGGGATGATCAACGCCATCTCCTGAGAAAATCACATGCACTACACTTCCGTGACTAATGAAATCATTAGTTGATGCGCCCGAAATTACTAAGAATCAATTATCAATCATATTTTCGGGAGCGTGTGCATTCCTCGCGCTGCCGCTAAGAGGTCCTGGATGCGATGCGAAACTTGGTGTCGTTATGGACTGAAGACCGATGTGTTGATACGACTGTATTATCGAAACTAACGATATTAATTGGAACCGAGTTACGTTGTTTAATGCATGAAAAGTATTTCAATTTTTTACCAAGCTCCGAGAATCGGGTCCACAGTTGTGAAAGGAGCGAGGATAATATCCATTAAATAAAAAACATACGATCATGGTGAGTGAGCTTCTTTCGTAACGATCCATTTGGTAGCTTCAGGCCATGAGAGTGGAAAGAGCAAATTTTCGTAAACAGCTTGTAAATTGAAATGGCGAAGCACCAAATTCTGAAGGTCGGATATTCTGTTTGGATAAATTTCATTGTTCTTGGTACACAAACGCTGGAGAAGTGATGTGAAACTGGTCACGACCGACCCGCATTCTCTTAACGGACCCTCAGGGTAGAGACTGATCATCTTATTTCAATGGTTTGAGTGACCTACTAGTCCTCTTAAGACAATGCGCTGCGTTTAGTTTTACAAGCTAGAGGTTGTACGTGTCCCTTCTGTGTATGGGAATGGATATTACTATTATTAATTTCTAGCAAAGGGCATTGCGTGACGATGATTATACCAGTCAAAGAATTAAGCAAATTTGCATGTATTAAAAAAGGTATGCATACGTTTTTGAATAACCAAATAATAGCAAAAGGGGAGTCATTGGATTATCTCTCACCAAGTATTTAAAGATATATGGTGTGGTCGCACAAATTTTTGGCTCAGATGATATGGTAAATATAAAACTGTATTCAGAGTTTTTCAGACCCAAATTGTGACCACTGGCCTGCTTCCTCGATGTAGGCTTTCCATGTTTCCTCCTCGTGTCTCATTTTGTTGCTTTTACTAAGTATGGTGAGGGTGACGCAGTTTTCTGATTCAACTATTGCGATGGCTCTTAAAACAGTACTTCGCCGGAAACAAATGAATGGTCAGAATTTCTCCCAATATCACATCACGTACAAATGTCAAAAAATCAAAAAATGTTTCAATTTCGGCAGCAATAATATAAGTACAGTATTTGGATTTTAATTGCCTTATATTATCATAAATCGTTGAGAGATATCCAAATTATTTCATGTCAGCAACTCTTCCGAGGGGTAAACGTAAGGTATACGTTTAATTGATGCAAACAAGTGATATATTTCTCACAATTTGATCTTTTGATACTTGTAAAGCAAATATGTTCTAAAGAAGTGTTCACACATAATAGTATTTTGAAATGTCTAAACTAAAAACGGCTTGTTTGTACTGATTTATAGCTCGAAATCTTACGTTTGATAATGACGTGCCTAATTATGATTTCATCAGAATAGAATAGGAAACTTGTTTACAAGGACACAACATTCCAGCACATTGTCACGTGACTTTAATTGATCCGTTTAGAGAGAGATTTTCTCGTTTGCCTAACGCAGAGAAGCACACACACACACATCTCTTGACCTTTAAGGGCCACTTGCAATCTGGCTTCATCACTTGGCCGAGTGTTAGCGTTGACGCCCTAACTACATCCGGTGCTACTTGAGGTGATGAAGGTATCTGTTATATAAGAGTGTGGTGTGTGTTGCGAATAGAAGCCCCAAGCTCTGTCGTAGAACAATGTCCTATTATTAATACTAACTTATTCTCAACAATGAAAGCTCAGACAATCGCGAAAGATCTAGACCTTTAGAGGAACGTAATGGATACTTTACTGTCACCACCTTGTTACCTTTTTGCATGTGTTGGATATTGAAAGGTTTTCGTTTGTTTTTGTTTTTTTCTTCATTTTTATAAAAAAGAATGGAACCTATTAATGTTTGCGCACTCTCTCTTAATTTTTCTTTCTGGATGTTTCCAATTGCCAATTTCTAGCGTTATATGGTTTTGTAATTTGCATGACCATAATACTTGCCTACTTATTTCGTTCAACTGAGAATAAATACACGTCGAAATCTAACTTAGCAGGTAAAACATATATACAATAAATTAACATCTGGGTAACTACTGTGAGGCAAAAGAAACGCATACGACGGCAGTTGACATACGGTTGCAATTCTACCTCAGATTTATATCGTCGGAAACGGCGAACTAGGAGATAATCTAATAAGACAGCAAGGGATCGTCCTGAAATACAATAGAGGTATTTGCTGACCACCACCGGGGCCGCGAAGTGAGCTGATCATGCTAACGACTTCCTTCAGTCTAGGCTTTCTTGGGCACAAGTCTCGCTAGGGCCTAAAGACGACAGGTGGCTTGGTCACGTGGACGCCCCGGTGTCACGCGCTGACTGACGGGGGGCGGTGCCAGTGCTTAGGAGCCAGGTAGCAGCCCTCTTACATTCGTTAAGCGTAGAGCTGCCCCGAAAAGGACCTGCCCCAGCACAGTGAACCTATTGTTCGCGAACGGAACAAAAGGCTCAGAGCAAAGGTTGTGAAAAAAATGGAATGCAGAGTGTCTCTTAAGTTTCTGTCCCTTGGGGGAAAACTCCATTGACAACGACCTTTCACAGCTTCGTGGGTACAAAATATTACCATTCCCGCAGATCAGAATTTCATGTTGTGTTCTTCGTAAATTCGTTAAATGTACCCTTAGCGCGGTATTCGTAACTATTTTGGAAATAATTACAAACTGAGCTGAATGAGTTGATTCATGAACAGTGCAATACACGTACGACATTTTTCTCTAATCTATCCGAGGTAATTTCCATGTTTTACACAGTTAACTGAGTTTCTGTGTAGTGAACATCCAAAAACTTACTTTCTGTTTGAACGGGACACCGGCCGAGGGAGGGATATTTCGTGACGGAGCCCCCCGCGTTACGATCGAGGGTGTTCAGCCGCTTCCGACTGTCGAAAGCGCCTCTTTGGAGACCGTGCTGCATACCAGGAGCTGGCAGGGCCCGTGGTTCTTTCCGTCGATGTATAAGCATTCCGCCCGGCAAGGCGGTGCGGCCGGGGGCGGGGCGGGGGCGGAGGCAGCAGCGGAGGCTGCGGAGGCGGCGACGACGCTGCCCGTTATTTCCGTCCCGGGGCGCCGTGAGCAGCACTGGCCACCTTCCCCGCCGTCTCTCACGTCCAGCCAGGCCGCCAGTTTTCTCCCGCCGCGTGCCCGGTAACGGTCCCTGCTCAGGACGTGGCACCTGGCGGACTGGCCGGGCAGACTTCGTCGTCGTACACCGGACCGCTTACAGGCCGATTAGTAAAAGAATTTTAATTACATCGCCCCCTGATGCAAGAGGGCCACATCTGAGAAAATTGAAAATTGAGATTTACCCATTGTTTGATTCGTTTTCCAATACATGATATGCAACAATGGCGTTTCTAGTTACATAAATAGCCAAGTAATAGCAATTCAATTGAAAGTCAATGACTGTCGTGTTATACCCTTGAGAAAACTTCCGGAGGCTCTCCTGAGAAATAAATTATTTTGAAGTTGTGGCCCTATTGCATTAGGGGTGCGATATGTAGTTGACACTGGTTTTGAACAACGTATTGCAGCGTTCAACGTTTTATTTCACCAGTATTACACCACAGTGCTTTAGTGGTTGTGTGGGTGGGTTTTGGCATGTTACAAGTGTCAACTACATATCTTTCTTTTCCTGGTTCTTTGGGCCATTTTAGTTCCGGTGTTTTTTCTCATAGTCCAAAAGTGCGTCGTGGCGCGTCTAGTAGCAAAACAACTGTAATAAAGCTCATGATATCGTGAGTTGAAACGAATTTCTCAGATCATTTAAACCAATATTATCTTTCGCAATTAAATACATACAATTCTATTCTCTTGCAGTGGTAATACACTTATATTTTCCATTGATTTATGAGTGCACGACAACGGTGTATTACTTTTTGTAATTTTCATATAAACATTACGTAGCAAACTACTGTAGCTTCAAAGATTTAAAATTTCTGTCGGCCATCGGGTGCCCATTTGGAGAAACGTGCAGCTGCTGGAACGGCGTTGCCTCGTGCGTCGATGCGGGGCACAGCTGACCCTGGGTCGCAGCGATAAGCTACCACGTTCAACTCGTGCGTTCCATCCGAGCCGGTCGTAAAAACGAAACTGAACTCAAGTAGAATGTATCGAAAATTAGTGAGGAGAATGAAAGGAACGCGAGGACTCGTGGAATATTTCTTTGAGAAACATTGTCCATAGTCCGAGTGAAAACGTTACCACTCACCTCCCTTGTTTACAGTGCGGTTTATTGAATTTAATGAAACGCGACCACCTACGGTATTCTCAACGCAAATTAGTGATTCAAAATTCTGTGCGAAGATACTGAACGACTTGTAGTTAGCATATTGCTCACAGATGTTTTTGAGTCTTGTGATGTAATAAGATAATTGTTTTTTCGCTCAAGGTATCTATGGTAATGAATGAAATTTAAAATAGCTTATGCCCTCATTACTTATTAGGAGTAAGAAGCCCCAAGACAATTGTTGAAACAAAAGCGCGAAAGAGCGTGGAATAAGCTTTTTACATCGTGCAATCTAATTAATATTATAAAATGGTTTTTATGTCGTAACACGCGGGAATCTCGTTGCCATTTCATCCTACGGACTCTCTCCAGTTAAGTGGGGGCGCCGCTCTCTGCGAGAATTCGAATAACGCTGTCTTCCCATCCGATATCCGACGCCAGAAAATTGGGATATTCAGTGAAGGTTGCGCTCGCATACTTAGCGTGCAGCTCCTTAGCTGAAGGCGCCTTGACTCGCGCTGCCTCGCCTCGGCGCAGCGAGATTAGGATTAGTGTTGGTGATAGGCGTTTGTACGACTGGGGGCTTGATTTCGTGGGGAAAATCGAACACGGTGGTCAAATAGCTGTGAAGTCTACCGATAAGCTCTCCTATTGGCGTACGATAAACTGGTGAGTCTACCAATTGTTTCTTCTATACCCATGACAGATTTCAATCTTCAATTTTTGAATAACACCAAGCGAAGGAGCTCTGGGAGAGGTGCGAGAGATGTTAGATTACGTACCCTTTTCTTAAAATGCCTGTTGTGGCAAAATTTCAATATTTTTTTAAAATAATGAAATCTTTTCTACAACTTTCCCGTAACAAAACGTAGGACGTAATGTAATGAAGCTTGTTATTGTTCCCAATTTGGAATGTGTATTAAGTAATGGAGAAAGTTTATTGTTGACACTTTCCTAACCAAAATTGAAGCATTACTTAAGGAAATATGACACTACGATTTTTTTCCATTGTGGGATTGTCTTGTGGGTTCTTATTCACAAAACTAACATGAACACTTTATTAAAACTAGGTGAGCGCTGATAAGATAACTTTAGAATTTAGTATCATAAGGTTCGGTTAATAGAAGCTGTCTTTTTAGAGGTAAAATCCAAAGGAGACCGTGTCCTGTGGGTTGCGCACGTGATCGCAATCTTTAGGCCATTTCCATGCTCTTAAACGCACAGTTATCCGAGCTTTTTTGCCCGCACGTGGATTGAATCAAAGGGTGCTTTCGGAGGGGTTAATAACCGAGGACGGTTCTCTAAAGAAGCAAAAATATAAAATATTCACGATATAATACTAATATTTATCTTTGAATATTTCCGAATATACGAATAAGAATTGTTGCTAAAACGCAAATGTGGCTTTTGAGTGATTTATAACAAAAATATTGGTCATAAAAGGATGATTAAAATCCATGCCGTCACTGCCCTTGAGTAATTTAGTATCCTATTAAGTGGGGGTCGCCGACATTACCAGTGTACGCTAGGAACGTCCCTGCCTGTCCCCTTTTTCTACTTTAGAGGCACGTACGCTGCCAAGACAGTGCCAAACGAGGCAGGTACGTTAAAAGATTTACCAAATCAACCACCGTGCGAGATTGAACCTAGTCCTGTATTAGTGACTGCTCGCTTTGGTGGAGGGGGGGGGGGGGGGCTCCTCCAATAAGGATGGTCCGTGGACCGGATACATTCCTGCCGTCCCGCAGATGCTGCGAGGTGCCCCACATCCGTCAGCGACCGTTGAACAGCGTCAATCGGAGCAGGAGCAGCTGCGGCAATTCGAACGCGAGTGGCGCTGGCAAAATGAGCATGTGGTTGCAATTGGACGGCGAGCAGAGCCTCCCCAGCCGGAAGCGATAGCCGAGTGTCAACTCGTGTTCGGCAACCAGATAATACGCCGCGTGTACTGCCATGTTCCAGGAACGCGCCGCTCGCGGCTTTTCCCAGAGTTTTGTTGTTGCAATTTGTTTTTTTTTTTATTTCTTTTTGTTCTCTTCCCTCGTTTTCCTCCTTGTGGTGTCGAAGCACTCTGCCCTTCACTTCCAATCTAACGTGTTACTTTGCACGTATTACATTGATGAATCATGTTAGGTGATCCTCAATTTAAATAATGGAAAAGAAACGAGAAATTATTATTATTATTATTATTATTATTATTATTATTATTATTATTATTTATGATTATGTATATTTTTTATTTTTTATTATTATTTATTATTAATTATTATTACCGAGAGTTTCGGGTTCGGGATTTTCTCAACCCGCTACCACGGCCCGTTCGAGATTTCCCACATGCGCTGACGCACGAGACAATCCAGCGAGAGCTGCCCCCGCTGCGGTTGCTGTCTTGCTCGTGGCGTGGCGTGGCGTGCGTCGCCGCCCCGCCCCGTTCCTCACCGCGCCGCGCCGGTCGGATCTGCCGGCCCCGATTTCCATCCCGGATCTGGCCGGAGGTGCGGTGCGAAGTCTCGACGCCTGCTGCTGCCGGCGGCGGCGGTGTGAGCGTGAGCGTGAGCGTCGACGCCGTGGCTTCGTGATGCCAAGTTTCCTCGCGCGGCGCGGCGCCGTCGGCCAGACGTGGCGCGGCGGAACTGCACAGCAAAAAGTTATTTATTTCCCCCCGCGCTATGCCTCAAAGGGTAGCTAGTCAAACAATGCGTCTTTAGAGTGAGCCTGAAACTGAAAAGCGTGGTTCTTCGACTGTGGACTGCGAATATGTCGGTTAGGTCCAGTGTATCAAAATAGCACTCTATACCTTGTGCGGACCCGGTATTCACCGCGTTCTTGTGGGGTGTTTTCGTTCTTTAATTCGCTGCAATATAATTTTATGCTGGATCGTATACAAACAGATAACTGCAAAGGCTTGTCATCGCGGAATAACCTCATATAACTAACGTAGTTGTATCTTTTTTTAAACATATATTTTTACTCTCTAAACATATGCACACACTGCATGAAATACGTTAATTGTTTCGATCTTGCGCCCTCAACCATGATAAATTACACTTCAATTTTATAAAAAATGTGTGATTTAAAGTTTCTTTTAAAGAATACATTTGTAATAAGTTTTAGAGGTTCCGCAATGTTCGAGTACATTTTATTACCCTTCCGGCAACTCGTGGCCCGAGCACGCGCCAACCACACTCCCTGAAGTACAGCGTCGGTTGAGAATCGCGCCAACCACGCTCTGTACTACAGCATCGGTTGAGAATCAATCGCAGTGGAGCTGGAGCGCAGGCGACGTGCGGCAGCACTCAACGACTCTTCGCTCGCTCCACACACTCGAAACGCGGCGCAGAGCGGCGCGAGGCGGCGGCGGCTGTCGCGTCGTGGCCGTAACGAGAAGACGGGCGGCGGCGGCAGAGGAGGAGTAGGAGGAGGAGGAGGCGGGGAGGGGCGGACGGGGACGAGCCGGGGAACGGAGGCGGCGACGCAGAGGCCATGCGAGGCACGCGGCGCGTCACGCCACTTCGCACTGCACGCGCCCGCTCGCGCTTTCGTCACCGCGTCGCCCAGCCGCGCCGCGCCGAGCCACGCCGAGCCGAGCCCAGCCGAGCCCGCCGCGGTGCAGGAACGTGGTGGTGGCCTCCGCTGCGAAAATTGTCTTCGCTAACTTTCCGCCGCCCCCTCGGCGCATAAAAAGTTTCTCCGGTGTCCGGAATATGAGCCCTTACCCAGCACCCCTAACAGGTGTATTAAAATCATTTCTCAAAGCCCGGTACTTGAGAATAGTTATCCAGTATCCGTTCCTAAAATGAAAATTAAGTGGCCTAAACATGATAATTATCTGGAGTTGGCGTACGAAAATTATAACCTACTAGAACACAGAATTATTATATTTGTACATTCATTCGCCAGTACTTCCTACCGTATGTTTTCAAGTGCTTGCATTAAAATTTTCAATTTTTTAGCAGTGTATGTCTTAAGTTCAATGACGAAATCGAAGTAATCCTTCACTGCTTAATGTCAAAGTAGTATCAGTCGCCTCATATATCGACCGTGTATTTTTCCCCGAATCCAATTGTTTGCGATGGTACTAAAAAACGAGCAATTCTTAATTAATGTTCCTTTTAAACATGATCCACATTTTGCAGAACTAAGATGTCTACAAGTCTAGTGTTTGTGTTGGTGCAATTAAAAGTAAACTCCAAACATAGCTTGAAATGGTATGAGATATTAATCTGATATATGATAAAATGTTTTAAAAATACACTCGACTTATGGTATTAATGAAAGACAATTCTTCTAGTGTGAAATCCGCTGAAATTTTAAACGAGAGGACAAATAGATTTTACTAGGCGCTACGGCCTTTGGATGCTCGGGGATGACGTACCCTTTCGAGAGTCCAATTTGCGTCTACTTGACACGCCCCCTCCCGTCGCACCTCGTATTCCGCCACCGCAATTCAAGCTAATCCGCTTCCCGCAGAATGTTCCCGCTACCCTCTAACTCCCCCTTGCCCGCGGCTGGACGTCTCTGCACCGTCCTCGTGTGGCCTTGTCGTCGCGACCGTTGCCTCCCACGCCGTCCGCGTCTCCGTCCCCACCGCTGCCGCCGGCCTTGCGCGTCTCGTTGTCGTGGTGACCGTCGTCGTCTCCAGTAGTAACCAATCCTCCCCAATCACCCGCGCCTTTGTTACCACTCGGCCCCATTCTCCTGCGAATCTTCTCTGCACTCGAATGCAGCCCGTGCGTTTTTGGGCTGCTCTCTGAGATGACGCTTTGAATACTTCGTTAGACATTTGTGCACGTTCCGTGGCCTCGGATTTAATCGTCGCGGTGGGGAAATGTATGTCAGATGAGAAATTAGGAATGTTGCACAGTAGGAAGCTCATCACCATCGTGAGCAATTTTCACGACGAGTAATTAGTGGCGGCTTTATTGCTATAATGACCCCCATATTTTTCCTTTCTAGAAAAGCTAGGACAATTCTTCAAAACTCATCGGTCAGTGTAAACGCTGTGTTCGGTAATTTTTTTAAGAACGATACTGTACGAAATAATGCTTGAAGTTCTTCTTTTTCTCTCTCGTTAGTTTGAACAAAATTATATACCTTTTCTGCGGTTTGGTAATACCAGTGAAAAATATTTTGTTAATGAGCACTGGAATAACGAAGTATTTACACGCCTTCGCTGTGCGTGTTATCGATTAGATTCGTGCTAATGATTAATGGTATTGATGACCTGTCAAGATAATTAAAAAGCTATTAGAATTACGGTGTAACAGTGTTGACGCCGCCGGTGTAGTGCAGATCTCGTAAAATTGCAATAGTAACAGAAAGAGTATCAAAAAGTCTTGAAAAAGGCTACCATACAGGATTCCGCGAGAATTAGAATCAAACTTTTTTCTTGTCCGCAAATATTTCATCCCATGCTTCAAGGGTTGGGGTGTAGAATATATTATGAAAAAAAGTCGGCTGCAAAACATGTGCAAGTTGCATGTTCGTGCTGTCATCGAGCGTGGTAGGTTCGGATAAGAATCTAAAAAAATTCATTTATCGTGACCGATAAATCAGTCATAGCAAGGTACACCAGTAATAGAGTTAGTATTGATTTCGGGTCTATCAATTACTGAAGTTACTATTCCTGTAAGTGTATAGCATAATTTCACAGGAGGTGGAACTGTTCCTCCCTCGCTGGGAAGCGAGATCCGGTGCCAATGTACATGTCTACTTGCGGGATTCTTCTCCCTTCATATATCTCGTCCTGCGGGGCACCGCCCCCCCGGTACAATCTCTAATCTCCCGACATAACAAGTTTTCGATTGGGAGGAGTAAGTGGAAGTGCGAAGCAGGTATGGCGGGGGCGGAGCATCACCACACCCCGCGATCCGCTCTGTTGTCGCTAATAATGTCGTCGCTATTCGGGAGCCCGGCGACTGCGGGCGCAGCTGTGCAGCTCTCTCGCGAGCTGCGACTTGGGAGGTCGCGACGCAGCAGGGGCAAAAGTAGCAGCCGCCGCTGTCGCCGTCGCCGCTGGCTTCTTTACGACTTCAGGATTTTAATGTCCGTAGTCCATAAGATCTAGCCGGCGTTTACGAAGCCAGATGAGCATCATAGAAAGCAATAACCTTGTTATTCAAAAACCTTCATTGTTTGATTTCCTTATAAATTTAATTTTCTAGTCTTTTCATTTTCTAATGCATGCTACGGAAACAACGATTTTGAATTATAACTCAGTTGTATTCAGTGAACGATCTATGCTCGTTGCTGCAGTGCGATGTTGTGAATGAGTCAGGGGAATCGAGTGATTTAATACGTGTGTTTGTGAGAGAGAAATTATAGGCTGTGGTTATATTGTCTCAAACAGGAGCGATATGTTAGTTTTCACATGTGCATGATACGTGGCTTTACTTACATTCAAGAAGAGAGTTGGGAGAAAGAATTAATGTTATATGAAATGGAGCAGAACACAATGCCATTAGTTTCGTACTTTATGACAACATAACTTGCATTGCACACATCAACTTCCTGTTCGTGTAACTCTCATTTCCACCTAATTTATTGAAGTAATTATTAACAATGTGTAACAATATTATCTACAGAGCACAGAGATCAATTGCTGAAAGTTAACAAAAAACAACAAAAAAACCTATGCTGCTCGCTAGACTTAACTAATTGAACTGGAAATTGGCGGTCTTGTGAAGATAATATGGTCGATAATTTATAGCGTTTTGGAGTTAAAGGTTTGTAGTTCTATACATCTCTTTCCCCCAGAACACTTCCATTCTAAGTATATATTCTTCTGTTATCTAATAACGTATCGAATATTAATTGAATCTACAAGCCATGGCTGACATAGGACAAACCTGCTGAAATCCTTGACTGCTGAAAATGACTTGTTTGTAGAAGTACATAGCACGTTTTCCATGAATGAATATGAGCTGCCTCCATCTGCAACGTGACGGTTTTGTTGTTTTTCTTGCCTTGCACGGGTACACGTTGGGAGGACAGATACAGATTATGCGTTCCTTGTTTGTTTGTTTGTTTGTTTGTTTTTTGTTGTGTTTCATCGTGGTTATTCCATTCCTAATGATATTAAGAAACAAGATAATGCACATGTATTCAAACATTTTTATTATTAAAATTTCTACTACCCAAGTATCGCTTCTTCGCCATTCTTAAATTAAAATAATGTGTGTAAAGTTTCTTATCGAAGGTGGTTGTCGTACTTCAAATGTCAATGACCGTTTATTTTAAAGGATGCGACAATGAAAAGAATTCACATAGAAGTGATAGCCCGCATTGCTCAGCCTCCTGTTTGAATCCGATCCTTCAATTTCGCTAATGAACGTAACTCTTTCTTAACCCACTTAGCCCGTTCCCCAGAAGAAGTTGGCAATCCTGGCACCTTCGCACCCCGTCCCCTCGGCACCTCGGCCTTTCCGCCGGGAGCGAGCTTCAGCTTCCTCTCCGAAGAATCGATTACGGGATGAGGGTCGAAAATGGGGGCAAAAACAAGCCCCGCGGGACATTCCTGTGAGGTTGCTGAGGATGAAATGCGGAGCGTGTGATCGAGAACGGATGCAATCGATCAGGCGAGTCTTCCCGTTTGAAGCGGAGGCTTTTTGTGTGAATCCGCAGCAGGTAGTGAAAGCAATGAAAATGCATCGAGAAGGCTGTTACTCGCCTGATGACCGTACTATTTGATTTTGCGCATATGCATTAAATGCGCAAGGGATTGAGGGCAGAACCGGCTGAAATGAAGGATTCCCTTTTCTTTCAATTTTTCAATCATTTTCGAAGTTTGGATGATATTACTATGTCGTTTCTTTCTCAGGCCAATACATTTCAATTATATGGAGCTATTGTGAGCTTCCATATATTCCATATAACGTATGTTGAGTCACTAACTACGAACACATCACGGAAACACTAACGTATATGTCCGTAAATCATTACACAGTCGAAACATCATAAATCATTACACAGTCGAAGTCTAAATGCTTGAGGATGCATCTCGTTTTCAAAGAAAGGGAAGTGCCGTCAAGTTTAACACAACAAATAGAACATGACGTGGAGAAGGAAGACATAGTTTACGATTTTCGTATGAGATAAGATACCGCGATAAGCTTTTACTGACAAGATGTTCCTCTTGAGAATGGCACGTTTTGAAACCAAAGTTCTACATGGAACGTAACAGCTGCCTTACCGTTTGTTACTGTTTGAAATCCGTATTTGTCAACCAAGTCTGCAAAGCCTTGTATCGTATTTATTGATCTATTTCAGCCGAGAGGAAATTCCATTTTCCAATTCGACTTCGCTCGCTCTCATTCATTTGCTTTGCATTGAATTCATACATATTCAGTTGGGAATACAGATGGATGCGTGTGTAAACTATGCGTATTCGAAATGTGGCGGTATTTGTAGAACAGCTATGCTTTGTTTATTATCTTTATCGTGTTTTTTTTTCGGTGTGTAATCCTTTCGCCTTCCAAGGCAATTCCATCCGCAGATTTCGGATTAACTTACAGACACATGGTTAGGTATCGAACAGTGTCCTTGGCCCTTTCTTTGGGTATATTCGGGTCATTTGATATTGCCTCGTTAAGAAGATAGTCAGGATATACGTTCCATAGAGTAGGCGCGTTTCCAAGCTCACTAATTTCCATACTTGGTTAAACGGTGGTAGGCCGCAGGAAGAACAGTAAAATGAGAAAGATGGTTTTTCTGCCGCTGCAGTTATTCGCTCACCGCGTGTATCTCCTCTCCCGTCCTCCTATTTTGTAGCATCCTTTCCTACGACGCAGGTTGAGGACATTAACATCGGTGACATTGCTGCCGCCACTGCCACACCTCTACCACCACTCTCAATACCTATACAACTATCAATACCACCACTACCTCTCTATCACCACTACCTCTCTATCACCACTACCTCTCTATCACCACTACCTCTCTATCACCACTACCACTCTATCACCACTACCACTATTATTACCGACACAACCACTGTCACTACCACCACCTTTGGTGCTCCCGGTAGCACCATCACGTTTTACGAAACACATTTTACCCTGCCGGGCAGTCCCAGTCCACTACTGTTCGTCCCCTCATTTACTGGGACGTCACAGACGTGTCTTGTACCTCTTGCGCCGAGTCGAGTTCAAGGTCACGTCACTTCTCCACGTCTCCTCCCGCGGCCTTAGCCAATGACGCGCGGTGGCCGCTGCAGCGAAGCGAGCGGCAAGACAGGTGAGCCCCAGCTCGGGAATAATGAGGCTACGCTGGTGCTGTCTTTTAATTGTCCGTGCGAATGCTGAGGTGTAGATACGTGAAATGAAGGCGATTCGACCGGTTGTAACAACATGATTGTAATGGGAAATAAGAATTCTACGCTGTTTCTTGTTTGCCTTTGCGATTACTGCAAGTAGAATCCCCACTACGGTGGCAGAAACGATAAAAGGATTGTCATAATCGATTCAGTTCCTCGTGATGAAATATGAAATGTATTATTCAAACTATACCAAACCTAATTCTTAATTATTAGAATATCATTTTACCAGAGGTAAGATTATTTTCTTTTCATTATTTCATAGTTTGGGTAACAATAATTTATTTCCAAAGATTATTTTCACTGATATGCCCCGGAGATAGTGAAATAAACTACAACAGATTCAAGCTTATGCATTACGTTCTATGCGCTTCGTGGGAGTAGTATTGAATTTCCAGCATATTACCTACAAATCGCTGGAATATTTCCACATGCTGGTACATTGCACCATGCATCTCGGGTCTGCTCCCCTTGTGCAGAAATTTTTTTTATACGTTCTCTGGCATATACTTTTCCTTTCGTGCGCAAACCTACACAAAGTCACTTATATGCATTCCAGCAAATTGGGAACATAATCTGTAGAGCAAACATATCCGACATGACAGACGGTAAAATACTTACTTTCGTGAGTACGGAGGTAAACAGACCGCTAGAGGTATATTAGCAGTGCCCCTTGAACGCCGTCTTGAATATTTCATTTTTTATATGTGGTCTCATTGTGTGCGTAGTAGAATCGATAGACGGAAGATTTCTTTTCCTTTGGAAGGCGGTTCTAACGATGGGAGTAGGAAGAAGGTCCCCCGTTCTGTGAAATCTTCTCGAAAATATTTACACAGCGCCTAAAATACACATGTATCGTTACCTGTGGTTACGTGGCATTTTCCGTTGACGTTCCTGGCTGTAGGGAGGCAGTACGGTGAGACTACGTTCCCTATCACAGTATCTGTGCATGTTCCTCGTGCCACCCCGTGCACACCCACGCCCACGCACGCGAGTGGGCAAGAGAGAGGGGAAGAGGAGAGTGAGAGAGAAGAAGCTTTTGCGAGGGGGAGCTTGCATGGAAGCTCATGTTTAATGCATGACACAGCTCAGCATTGCCGTGATTCGTACGAAAGATCGTAATGGAGGCGGCGGTCGGGTTTCGGGCGAGTTAAAATAATCCAAAGCCAGTTTACAAATGGTATGGTGTTCACAGCGCGATTGAAAACTTCAACTGCGACACGACAATTAGCTCTTTGTTCGAACGCTTCGAGTTAATGGGGCTTAACAGGGTCTCCATCGGCATTCTTGTCGGGGTCTGCCCCTCCCCCCGCTCTCCGTGTGCAGTCATGTCAAATATAGCTTTGGCGATCATTTACCACATCAAATAAGGTACATGGCGACATATTCAGGTCGAGTAGTAGCAGTGGCGGCGATTGATAATGTGTTACAGGATTCTTTCTCACTCAAAACAGCTTTTTTGGAAGCAGATGAAAACTTCAATGAATGCCGTATACTATACAGCAGTTTTCCTTTTCCCGTGTCGTTAATTATATTCGACGGCCACACATGCGTATGGCATGACTCATTCATTCAGCGTCCGCCTCTACGGCAATGCATCTAGGTAGTCTTGCTCTCACACGTAAAGCCAACACAGCTGAAATGCACGTAATCCGTGCGAATACAGCGGGTGACTAATACTGACACATATTCGATAGTAGTTGTTAAGACAGGCTATATTGTCTTGGGAAAAGGATCATACTAAATTCTCCATTAACACTGTTGTCACACATGTTTGATTTTTTCTCCTTTTTAATATTTTCTTATAATATTTTTAGGTCATAGGTTTTCACCGCAATAACCATCGCCCTCGTTTCACTTTTCGAAAATTCACATTTTGCCGCTTCTACCTCTACCCCTTTTCCCCATCATATCCGAATGGTCTCATTTGCATTTTCGCTTCTGCTCTCACGCCGGAGAATGACGGTCGATTTTGTCAGAACCTCCCCAGGGCCTTCTGTCCTATTTTAGCCTTTTCTATTACCATCGAATCTCATGTGAATGCTCGCCATCGATTACCGAATCAACTAAGGTGTATGGTGACAGTTAACTCACCCGCGCTTTTTCTTATACATTCTGCTGTCTCCTTGACATCTGGTTTCTAATCGCGCCTCCACACTTATTGATAATTTATAAATTACTCGTCTGTTTTCTGTAGTAACTCCCTATTAATACCCTTCTGTCATTCTTCAGTTTTATCCTCCGCTTTCATTACTTTGCCATCAGTCTGATTCTATGCTCCCAACTCCCCATTCCGTACGCTATCGTGATACTCCTATATCTCTCGGATCATTATCCTTTCCAGTTCCCTTTCTCAGTTCTCAATTCACCCCCACCCTCCGCACACATATCTACACTTTTCATTTCCACACTTTTCGTTTATTATCATCTTCACCTCTCCGTCGTATGCTGCCATTGCGCCCTCTATTTACGCTTTATTCTTCTCAGTGTGTGTGTGTTAGTTATCTTCACTTCTCCCTTTCTGGGCGTTCTCTTTATTATTTTTTCTAGCTTCGGCCTCCCCTTTCCGTGTTCTCACGCATCTTGAAAGCTTTCTTCGCCGTCTTTTCGGTGCGCCTCAGCCGGTGTGCCCGGTCCCGCCCCCGCCCCCTGGGTTCCTCCGCGGGCAAAAGAAGCGCGTCCGGCGCCATAATCGCCGCCGCCGCCGCTCCTCCACGGTGCACCGAGTTTTTAACGGTTCCCGGGGTGCGGCGTGCGGGGGCCGCCTCAGCTGGGCGCGCACTTCCGCTGCCCGCCCGCGCTCGCCCGTCTGCCGCACACCGCGCTGCTTTCGCTGGGCCTTGAGGGGAGTAAGTTCAACCCCCCCTCTCTCTCCTTTTTTTCTTCTGTTTTTCTGTCTCCGCGTGTTGTTCCATCACTTGTCTTTCTCCTTTTCTTTCTCCATCTCTCTTTATCACTCTTTCTCTCTTTATGCTTTGTCTTTTTTCTCTTTCTCTCTCTCTTTTCTCCTTCTCTCTTTTTTTCTCCTCTCTTTTTTTCTTTTTCTAGGCGGTATGCAGTGGTCGGTCGGGACGGGTCGTAAGTGCGAGCAGCACCTCCCGGAAGCACCTCCCGGCCCAGCTCCGCGCGCTCGGCGCCGACGGGGTGGAGTTCCTGCGGGAGCTCCTAAATGCGTGCCTAGCGCTAGGATACTACCCCAGAGCGTGGAAAATCGCGACAGTATCCATGATACCAAAGCCTAACAAGGACCAACTCCTGGCGAGCGGTTACAGACCAATTAGTCTCCTCTCGCTTCTTGCGAAAGCTTTCGAGCGCCTGATCCTGGAGAGCATTGCAACAGGAAATACGGCGTCTTAAGCTTCTTAGAGATGAGCAATTCGGTTTTCGAATTGGTCTAAGTTCCGCGCAACAACTGACGCGGCTAAGTACCGAGATCGGTCTCTCTCTCGAAAGACGGCAGAACTTGCCAGTGGTTTTTCTAGACATGCGGTCGGCATTCGATTCTGTATGGCACGAGGGGGCGCTCGCGTGTCTTGCGGACATTGGAATCAGCGACTGCTACGTCAGACTAATCGCCAGCTTCTTGACAGATAGACGATTCAAGGTTCGCGTCAATGGCGTACATTCGTCCCCAAGGCGAGCCGCAGCCGGTGTGCCTCAGGGAAGTGTGCTCTCACCGACACTATTTGGCCTGTACGTCAACGACGCGCCGCTTCCGGTTGAAAAAAATACAGGCATTCAACATTGCGGGCTCCTAATGTTCGCGGATGATTTCGCTTACTATGCGAAATCGGCGGACAAAAGGAAATCGGTGAGATATCTGAATGATTGTCTCGCCGAGCTTCCCAAATGGCTAAGCCATAAAAAGCTTGCCCTCAACCCTGACAAGTGCGTAGCCGTCAACTTCACTCGACAGAGGGCCGACCCCGATGAAGTCGTGAGCTTGTTAGGCACGCATATACCGTGGCAAAAGACGGCGAAGTATCTTGGTGTGAAGCTTGACAGCGGCCTCCGCTGGCACGCCCACGCCAAGTACGTTAGCCAAAAAATAACTGCCCGAACCACTCTCCTACGCCCACTCCTTCGAGCCCCCGAACTTCATCCAGCCCTCAAACGCCGCCTATTCACCGCCTGCGTGCGGTCCATTTGGACGTATGCTTGCGAGGTATTCACGGCGGCACCCCCCTCCACCCTCCGCCCGATTCGCACGGCGGAAAACCGCGCTGCGCGTCTCGCGGCGTACCCCCACCTCCCTCCTCCCATTCCCAATAGATACCCTAGAAACACCGACGTGTTCGGAGTTCTGGGTATAAAAAAACAATTCTTGCCGGAGCTCCAAAGGCGGTCAGTGACGGCGCTTAGAAGGGCTCTGGGTCCGAAGGCGCCGCGCATCCTGCGCGACACCGGCCGTGAGGCGAACAGTGACGCGCATCGGTCCCACCTCCGGAAAGGTCCGAAGCGCGTCGCCTTCTCCTTCCGCGCGCTGCCTCACGACACGCTTGCTGCCTTGTGCGAGCAAGCGGAGGCAACCGAGCGTGAGGGGGAAGACTCGCCATCGGCCGAGGGACGCGCGGGGAACGCGACGCCGCGCCCCACCTGCCACGCCTCCCAATGGGCCCGAGCGCCACGGACACTTTGAGTCAAGTCAGTGCCGTGGCGAACAGTGAGTGTAGTGTCAAGTAGTCAGTGCGTTGTAGTCAGTAGTAGTAGTCAAGTGCGAATGAATGGGAAGAATGAATGGTTATGTATATAATGAAAATAGTATGAATGATGTGTGAATGTAGAAAAAAAAAATACTAATAATAATAACAATGTACCATTATATAAAAACAATTTACCTATAAAATAGAATTACAAAAAATGATTTTAGTGTAAGTTAGTAATGCCAAAGTGCAATTAAGATAACTTTAAGTCTAGATTGTAAGTTAGTTGTAAGAAAAAGCCCCGCCTGTAGCTGCTTAAGCCGCAAGGCAGCAGTGTAATGAAAAAATTTATAGAAAATAAATTCCCCTCCTTCACAGGGTTACTGTGGAGGGGACAAAAAGAAAGAGGGGACACCTCCCGGAAGTTCCTCCGTACCCGCGGCGTGTACTGTTCGGGCGCTTGTCTTGTTACCTCTGAATCAGTGCGTGGCAAGATTTACATTGTCCACTGGCTAAATTACTGTTCAAATAATTTTACCTTGTGCAGAATCAAAGTGCCACACCGTGCAGACCGTACTTTCTGCGGACTGGGAGGTCTAAGGTCTGTACAGTCTGTCAAATTTTCACTTCACACTTCAATGGTGACTATTAGTCGATTTAGCGATTTTGACGTCGGAGATTTCTGAGAATCACATCTATTTTCCAATGTTCTGTTTATCTGGGAAAAGAAGATTTTTGAATTCTTCAATTAGTTAAAACTGATGTATAGTAGTGTGGTAGTATGTGATCGTAATATTATCTTGAGCTGTTTCTTCGAAATCCCATCGTGCTACATTTATGTGATGACCCTGTCTTCTCAGGTAATTTGCTCCTTCTTCCCTGCCTTGGTGTAATATTCACCAAAAATACTAACCAACAATGGCACCCAACAACGCGCAAGAACCGAGTCAATTCTGCAATGAAGTGTATTTAACTGCCTCGTTATTATATTCTTGTAATCCGCGCTGCTTGTGCTATTTTAAATCGTAGTCTCACATCTTTTTTACTGAACACTCCGGTACTATATACATAACTAATAAAGATTGTAATGGAGACGTTTCACACCGTAGATTTAAACAAAAGGTGTAATGTTTCAGTCATAGTTTTACGACCTTCTTTCTAGTCTCTGCTTTCTCTGCGATATTGCTGCGACACTCTTATAAGACGGTGATCATTAAAATGGCGTGCGCCAGTATCTGATCGCGTGATCTCGTCGAATTGCGTACGAGCGTGGCCAACCATAAACCACACTAGATAGAACGCCCGTCGTCTCGTACCCCGTTGCCAACGACAACTTCTAAAGAGCGCTTTCTCAATAGCACGGCATCGCATATATGCCAGTGACTGCGTTACAGAACCTCGATAAAAACGTGCTGTAAAGCGTTTTTGGCAGGAGGGTTGTAAATTCTTGTGAAAAAAATTGTGTAAGTGCCAGAACCAACAGCGATGGAAGTACTATATACAATGTCGTAGTAACGCTTTCCAGAAAAGTTTCACATGGAGGATTGAATGGTCGCCGAAACGGAGCACGATGAAGGTACAGTTATAGCGTTATAAAATCAAAAACCTTTTTTCTTTTTTTTTTTTCTTTTTTTCCCCCGTTTTTGTTCTTGACCGTTTCCCTCCCATTGTTTGTCGAGTTGAAAATCTTTCATCCTTCGTCAGACCATTGTGTGACGGCTCAGATTATGTAGTTGTGAACAATGTCACATGGTTAAATATACTGTAGGCGCCCTTCGCTGGGGTATTTTCAAACCTCGTTATGAATGAATATTACTGCTCAGACGCTTGGGGAAAACGACTGGCAGGAGACGGCGGGTAAACGTTTGAACTAAGTTAACGTCCGGCCACGAAAATGGATAAAGGGGAAATTAGATTCGGGAAGACAGTACAAAATCGAAGATGACGGTGTCCGGGCATAGTACATCGGGAGGTTGTAGTAGTAGAGGGGAAAGGAAGGAGAAAAAGACAGAGCGAACTCACAGTAAGGATGAAGAGACACGCTTCGAGCGAGTGGGAGAAGGAAGCGGACGCCCAAACGACACGAGCAGGTAACAGCATTGAGCGGGCCCCGGCGAGGAGGGAACGCGGAGGAAGGAAAAGAGGACGCGCGCGCTCGCCAGCGAGGGAGAAAGAGACAGAAGCAAGGATATGGGAGAAAGAGGACGAGGGCCCGCAGGGGAGGGGCAGTGGGCACGGAGAGTGCGGGGCCATGGAATATTTATTACGGGCAACTGGGGGAAGGGCGGGACGGGCTCTAGTGACCTGCCCCAAGAGGCGGCTTCATCAGCTGGGCGCGGGAGGACCCCGTTAGGCCCCGCGTGGCCCAGGGGCCACTGCCTTCCTTTGCATTGGCTGTGAGGAAGGAATGTGCTCGGTTTGAAAGGAAATGAAAGTGACGAGAGTGTGGTAAAAACGCGCGATCTTCACCGGGAATGAAATTTATGAGCCCTGATGACTTTTGAGGTCGTTTCGAATGGAATGCTGGCAGTTTCTGCTTTGAAAATATACACTTCCGAGCATTTCATAATACTGTTCTTTGGAGGCTAATTGTTTATAATTACTATTAGGATGCCATACAGTATCTGTATGCTCACAAAAAATTGTTTTTATTCCATCAAAGTAATCGAATACGAAAGGAACGCCGCGTTATTTACTGCGTTCCCAGAATAATCAATAGACAATCGATTTATCATCTATGTGTGTATATCTAGTATTCATTGCATATTAACATACTAATTATTAATTAATAATATCTTGTTAATATTACGTGTCACATGAATTAATTTCAATGGCTTATAAAAACACCTCTCATTGAAAATTATAATTAGTATCATTTTAAATTTAATGATTCGCGGAATAAGAACGTCTTGTCATAATATTTTTCACACCGAAAGGGAAGGTAATTCTACGTAGTTTTAAGTATTCGTAATCTTAAATAACGATTACTCGTCAGATTGAATATCTGGATATGCGCTGCATTCATCCTCTTTTCTTATTCCTCTGCTGTGCTGCCTTCCCCTATTACCATTTCCCGTCTTGTCATTGCGCCGTAAATCCTTTGCCGCTACCCAACTTTAGCCTGATGAACGACAGCGCTTTAATTGCATGCCCTCGCGAAAATCTCTTCTCTCGTCCTTTTTGATTTACGATGAAATGGTTTGGGTTTGAGTAGCGAAGATTGAGCGCCGGGGGGGGGGGGGACTCACGATCAGGTTCTGAAGGAGAATGCATCGGAAATTACTGTGCAATAGAATTTATTCGTTTGGTATTCTATTACTTGCTTAGTATATTAATAGAATATCGATATGCAAAGTTGAGAGGCTTTTCTTTTTCAGTACAAAAACGTCATTATAGGATCAAGCAGATGTGGAGGACTAAATTGTCTTAAAATGACCCAAATTCTGAATCTTACCCATGCTTGTAGAGCTCTCCATAAAAAATTCTGAGTAGTCAACCCTGTAGTGCCTTTGCAGGAAAACAATTATTCGAATACATAGCAAATTATTCTGTGTCGACACCGTCCAAACCCTCCGTCGCGGCAGCTCTTGTTTTTCTAGCGTTCACTTCCCGGAATTCGGTGCAGCTCTACAGCCGTTCCATCTTTCGTCGACTGCGACCTCCACTCGGCCGGCCATGTTCGTTGTCCTGCGCCGGTTCGAGCTTCCAGTCATTAGTCCCCGCCCACCGCGCATCAAGGTGACAGCGGCGCGGGCTCAGGAGCGGGGCCGGTGGCGGCGGCGGCAGTGGCGGCGGCAGTGGCGGGGGACCTGAGGCCGGAGGATGGGGAAACGAGCGGCTCTGACGGCAGATGCGGGGCTGGCGCGCGCTCGGCGCTCTCCCGACCCGAGGCGGGCAGGCGAGATACGGCGAGCGCTCGGCGTCCCCTGCGGGCGGTTGCGGCCGTGGAGGCCGCGGGGCGGGGTGGGACAGGGCGGGGAAGCGACGGCGGCGTGCGCGCGGGCGTCGGGACCGCATGGCCCGTCGCGCCCACCCCCTTAATGTCGTATTGATCGCCTCCGCCGATCCGGCACCGACGCGCGGCCCCGTTCGCCCCCTCCCCGCACCCCCGCGCGCCCACCCCAACCCTCTCTCGCTCTTGCCCCTTCCGCGCTCGGCGGCGCCGCCGCCGCCGCTGACGACGACCATTTTGACGAGCGCAGCCGGGACCGGCTCGGCTCGGCCCGGCCCGATCCACTCATCCGCGCGCCCGTTGTAACAGGCCGAGCCCCGCGCCGCTGCTGCTCCACGCATCCGCGCTGCTTGCTGGAATCAGCGGCCGCGCAGCCGCTTGCTGTCGCAAATCGAATCGCTGAAAGAGCGCCTCTCTCTGTCTCTCCCCGTTTCTCTCTCCCTCTCAATGGGATTTGACATGTTTTTGCTTACTCATAGTTAACTTTTATTGCGTTTCGTTTTAATGTTTCTAAATGTCTGACATGGTAACCGCATTATTTCCGGAATTGATTATATTCGTAACTCGTTAGCAAACCCTTTGGAATTTAAATAGAACCACGGTTCTTGTAATGTTTAAATTATCAAATGGGTGAAGTAAAATAAACATGTTCAGATCATCGAATATTTTTTTCTGCTTTGTTTATCTCTAAGGTGAACAACACATTAACTTCGGATGATATAATTGTAACTCTTGAATAGTCATGAGCGGGGTGAAATCTTAATTCAATTAATTTGTCATATCGACGTATTTTTTCCATGCATGAATATTCCTTGGACAAGCACTGTTAATGCCTTGCTTTCGCCTCATTAAATTCCCTCGCCGCCGCCCGTTTGCACCCGTCGCCGCTGCCGCGTGCGTTGCCGACGCGATGGTGAGCGCCTCGTCAGCAGGCGCGAGCAGAAAAGCGCCTAGGCTGGGGCGTCCAGCACGAACGCTTAGCGGCGTTGTCTCCCGTTGCTGCCGAGGGGCGTCGTGCGGGACCCAATCTCTCCCTCCTCCTAAGCCCTCTTTCGCCCCGGCCATCCGTCGCTGCAGCCGGCGTTGTCGCTTACTCCCCCTTCTGGCCTCGCCGCCGCCGTTGCCGCTGCCATAAACACATCACCCCACTCCCCTTCTCCCGTGTGGCAAATGAGAACTGCGTGTGTACGTGAACTTTCAGGGCTGTATCTGTGGTACAGCACGATCGAAAATCGTAAATAAATGACACATGCTAATGCTGCGTAACCCCCCTGTAAATGCAAATAATTGACATTTTTATTGAGATCCTCGTAAATCGGCCGTGATAATATTGGCAAGGGTGGAAATGCAGTTGATCTCTGGGGGAATTCTATCACATGAAATAATGCGTATGTCCCTTGCACAAGATTTCGCTTTTCGGGAATGGGGGAAGAAGCATTCTTTAGCATTAGCAGCTCCCACACACAGATCTCAAGCGTATGCTAGAGCGTGAGCAGGCGAAATGCGAGTCTTGCCTCCTTTGATAGGCGTTGCTTTTACGGACTTCATGCCGATTCGCGTTCCGCGACGGACACGGAGTAATCGAAAACGAACGAAACAAACGGTAGGTAGTACGTGGAACCGGCTTTCGGGGAGGGCCTGTGCTCGGCGCCGGCGTCACGTCCGTTTCCTCCGAGACGAGCCAGCCCGCTCCGCTTGGGCTCGGCCGACACCATCTGCAGCGCGCGGCGCGGGGGAAGTTAGCCGGTCTGCTGCGACGGCGGAGAGGAGCGGCGCTTGCTCGCTCGCTCGCTCGCTCGTTCGCCTGCTCCGTGGCAGGGGCGACCTCGCGGTTCGTTCGGCCGCTTCACGCCGCACAGCCAGCGCCGCCCGCCGCCGCCCTCTGCCGCCGCCACCGCCGCTTCCCGCGGCCCGACCGCCGCTCTCCCGGTTTTAGCTTCTTGCGTGTCGGGCAGGCAGGCAGGCAGGCGGCGGCGGCGGCGGCGGCGGCGGCGGCGGCGGCGGCGGCGGCGGCGGCGGCGGCGGCGGCGGCGGCGGCGGCGGCGGCGGCGGCGGCGGCGGCGGCGGCGGCGGCGGCGGCGGCGGCGGCGGCGGCGGCGGCGACGACGACGACGACGACGGAGGGGGCGGCGGCGGCGCCCCTCGCCGGCCTCTTTCTACCGTCGCTCCGCCGCGGCGCGGCTGGGCTCGGCAGTGCGAGCCGCCATGACCGCCGCTTGCACGCCCACTCGCCGCTCCCCTGCGCTGGCTGGCTCGTTCGTTCGTTCGTTCGCTGGCCGCCACCGCCGCGCCGCCTCGCTCCACGCAGATGCCGCCCGATGGTTCGATGCGCACTCCGCCATCGCCGCTGCCTCCTCGCCCCCCTCTCCTGTTCGAAATGCGAAACGCTGATGGGGGAGGCGGACAGGCCGCACTGCTCCGCGCCAACGCCAGGCCGTGAGCGCGCCGGCGAATGCAGGCTGCAGCAATTTTCTCCAGGCAGACTGCGCTCGGCGCGCAGGGCCAACTTGCACGGAATCTCGTGGCGCGGAACTAACAATTCGCAAAGCCTTGTTCATCATTCCTCGTCTCTTCCTGGCCTTTTGGTACTCTCGCCCTTTGTTCTACTCGATACGCACATTTTCAGAATGGAATTTAGTACTTTATTTACTTCAGTTTCACCATACAGTTTTACATAACGCTGCGCTGCGATTATAATTTTCGTAGAAAAAGTTGATTCGGTATGTATTCTGATCAAGACCATTTGAACAATCCTCAATTTTTAAATGATCACCAATGAGCATTCTTCTTAGTAAATTTTCCTGCTTTAATTTTGGTCGTAGTGATTTCTGAGGTTATTCCCACCACCTTGCTGCCGCCACCACGTCTTCTTAGAGAACATTTATATAGAAGTTTCGTAAGACGACTCGCAATTTTATATCCTTCCAATTTTATTGAGAAAAGTGGAGTCAATATGTAGAGAGGCGGTGTTCACTGTACATGAATTAGAGTAAAACGAAAAAACCTATTTATTCGCGAAAGTTGCAATATATCCTACCTAAGAAATATAAATCAGTGTTGTCATTTTTGACTACTTAAGCAGCAATTGTTTCGCGCCGTGGAACTGAAGGATTTTTTACATGTCCATATAGGAAAAAAATGTAACGTTATGGAAGAAGTGCAGAAAATCAATTCTGTCAGAGTGAAGATTTCGCACATGCAAATTTAATATCTATATGAAACTATTTTTAGGAAAGGAATGTATTGTCATTCATACTTGTAATTAAAGATAGAATTCACCGATTTTCAGAATCCGTTTAACACAAAAGAATCTGAATTTTTTTAACAAAATAATTGGGAGCATGACGAAGAGTCTTAGAAATGTATTCGTAAAAGTAGAGCACAAACGGAAAAAAGTAAACAAACGGAATTGGAGATACGTCACTTGGAAATAAGCTCTTCACTTTTGCGCGCAACGCTTCTTTTTCCTTTGTAAAGCGACCCTGTTCTCTGTACGCTTGCTCCCGCGATGGTACTTCGTGAGCCGTCCGCCGTGCGCCAGTCACTCGAAAGAAAAGCCGTGCCCTACTTTACAACCATAGCCCCCCTCCTGCAGCGCGTGCCCCTCTCAAATGATCCCCTCTACCCCCGTCAGATGCGAGAGGAGGGGCTCCCAATGATAAAAAACCAATTTGACCCCCTTCCCCCCGCTCCCAGACGCTGCCAGAGGTTATCGTGTTGCTGGCGTTCTTCGAGACCCTTAAATGAGCGTGAACTATCTGCGCGCCTTCTTTGTTTCCTGGTTTCTTTTCTTGTCCCTCGTCTTCTCTTCCTAATCGCCCGGAAAAGTAATGTGTCGTGGCTTTTTCTGTCTAGTAAATTAAGTGTAATACTGTGATGAGATGAAGTTGCAGAGCACCGTAGTGTTGAAAATGCTCTCATCTTCTAATTTCACTTTTCGAGAACAAACTGTGAAGTATAGTTGTCAGATACGTTCAAAAGATCGGGAAATTGTTTCGTAAATGGTGCATCAGGCACATCTTAGGAAGAACTTCGTTTTCAGATTTTTGTGATTCATGACGTGCTTTTTTACAATATTTGTCCCTTGTAATATAATGAAATAAACGTACACAAGTACCAAATGCCTCTGCTTTTTTCCCTATATACAGTATATTTTTTGAGCAGTTTTACCGTGTGCCATTTGGAGATATTGTTCTGTAACACGAGATCGTGGCGCAAGTTGCCCGGTTCGCTTTTGTGCCCCCCCCCCCCCTGTCACCGTTAGCGGAGCGTACGTACGAGCGTTCGTACGCTCGCACGCGCGGGGTTCTAGGCTTTGGTCCGCATCTGCACTGTGTTCTCTGAGCGCACGCACGTGTGTAGTTTGTTTCCGCGTGCCAGCACACACCCTTCGTGCTATTTTCATCAACATGGGCGGCTGGCTGCGTCTTCCTCTTCGCACGGGCCCGAGCGCCCCCCCCCCTCTCTCCCTCTCTCTCCCTCCCTCGCTCTCTCCCTCTCCCCCTCTCTCCCTCTCTCTCTCTCTCTCTCTCTCTCCACGCCCCGCGCAGCGCCATCGTGACGAGACTGCATTATGGCGTTCCGCTCCTTCACGACACGTGGACGCCGAAAGGAGGATGTGCTAGTGCTATTATTTTGTGTGTGTGTGTGTGTGTGTGTGTGTGTGTGCTCATACGAGTTTGTGTGAGCATGCGTGCGTGCTTACGAAAGGAAATGGAATCAAATTAGTTTCCTTCGTCAAACAATATTGTATTGCCCCCTTTTAAGTATGGGTGAGTGCTAATTTTCTTTTTAAAGTTTGAAGGTTTTGATTTCGAAGACTGAAATATTGCCGGTTTTATATTTATCGAGAGCGTTATATCAATGAATTTGGAGTTGGGCTTTCTTCAGAAAGACAAGGAAAGGCGATGTCAAAGTGTCTAAAATCGTCGGTTGTGCGAAAAGAAACGCACCAGCTTCATCTCCTAAGCGTTTCTCTTTCAGATTAATTAGTTGCGCGGAAGTGCAAGTCCGAAAACGTCAATATCTCACTCAAACGAAGAGTAATCCAATTCAATTATGTTCAAAGCTGTGAATTCCTAATTTGCGGATCTAAGAATCAATGAAAATTGAATTACGACTTTGATGAGAGATGTTTGTAGAATCTAGTTGTTGTTATTTATTGGTGTGTTTATTAAAGAATGAACAAATGATACTCGCAAATGTTACGTGGATGATTTTACCCCAGGCGGGCAAACAGATGAATCAGTGCTTGAAATTTTACTACTGAACAGAAACAAAATAATCCGAGCTTTTAGACTCGGAAGTTCTTTTTTTTTTTTATTTGCGTTGATAACTTTGTTAGACTGTTTTGTGATTCGCAGAAAAATTGAAATACAACTCTCTGAGGTGGAATGAGATTTCATGTGAAGGATGCATTGTAACATCTGCGAAATGTTCAGAGCTAATTACGAATTGAATAATGCACGTGTCTTGGAGCGAACGTGATTAGTGTATTCTTTTTACTTTTCGTTTAATTGTTAGATGACTGCAGTTTTTGAAGGACGGTCTAGTGGGCGTGTTAACATTGATATGTAATGTAATTTAAATGAAACATTTATTTCGGAACTTTGTCTATTTGAACTGTACAACGTTAGGACATATTTCATTAAATGTTCACTGAAATACGAATTATCTACATTCATGATAGTGAATTTTCATATTTTGAAACAAACTCTTCTTTTCATTAGAGAGGCAAAGAACTGGTCGTACTATTTATTGACGAGCCACTGTGCGTTTTGCATATATTTTAGTCCGACACGTCATGTGTATTTTCCGTGTTAGTGGCAAGTGGAAAACGCAGAAAGGACCAAATGTAACTACTAGCTAAAGACCTTTTAACCGCTTTCGGTAATGTGAAGGCACAGTGAAGGATATTATGAAGTTTCTCGTATCCATTTTTACGACTCATCGCTTCCAGTGGATTTTCTGGGAATCTAGAACTTGCTTCTTTTCATCGCGGTTGAAGTTGAGTAATCTCTCTTACACCAGTCAGTGACGAAACAAACAAACACACTTGAAAAATTCTGAGAATATTTCAAGGTCCGTTAGTCCTGTACTAAATTTAATCGGAACTCATACTTTTAGGAGTGCCTTACAGAATGCAGTTAATTGGAAGAGAATAAATGATATTTTAAGTTTCTGTTTATTTCACGTACTACACAATAGTTTCATATAGTCTGCGGGTCGCAAACACTTGAAAGTAGGTTCTGTTAATGTGTTGAAATGTGAATTGGGGAAGATAAATCATTAGCCAAACAAAAGTTTTTCACTCGAATGGCAAGAACAATGCCGAGACTAACTCTGCAGTCGACGTTGTTGAAGCCTCCATTTTCCGAATTGTGTTCTAATGTGTATTAACGTCAGTAGTTTAAATGGAATGTACAATAATTGACCAATATCGAACTGATACGTATTAACAGTCTCTGTTGCTGGTAGTGGGATGTAATTATCATCCTCTCTATCAAGCAAAAAATGAGATGCTCGTCCCTGTGCAAATGAAGTTCATCGCTTCAGTACTGGCATTCGCGGTACATCCCCTGCGCGTTCCAAGGAAACATTTCCCGGCGATACAATGTACCCGTTGTATAAAACGAGATAGAACAGATGTCGATATCATGTTTTCCGTCTCGCTTACGTCAATTTTCCTTGTTCTTTTTTACGTTCCTCGTGGTGTCTCGTCATGCAGTAATAATACTAAGAAGTGCTCGGGGTGGAGGAATGTCCTCGAGACGAGCTATAAAATAAGAATTACGAACGCTTACGGTTGGGAGGAGACATCCAGTCGTGATTGTAGGTTCTATTTAGTATTTGCTTTCTGTTTAGAATTCATTCGTAAATCATTCCATGTCCTGTTCAGATTGCTCGTAACTAAAACCATGTTGTACAACCCTGAATAATTCTTCTCTTCTTTTTGTCCGTCATCGATAAATGAATGCCATTCTTAAACTATTACTCCTTAATATATTTACTTTTAACTCTTACCACACCCTCATTTGTTCAAGGTCAGTCGCCGCACCCCACGTACTTGTTAGATAATTCAATATTCAGAAATTAATTTATTACATTGAGGTCTTTTATCTACTTATTTTCAAATATTAGAACTCCATTATTTTCTTCCGTGACTGGGTGAATCTGACAATTATCGAATGGGAAGGGATAGTAACATTTAAAATTCACAATGATTAGCACATTTCTGTGTTTTCTGTGCGTATAGACATTCTTGTGTGGAATGTCTATGCGTCCTTGAGAGATAGTCCTTGTATAAGATTGTGGATTGTTTGGGAAATTTATTTTATGGCCGCTCTAATATATTTGCTGTTTATATTCTTGTATTCTTAGAGGCGACCAAGTTTCAAATTAAAACTTAATGCAATAGGAATTAAAGTTTTATCAAAACGAATAATATCAGGACGTTTTACGGTGCACAATTTGATGTTTTAAAATTATATAAATTTGAATCGATGATTGATGAATAGTTAAGGCTAGCATTTCACCGTATTCTTTGGAAATCTGATTGATGTAATCAATGTTGTCCGACCCCAAATACAACCATGGTTGCACTTGCATTGTTCGCTTAAAACTACACGATTCGTTCTTAAAATACGCTGATGCATTCCGTGGCAAGCGATACTCGCATGGTTTAAATGAACAGGAATTCTTACCGTGTGTGGCTGTTAGAATTTCTTGGTGTGTAGTACATATAGTTTTTAACAAAAGTATAATAAAGTATGATGCATTATGCAATTTTTCTTCGAACACGCGGACATAATTAGTTTCCTCGATCAGCGAATAGGAAAGCACACGTTCCGAGGGATTTCATCCAGCAGAAACGCGGTCCCGGGTGTGCGTCATAAAGACCGAAAGTTTCGCTCATGCCCTTTCAAGTCGTCGTCGACGGCGCGGCCGCTGCTCGCGCGCCGCGCATTGCCGGCATTTTCCTCGCTCACGTCCGAGTTGCGACCGCTAGCGCCGCCTTCTTTCCCGCTTGGCCGGCGCGCCATTGCGCCCCCCGTCGTCCCTGCCGCCGCCGCCGCCGCCGCCGGCGGCGGCTCGGTCTCCGCCTCGTGCGCTCGTCCCTTGTTTCCTGAACTCGCGCAATTAATTTGGTCTTTTTCGCCGAGAGGAGAGACGAGACGAGGCGAGGCGCGGCACAGCGCCGAGCGGAGCGCGCGGTGAGGGGCGGGGGCGCGGAACGCGACGGCGGACGGGCAGGCGACGGGACGGCCGAGGGCGGGGCGGGGCGGGGCAGGACGGAGACGGCGCTGGCAGTGCGGCGCGGCGCGGCAGCCCCTTTCTCCCTGCGTTCCCTGCGCCGCTCGACACTCACGGCTCGCTGCCACCGGCTCCGTTTCTGTGGCAGTCGCGCCCGCCATGTTCACTCCCCAAGCCCCCAGCTCGCGGACCGCTTCTCTCATTCCCTCCGAATGTTTCCCTCTCTCTCTTCTAGCGTCGATGTCGCCGCCGCCGCCGCCGCCGCCGCCGCCGTGCCTCGGCGGCCGTCGTAGCCGCCAGCAGCGCGCTCGCGCACGCACACTGTGGCACACTCACACTCTCTTGCAGGCTACGTATACAGAGGCAATCCGCGCACAGCGACGTGGCGCGGCACTGCCCCGGCGCGGAGAGGCCGGTCCCTGCTGCCGCCGCCGCCATTTCGGACGCGAGCTGGCGGGCGGCGAGGCGAGGCGAGGCGAGGCGCGGTGCGGTGCGGTGCGGAGCCGCGGGGCGCGAGAGGGAGAGGTAGACACGCGAAGGGGAAGCGGCAGGCAGGCAGGCAGGCAGTGCGGGCGACGACGCTTGCAGAGAGCGCGCGAGGGAGGGCATGGAAAAAGAGCGAGCGAGCGAGCGAACGAACGCGCGCGCGCGCCTGCCTGCCTGCCTGCCTGCCGCCGCCTACTGCCCTCCGCCCATTGCTGGCCCGGCCTCGCGCCGCGCCGCGGGGCTCGTCGGTTCGTTCGTTTGTTCGTTCGTGCGACGCCCGCCCGCGCCAGAGACCAGAAGAGGCGGAAAGAAAGAGGAACGGACGGGCGGGCGGCGGCGTCGCTTGGGAGTTTCGCTATCGCGCAGCGAGGAGCCCGCTGTGCGGCGGCGGTAGAGAGGCGAAGAGCGAAAGAGAGGGACGCAGGGAGCGACGCGGCGCGAGGGGGCCGAACGGAGAGGTGAGCGGCGTGCGGCGTGCGGTGCGCGAGGGCCGCGAGCGGGGAAGGGGGAGAGAGGCGGGTAGGCAGGCAACGGCGCCGGGCGCTGCGACGCCACCGCTGCCGCCGACGCCCGCAGCTCGGCACGATGCAGGTGCGGCTGCCAGGCCCCGGCTCTCTGTGTGAACGCTGCGCCCCGGCCATCGATTTGCGAGGGCAGCAAGCACACTGAGGACGCGCAGTTCGCGACAGGACAATTTGAAAATTTAGGAAAGGGGAGATTAACTTGGGAGGATCGTTTTCGTTTACGTTGTTCTAATCTCGCGTTAAAATACTGCTTTTCCTGTACGACTCGTGGAATATGTTCAACGTGCGGATGTCATTATCGGTAATATAAAACTGTTCCATTCATGAAATTAACACCAATAGAATGTTTAATAATGGTTATGCCTAAAACTGAGCGGCGTATCTTAGAAAATAAAATTATCCCTTTCCGTATTCGATCTTTCTTACGTAGCACTACTCTACTGGCGAATCATAAACTGCGATACATCCGTCAAGCAAGCAGCGTGCACTGACAGCGCGAATATATCATTTAACGAGTTCTGAAACTGTTAGTCATTATTTCACTTGCGAAATAGCCCTATTAATAACCCCTTTTGCGTCGGAAATTGCCAGATAAATTCACTAATCGCTTTCCGAAATTCACATGGTAACACGAGTGTGTTCTTTGTTGTTTGTTTCGCAAGTCAGCGCACGTGAAGCAAATAAGAAATAAAACTAGTTATATGCTTTTGTTCAATTACCGGAAAAGAACCATCGGGTAGTGAAGTATTGTTTCCAGGAAGTATTTTATGGAGAAGAGGTCAATTTCAGTTCACCCCCCCCTCTCCGCCTCATAAATTCCTCCAAAGACTGACTTGTTTTAAATGTGAATTTCTTCTTTAAATGCTGTTCGCTCAGGCTCTTTTAGAATGTGATGTGATCATGTGGTGGTAATTGTTTTGAATAAGTTTGGTGAAAATAATGGGTTGCTAGGTGGAGGCCTTTCACACACACACACACCACCCCTCCCCCCACCCCTCCCTCTTCACCTCCCGTCGCAACTGCCTTGGCGTCGATGTCCGTCCGCGCCGAAGAAGCTCCTGCAGGTCCGCAGCGTGGGCCGGTGGGTTGGTTTCGCTGCGCTAAAACGAGCTTTTAACGGTCGATTGTGGTGGCCGGCAGTGGGCGTTTGCGCCGTGCGCTGTGGTCTGTGCGCTATGCGGCGTGGGGGCGTTTGTGAACGTCGGGGAAACTGAATATGAGGAACGGACCACCGGACGCCGCGTGGAGACGCGGCCGGCATTTAAATGGACGACAGAGGCCTCTGCGCTCGCCCCCTCCGCCCCCACCTCCTGCTCGTCCTCCTCCTCCACCACCCGTTCCCCCGCCTCCTGACTGCGATGACGGAAGCGTCAGGACAGATAAGCTGTGTGGACACACGCAGCCACTCACACAAGATGAGGCGCTGCAGATGGATTGCTTTCTTGCTCATGTAACTTCTTCACATGTATTTCAATATCGATAGGTTTTGTTAACCATTTATCTTCCTTAACGAATTGGTTCATTTCTGGTTTAATCATGTATGTGTCATATGACAAGAAGATTGTCCACATTTTTGTTTATATTGCGCCGAATGTTTGTTGTTTCCTAGAGAATGGTATTTAAAGTCAAGGTGAATAGAAATATAAGATTCGTTGTAGTTTTACGTAATATATTCTCAATTTAAACAGCTGATGCAGAGGAATCTAAGGTATAAAATCAGATGCATTTCAAGAAAGCTGAGCATAACTGTGCTGCACGTTCTGCAAAAATTCGAAATCTTCAGATAATATTGCAGCTATTACTATTGTCTGTACTACAAACTTTTGATTGCATCACAGCGTAATGGCGGATAATGGGGAGAACGAGCCTTTGTCAGTTAGGAGTGTCTGGAATCAATAACGAACCGTGAGCAGGAATGTGACTATTCTGCACATAAAGCTCTTTGCTGGTGCGGCGTGACGAAGATTACTGCATATTCGGACTGTTTGCGACCTACAAAGTTTCTGCATCGTTCTTCATACATCTAAAAAGGCTTAGTTTATAAGTTTCATCACGTTACATTTGTGTGAATATTTGTACAGATTTGCGGTTTGTTTTCCGTGTTGGGCGCTATCCCACATTTCAGAACGTATAACAAATGATATAATATTTGATAACTCAAACGTAAATACGTAGAATAATGTAAGTTTGCGTGAATATTCTGCCATCAAATTATGTAGTATTATATTTCAGCTTATCAACGCGGAAGTGGAAACCAGCCGGATTCTGCGAACGTGACGTTTCGGTGCTCAGTCTTCGTGCTGTACTGCGTAGCGGCAAGCAGACGTGAACTTCGTAGCACGTGTACGTGAATTGCGAACTCACGAACCAGCGGACAAGAAAACATATCTCAGCGGTGTGTGGGGCTGTACGCGTCGGGAACTCCCGAAAAAGAATTGCCCGGAATAAGAAATGTAAATGTGTTATTTTTTCATTTCTTGTAAGGGCTTCTTACCTGTTGGAAGGAACCTTTGTGGATCTAGAACGGACTTGGAAGCGTATGCGCAGTTGTGGTTGGCAATAGTAGATGTATCTAGCCATAGTTCTCATAGATCACTTTTTTCAAATTTCTAGGACGACTAATGGACTCTTCAATATGCAGAATGAATGACCGTTTAGACACTTTTTAACGAATTAAAACGAATATGACCTCGTGCGTTTGTTATGATTTCAACTTCCAACACACAAAATCGCATTCAAATTTTATGATAATGAATTCCATATTCAGCCATGAATGTGGAAGACTCTATACGCGTTTATGATTTCGAGATTTCTCAGGAGGATGTAAAAATAAGATTAATTTCGAACGACCAATATTAACTTATCGTAATACCAAATTGTGAGTCAAATCTGAACTCGCTTATAAAAAACGGATATAGTACACTATATCTTGGTTTATTTACATCTCAGTTACGATGAAGGAGTAATCAATTAATAAAAACGAAGAAAAATGATATTCTTGTTGTAGCTATCTTGATGGGATATATATCAGAAATGCCTTGAGAAATGGATAATATAATGACCCTCATATCATTGTTATAGTTGACGTTCCGTTAACGTGAATAATTGTAAGAAAACCCTTCATTTCATAAGCAACGGTATTTTAGATAGATGAAATGCACATGCTGAATGATTACGATGATCTCTGAACGAAAGATTTACTTCGACAGCACTGTTGCCGTAGAGATTTTGGTATTTTGCTTTTTCACTTGGCAGCGACCGCAGTTCAAGTGTAACTGCGAAGAGTTCTTTATAAGAAGCTCTTAGTTATACTATGGGCTATTTTGGTAGGCACTCCTTTCCTTTCGTAGACATTTGATTTTATTCACGCATCCTTTGAAGTGGCCCGCGAGGCGCTCTTTCAGAGCGGCGGGACCCGGCCGGGTTGTAAGCGGCTCGACCGTCAATCGTTTCTTCGAAAGGCGGGCGGCGCTGCGCAGCGTAGCACGGAGGCGCGCCGCCCCGCGATCTCGAGACGTGCCAGAGCGACGGCGAGCGACGCGCTACGTCGGGAGTCGCCCGATACCCGGTCCCACTTGCGGCTGCTTACACAATTCCACTAGTCAACACTTACATAACAGCGGACGCGGCCGGCGCCGCCGCCGCCGCACCCGACTTGAGCTCCCGCGCTGTTCGTCGCCAGGGCCGGCCGAGGCGGCGGCCGTCGCGTCGTCGCCGCTGGCGGCGCAGTACACTAACCGTTGAAGCCCTTCCCGACACCAGTAGGCCTTTTTTGTTTTGTTTAGTTGTTTGTTTTTGACTTGACATGTGTATTTCCGATTGGGTTTGTTACAGCAATAAATATAAGAATTAGAGTCGTCTTGGATACACATTATTATTTCATTGAAGATAAGCTTGCAATGGCTTGGCCATCGTCAGTTACCGGCTGTTCGGAAGCCAGAAAACGAAACAAGTGGGACTAATCCCACTGCGTCCGAACAGCAGGTAACTGACGATGATGGCTAAAGAATTGAAAACTGGTCTTGAATTAAGTAATGTTGCCCAAAGCAACAACATAGCATAGAATGCTGTTGCCCAACACAACATCAATCGCTTCTTATTGTTTTATTTGAAATCCCGTCAACATCACTAATGAATAAATATTGTTATAATAAACTTTGCAATAAAATATTGCAGGATACTCCACTAGAGGTCCTGTGAAAGTGGACTTCCAAAATACCAACGAAAGATGAGGTGATAGTGTGTAATAATGTATCAAGAAGGAAGCTGTTTGCAGGTCACGTGGTCTCCGGGGCAGGGTTTTCAGGATTCTCGGGAAGGTGCTTAGCTTCTCCTTAGTGGAACATATGTTTTGGAGGCAGATGAATTCCGCGGAAGGAGGCTGAGTTTATATAATATGTAGTTCAGGAGGGTATAAAACGAGTCGTGGACATGCATTGTATTCCATGAATTATTTTGCAGACAGAAACCCTTTATGTTCACGGGTTCGAGATATTATCTTGAACAATTCAATTAATGGAATTGAATGCGAAACTGCGGTTCTCGATAGTATATCTCGACATGTATCTAACTCACGTGCTAAATAATGGGAAATCAATCCGCGTTACTAACGAGAAGCTCCCAAACAATAGACAAGAAAATGAATATTTTGCTTCGCGGAATCAGTGCATAATTTCTGCGCGTGCGCGTTATCGTGGACCATTTACCCGAGAGGCAGAGTAATTTTATCGTTTTGGCTGAGCTTGATAGTGAGGTTGCAGAATTGGGCGTAGATTGCCGACTGCGAATCCTGGAGGCCCTTGACGGAGCAGATCACGTGAGTGCTTTAGCTGCTTGTTAATGTGTGGAACGGGATAGTTGGCGAGGTGCGCGATAGCAACCGAAGAGGAATTATTCGTAGCAGATACAGTGCGAAAAGAGGTGATTTAGGTGTAGAATATATTACACAATATTACACTTCTTAAGATTTTTCTGCCAATGTGCTGAACTCTGACAATCGTTCTCCTATGTGAATGTTATATCGATCATTAAATACATTTGAATGGGTAAATTAGAAATTGTGAACATTACTATTTCATTATGAAAATGAAGTAGTTGCATTACGTGATAATTCTTAACAAGGCCATCGATGAATGAGAAGAAACGACTGTGAATTAATTATTTTAAGTTTTTATTCCTGTGGAATACTTCGACGTCCAGCCGAAGGCTCAACGAGAACACCGTCGGGCTTCATAGATAATGAATTATAAACACATGTTTGATTAGGATTACGAAAATGTTATTGAGCGACCAAGTTGTAAATTCGTTCTCCCTTAAGTAAAACGGGCGCAAAACTACATGTTGAAATCGTTTGTTGTACTCCGTATTTACAATACAATGCCATGCAGTATGGTTGTTGTAATAAAAATAAAAAATAATGGTAGTCTTTTTTAAGTGGCCATTTCGTAAAACACCATTTTAAAACTTTATTTCATGAGAAAAATAATCATGAAGTATTCTCTCTATTTTATGCATTGACGTCTTATTAACATGCCATGTTTAATGTGTTATATTAAAAGGATTTTTACATCCTACAAAAGTATCCCTAATCTCAAACATCTCTAGTCTTTTACCGGGTTTTAAACTTGTTAAATTTCTTTTGCAATTTCGTGGTACATGTGTGCTACCACCATTATGCAGAATATGAAATGGCAGTGAAGTTCCAATGACGCCTGTTAGTTGTGTAGAGTAACAATGGAGTGATACCTTCAAAACAGCAACATATTGCATTATACTGCCTAACTATACCACATTTCATAGATAGAGCACCGGCATAATGCTCATGAAAATGGGAATGGAAATGACCGTCGAAGAAAAAATGCAAGAGCATGCATTATTCTTTGACGCACCTGCGATATGGAGGCTCGAGGAAAGTAGTGTACGTCTATCTCCTCTTTCAATACATCTTATCACTCCCACCTCATAGGCTGACGCAAACGCATTTGATGGCGCTCGACTTCGTGCTGGGCTTCCTGATTCTTGGCTTTGCCGGGACCAGTGACGAAGTCGTAAAGTACGACATCACGAGTAAATAATAAAAAAGTCGCTATAAAGATCGCGGAACTGACATATCACATACCCTGTTGAAAATCTCCTGCTTCACCCCTAAGTCATGCACTGGGGACCTTTTAACGATATCTGGAAAATTACAGTAACGACAAGCTGAAGGTCAATTGTTTAAAACTTTATGGAGTGAACTGCGTGATACATTTCAACTCTAAGAAATGAGATGTTTGCATATTTTTTAGCGGTAGGTCAATATTTAATATTATAGTAACTTTCCTATTCTAACTTCTGGTGAATGGAACACTGTATTTCAATTCTGTTGAACATACCGTGTCTTGGGGTTCGCAGTCATGGGATAGGCAAAGTGGAACTAAAATTTCACCTTTAAAATCAATTATACAGCAGATGGGACACTTGAAACGTTAAACTGGTTTTTGTTTCTTTTTAAATATAACGTTACATTCACTTAGCTAATGCAACAGATTATGTTGCCTTGCCAGAAAAAGATATTATCGTAATATCGAGCAGAAATGATCGTAGAGCAGATAACGGAAAATGGGTTCTTGCGTTACTTTCGTTTGTAAGGGATGAGTAGGAGTAATGTTTTGCACATTCCGAACTCCACAAACTTCATTTGCATGTCAGAGTATTTCGACCAGCTGTGAGAAACGCTGCTGTTGAATGACCTCGAAAGTATGAAGCGATGCGTCCATGAATATCATAAACGATCGACTAATGAACGGACATCGTCCTCGGATATTGAAGGGAGTATGGAGGTTAGTTTACATATTAGGGTTATTTACATGTTGAGTAATTGAATGTGTGAGACAATTGATTTTAAAAGGATTAGAATGCTTTCACGAATAACGTTAGCTTTCATTACATTTTCTCTCTAGGATCATAGGTAGGTCAGGACTATTTGGCATTAATGTTTGTTCAATTGTACTGTAATTTGATAATTATTAGAACAAGAAGTCTTTGGAAAACATGTCAAAGGCTTATCAGTTGAAATATTGTTTACATGTTAAATTTTTTAAAAGTAAATTTCAAAAAAGTCCAACTACATGCTTCTTCACGCTATTTTTTATCGGTGGGTGATTTTTCGCGTGAACGATAATATTTTTGATTTAGGTGTCATCAGTCGTAAATTGGAAGTAATTTAAGAACTGGAAAAGAAATTTGTACAAACTGGATTTGCTCAAAAACTGACTATGCGGAAAACTAGGTGGATGAAAGATTGAACGAACTAGTGCAATGGTGTGACTTTCAGAGGACGTGGCGGACGAAGTAACGGACAGCCAAAACTATGTAAGACGGACGAACGACTAAAGCTCAGACGGAGTAAAGGACCATTCACAATGCAAATGTAAACATAAGCGTAGCGCATATACATAAACATTAACATAAGTGATAGACTGAAGTATTCACAATGTCTAACATAAACGTAAGCAAAATAAGAGTTTCTATTGACTGTGAGACATTCTTATTTACTATTGGTTGGAAGTGAGAATCGATTTCAAAGTATCGACTGTATTCATGGCCCGTATGGTGTTAGTTCTTCTATCGACTTCGCTCCAATTTCGATTCTCGATTTTGAGTTACCGTTCTGTGATTGGTTCATTTCTTATGTCTTACTTAAGCATAAGCACAGAAGCTTGAAGCTCGCAAGCTTTTATGGTAACGTCTTACGTGTTATGCTTATGCAAACGCAAAGTGAATGGGTCCGCTTATGGACGCAGTCCTAACTTTTATGTTAACGCCATGCTTATGTTTGCATTGTGAATGGGCCATAACGAAAGGATGGAATAAGCGAACGCGTGGCCGGCCGAAGAAACGAACGCAGTGCGGGTGAGCGACGAGGCCCAGCGCGCGCCCGGGCCGACGCAAGGGCGGCGACCCGACCCGACCCGACCCGACTGTGCGGTGGCGGAGGACGAGGAGCGCCGGAGCGACGCGGTGTGGCATGGCATGGCGTGGCATCGTGCGGCGCGGGCGGCGGTGCGTGAGGCGCAGTGGTGATGGTGGCGGGTCCGCCCACGGCGGTGGCGGTGATGGCGGCCGCCGCGGCCACGGCACGGATGACGAAACCCGCGAGAGACTTGGCAGCGCGGCCGAGACAGGTAGCGGCCTGCCTTTGTCCACGGCGACGGTCGCCCCGCGCCGCCACCGCCAGCACCACCGCGGCCGTCGCGTCGCCGCCGCCGCCGCCGCCGCCGCCGCTGCCGCCGAGGTGCCCACGCCGAATACGGGCTGCGACGCCCGCCCGTCCGTCCGCCCGGCCGCTCGCTCGCTTCGTGAGAACGCAGGTCGCTCCGGTCGTCGCCGGCGAGCAACCAGCCGCCGCCGCCACCGCCATCACCGCAGCGGCGACGGCGACGGAGGCTGCGGCCGCGGCGCCGGAGACGGTTGCTCCTGCTGCCGGGCGAGACGTGACGTCCCGAGAGGCCGGGCTCTAACGGGAGACGCCCCTATGAGGTCGACGATGTGGCTGCGTTTGTGGAGGAACGAGAAATAAGAGGACGTGCGGGACGACGGAGATGACTTCATTACAGAGCGTGTCGAAATGATTCTCTTGGGGCGAACAACTTGTGTGTGTGTGTGTGTGTGTGTGTTCTATGGGCGGTCCGCACCTGACAACGCCGTGGTGGGTGTGGGTGATAGCGTGGTGCCTATGACAGCGAGGCGTGACGATACGTGTGAATTATTCTCGGCGCACCTCTGAATAACGTGGTTTGCAATCTAGCCACAGACGTACTTCAATTGCAGTCGATGAATTGGATTTGCGGCGCGTTTTCACGGGTCTCCCGTTCGCGTATGTTTGATTTTCCCACCGCAATCATAATAATCATTGGCACATGCCAAATCTGTAGTTGCGCTGAATGCGCATATGATGCGACTGATGGTGATAGTTAGGAGTCACATACTAGTTGCTCCATTTTAATTTGATTTAGCATTTATCAAATAATATTAATTTGATACGAGTCAATTTCTCTCAAGTTTAATTTAAGCTCTGTCACTGCTTGTGTAAACAATCAATGCTACTTTTAGAGTGGGTCAGGAAAGTCTCTCCACCTAGCAACATAAATTATGTTGGCAGAATGAAATGCATCTTGCAACAAATGAAAACGTAAATTGTGTACTCACCACTATCATATCTATCATGCTGAAAGTGTTGCCCCTTTCACTTTTTCCCAAGTGATTTGGTTGCTAGGGACATTAATGTAGTTTTGTAAAAGCCTGTGATTCAGCTCGGTGCGGAGAGTTTATCCTGGCGCACGTTGCCAATTCGCAACCATCTTAGCGTTTAGCAGCTCTAGAAAAAACCTACCCGGCTCTGAACAAGAAATTCGTCTTCCTGTCAATGTTAAAACACGGTAATCCGCTACCGGTGCGTAAGTCTTTCATGTAATACCCTCTTATCATTTGCGTTGGCCTGAGCATGACGAGTAAGTAGAGCGTATTCTGCTCGAAATGACTACCACCCGCTACCTGCAGCCTGACTTCTAATTGCCGAACGCGACACGCTTAATTGTCGGGCTCACGTTTTGCCCGTGGAACATGCGGCCATTTCGGAGATACGCGAGCGCGTAGAAAGAACAGCAGCAGCAGCTGCCGCCGGTGCTCCAGGAAAGAAGAAAACAATCGCTATGTAAAACATGCGGGACAATTGTCGATGGGGGGCCCCAGCAGTGCCGGGCCACAGCCGTCCTGCTCCGTTCCGCCCCGCCCCGCCCCGCCCCGCCCCGCCCCTCCCCGCCGCGCCCCGCCCCGCCCCCGCCCTCGTCGCTGCTGTCTCAGCTTGCAGAACGAGTCTAGGCGGCACCTGCCCCCGCGGCCTCGTGGCGGTGTGTGTGTGTGTGGGGGGGGAGTAAGGAGGCACGGAGCAAAAGAGCAGGGACGTCTCAAATTGTACTGCTTCGTGTCACTCCTTACTGCCTTTGCCCTGGACTAATTGGCGACTATGAAACCTGCTGGTAATTAAGTTGATAGGATGAAGAGCAGCGATACCGGTGTAGGACGATGATTTGATTTCTTTGTGCGTTAATGTTTTAAAACAACGTGTGATATTTTCGGTTCTTGTTGCTAATTGTTTGTCTGTGGTTAAAGTTATTTCACAGAAATATATATTAGGACATTGTTCGAACAGGCTTGATTATTACGTAACACTCTTTAGGAAGTTGTTTTACTCATCTGTTGGAATATAGAAGATTGGAAAAATGTCATGACGAATTTGAAGGAGGAAGAGATAATCCTCAGTTACAGCCAAAGCTCTAGTTTTGCGTGATCTGTAGCGCATATTACTTTTTTTGGCATAGTGAGTTAATGCTAAGCTGCCTTTACGTATTGTGTGTTAAATGTTTACTCGTATGTCGATTTATTTTTCTCTTATAAAATAATGATTAATTGTTCTTAATTTTGGGGGGTTATTATCTTGTATAAACGTTCTTGTTTATACTACGTAACATTTCTTGAGAATTTTACTTTACGTAAACTAGTGACATCTATCACATCCCAAGATCTCATCTAAGTATACATTATTTCTTATCTTCGAGTATTAACTTCGTTTTACATACGTAATTGCCTCTTACTCACCCACTCCTAATTGTATAGTGCGACCTTGCTCCGTTCTGAATGAAAACTAACCACAATTTACATTGTAGTAGAAAACGCGTATGTTTGACGTCTTGCTTTGGTTATATTGCATGAAGATATGAAACAAAAATATTTCACACGGAAAATACGGTGCCCTGTTAATAATAGTGCTACGTATGCGACGAGGTATTGCTTCTCATTCCGTATTTACATTTTCTGGAAACAGAAAAGCCATTTTACGTATTAAAGCAGTGATAATGCTATTATGACTCCATAAACTGAAGAGTACTCAATTTTGATTCCGGGCTGGACAAAAATGATGTATTGATAATTAAAAGGATGCATATATTTTGTAAGTCCTTCTTAATTTATAGAAATTTACGATTTTTTAATTTGATGTTCCTTGATCATTATCTGCAACTTTATAGATATACGATTGTATTACTAATTTAAACACCACGTAAAACTGTATACTCACAGATATTCAACTTTACAGCATTAGTAGACTTCAATATACGGTCATATTCTAACTTCGTAAAAGGGCTCCGGAAGTCCCGTCGTGGCATCTCGCTGATCGGTCCTAACCCGGCTCTCTCAGGAGCTGATTGACGCGCTCTCTTGCCCATTTCCTATCGGTTAGGTTCATTGGGAGTTCATTTGTGCAGGTTAAAGAAGTCTCAGGGCTTCATTTCATTATGCCATTTTTGTCCAGCTACGCAGCCAATACCGACCACTGTGCGGCGGTGGCGGCAGCAGCGAGCGTCCAAAGCGACTGGGAGAGGCGAGAGGCAGCCGGCCCTGACCTCCAGCGGAGTCAGGCGGTGGAGGCGGGTGGGCAGTGGGCGCGGCCCTGTCGGGCAAGGTGGGTGAGCGCCGCCTCGAACCCCCGCCCCCGCCCTCGCTCTCGCCGTCACCACTTGGTGGATGTCGTGGGCGGCGTGGCCCGCGCGGCTGGATTTCCAAGGAGCGTGTGGTTTTCCTGTGACTTCGCACATGAGGTGGCCAGCTCTTCTCCTGGCACTTGAGTCATCCAAGGCCCATGCCGTTTTCATTCTTTAGATTTCGTGTAAGGCACCGTGGCCGTGAACTCTGAAGATCGTATTACCAAATTAAGACTTTAGTAATTTGTGTTTTCGAGATTTTGCTAGCATATGTCAGTAGTTTTAGTAGCATAAGTCAGAAGTTTGGATGGTTGTGTTGTGACTACAATTTTAGTGATTTTACTTATTTCCGTTCGTGTAAAAGTAAAAACTATGCTGGTACATTGTATTTTAGGTCGCAACAGCGAGCAGTGAAGAAACAAAAAACGCTCTCATGACGGCGGGCACTGTGTCGGATCTGGATAAGTTTTTAATGTGTAAGACGGTGGTTGAGTTTATTCTTTTTACCTAGACAAAAATATTTCTGCCAAGAAACGAGGGCGATTCAATTTAACACGCCGTTTTTCATTGCTTCTTTATAGCGCACACACGCTATTGTTGCTTCGAAGTAGCCGCTATGTGACTATACAGTAAACGATCACATCCAAAGTCGGCAGGCAGGTGATTTGATTGAATGGGGAAAGGGACCATTAGTTAGTTACTAAAAAGGGCAGTAAATTTCCATAGCGGTGACGTCATAACTGCATTGCGATCTGCGGAATGACCTGACACTTGTCACTGTACCTAGTCCCGAGTGCTCTCTATTCGTATTCATCACCTACACACTGGGCTATCATAATGGCAAAAGATCCATAATAGCTTTAGTGCGATATTGCTTTACGAATCAAATCCACTACCAAGTAAAGGGGGCCATATAATTTGTTTACGAGCGTACTGGAAGGCCGCCGCAATGGTAAAGCAATGATACAATCCTGTAGAGACGAGAGTCTGGGAATAAACGAGGGCATTTGTCAGAAGATCCTTGGCTTGTGTCATTTGGTCATTATGGAATTTTTAAATTATGTTTAATGTTGTCGGGTGTCTAGATTCATCCGCTCGTATCACTTTTATTGCATCCACTGTCATTGTTGTTGAGGTTCTTCAAAGAGCCGTGGAAAACAAGAAACGTGTCGATCACAAGTCGCTCATTTTAAGAGTAATTGTAAATTAATAACTCCAAGGAATACTGTTCAGGGAATTTGTTCCACAGTACTCGGAAAATTTCGAATACCTTGTAATATTGATCTAAAAAATATTTCGATGAATTGTAACTATGGTTCAGCGAATTTATTTTAGATAATTCTAAATTCTACATAAAACTGTTGTTCACAGAATTTGTTGTAAACAAGTTTTCAATACCTTGCTCAATAGTGACTCTGCGACTTAACGATTCCCTGAATATTACCAAACATTCTATCGATCGTTATAGTTGTACACAAAGTTTCAATGCATCTACCATCTTTTAAAAGTTTATGATGCATAAATCAAGAATATTCATGTCACAAAATATACATGCATGTCACGAAATGTAAGTACTTGTTATCTTTAAAATGCTTCAAGGTAAAGAGATCCTACGTACGACACCGCAGTTTCTTTAAACTTAACAAAAATGTTCATTAACAATCGTCATATAGGTGTCAAGTCGAACTGTATGCGTAGCTACCGTGCAACTGCCGCCTCCAAGCTAGTGTAATCGTAGATTGCAGGTCGTGTCGCAGGATGAAAAAAACCTCGCATGTCGGTTCGCGTCCCCCCGGAAGTACGAAGAAGCTCCGAAATTTCAGCGATCGAAAGCAGCCTTGGCCTGGCAACGTTTTCGCAGATTCGTTCCAGCCGTCTCGCGTTGTGCGAGGCGCACGATCGGCCCAGCCGACCGGCCGGCCGGTTGGCTGGGCGGCTGCGGCGACGAAGACGACGTCGAAAAGAGGCCGCTGGAAAACGCACACTGCTGTGGTGCCGCCGCCACCGCCGCCGCCACCGCCACCGCCGCCGCCGCTGCCGCCGCCGCCGCCACCGCCACCGCCACCGCCACCGCCACCGCCGCTGCCGCCGCCGCCGCCGCCGCTCGCTCGCTCTCCCGCCGCGAGAGGCACAAGGGAGCGCGAGAAACGAGGGGAGTGAGGTTCTAACCGGAGCCTGAGTCCGGCAAGCGAAGGAAGTCAGTAAGCGCCACAGGCTCGGTGAGGCACACGCGGGCTCCACGCTCGTTCTGCCGCAGGTCGTTAACGCGCGGGAGCCGGCCGCCGATAAGTCGCCCAGGAAAAAAAAGCACGTGTGTTTTACGTCGCCTGCTTTACGTTACATTTGAGTCACGTTTGTGTGTGTTTTTGTTTCGTACGACGCAGTGGAAAAAGTTGAAAGTGTGTTGAAAGCCGTAACGCACGTGACAGACGAATGTGGCCGGATACTTCAGCTGACCGAGAGGTATGTGTATTTTTTCTTTTTTAGTATTTGCTTTGGTAATTACCAAACCGTTTTCGAAAACAAATACCTGCTATTATTTTACGACAATTGTATGCGCGAAAGAAACATGATGTTGAACACTCACTTTTATCGTTGTCAACATACTCACACGTCATTAGTTACTACAAAAGAACACCGGTGAGCTTCTTGAACAATGTGCGAGCTCGTGCCTCACGTTAACGTCTCTTTGTAGGAGGTACTGTATCACGTAGTGGAAATAGAGAATTTTGTTGTCTTTCGCAAAAAACACGTACTAAAACAAACTTCGCGCGGTGACGCGAGGTGATTCTGAACGTGTTTTGATTGATATACATCATTTCTCGAAGCGGTGCATGGAATCGACCGAAACATGGCCCATCAGTCGCTTCATTCCCGGTACGAATTGAATTAGTAGTCCTTTCAAGCGGCGAGTGTATTACGGCATCTTTTGCATTCTTTGCCCTTATTTTCGGAACTTTGTAAAAATGTGAAAGTTTAATGTAATTTGGGAACCTTACTTCAGTCTCCCCCTCACACATACACACACACATCCTTATTCACGTACTTATTAGGTTTTTATTTTCAAGTTTCCCGCTAGCCTAGTGATTGTTTTGCAAACATTCCTTTTTACTCGCTAGGAATTTTCGGGGACAATAAATATGTAGCCAAAGATTTAATCTGATATGCAAGCTGCGAGAAAGAAGGTCCCCCCAGTATGTGGAATCAAAGCGAAAGAGTGCGGGAAGAACAAAGAAATGTGCAGATCTTCTGCCAGCGTTGTATTTTTCGTAGTCCTCTGCACCTCGGCGGTGGCGGCCTGCGAAGAGGCAAGAGCATCCGCAGCGGCGGCGGGCAGTCGCGCTAGCGGCAGAGCGACGGAGATAGAACGAGTGACAGAGGGGTGGGGTCGGAGGAAGGCGCTGCGGGTGAGGGGAGCGCCCGGAGGAGGGGGGGGGAGGGCTGGGGCAGCGCGGTCGCACACAAAAAGCCGTCGCCGAACGTCGCTCGCTCGCTAGCTTGCCGGCTGGCTCGCCCGCTCGCTGGCTTGCGCCAGGTCCGCTCGTCGGCGCCCGGGCCCCTGCGCCCTCGTAGCCTCCCTTCTAGGCGCCCCCGGTCCCTTCCCACGGAGCCATTCGCTTTTCAGATGTTGGGGAAAGAATGATTGAGTTTTCTCTTTCTCAAGCTTATTAAATACTAGTTATTATATTTATTTACCTGGTCTTCTAGATTTTTCTACAATAATTGTTTTGGGAAAATGTACAAACGACATTCAATCAACAATAGAGGCTCGCCCTTTCCTTCCTTGTGTATGTTGAAACTAGTCGACTCAATAAAATACGATTGATTGAATACTCTTGTTTATTGGGTAATTTATTTAAATATTTATAATTTACATTTTGTAGGTTAAATTCATTAAAACTTCCTCTATCCCGTTCAAAAGACCTTCTGTTTATGGTACTTAATAATTACACGCTCACCAATTGGACGTTAAAATGTGCGAGATATTGGGCTTGCTCTCCGCGCACGTTGGAATGCGACGTTCCTCGCGACGGTCGTGCCACCTACCGGATTCCTTTTGGTGCGTTAGACAGTGGAGTTCGGAGAGACCACCCCTCGCCCTAGCGCCCTCTCTCTTTCTCTTTTTCTCCCTTCGGCCGCCCTCCCTCCTGCAACGCCGCTGGCCGGCTCTCGCGTTCGCTAACCCTCCTGAAGCTGCTGCGACTGCCGCTACCGCTCCGTCCTTCTCGCCGGGCTACCCAATCGAGACCGCGCTCGCAATTACCTTTCTAATTAATACTTGGTGTAAAGACTTCGCTACTGTATACCTCGCACGTACGTGCTTTTTTTCTTTGTTGCCAGTTATTTTTCGTTCAATTGTATGGTCTGTCCGGGTATTCATGTAATGTTTGGTGTTTGTTATACTTGATTTCTCTGAGGCCTTATGCTACTGACACATTGGTCTTGCCCACCTTTCTCGTGGAGCGTTGCCTCATGTCAATCTTTGTAACTCCTGCACTCACGCCAGTAATTCAAGCAACGCGTCCGTACTTCCTCCAAGCCAATCCCTAGTTTTCCTCGTTATTCCTTGCAATATTTTTAACTCGGCTCCTTCATTTTGTAGACTCGTTCGTTTATTTACGCAAATTGTTTACGTTATTTCTATTGAGATCTCTCTATCCATGAAGAGTAATGAGTCATTAGACGTCCAGAACAATTTTAATCCTTTCACGAGGTGACTATCCCCCCCCCCCCGTACGCACACACTTGTGGATTTGTAATTCTGATATTCGTTTGAAAAATTAATTGAGATGTATTATACATTATGAAATGTGAACGATTATCAGTCGGCGGTAACTGCCTCTTCTCTCTCGCCCGCCGCCACCGCCGCCGCGTCCAGGCCTCCCGTTGCCGCCCGAACCCACGCCAGCGCCCGACGCGGCAATGCGCTGCGCCCGCTCGCTCGCTTGACTGTGGATGTGTGTGAGTGTGACGGGCGAACGGGCTTTGTGGCTGCGTGCCTGCCGCTTGCCCGCCCGCCCGCGGCGGCGGCGGTGGTGGCAGCAGCGGCAGCGGCGCGCAGGCTTTGGCAACCGCTCGTCCGCCTGCCCGTCGTCGTGGAATCCGGACTCGGCCCAACTCGCAGCGCCGCGCCGCGCTACGCCGCGCCCCACACCGGCCGTCGCCTCCACCGCACGGCGGCGGCGGCACCTCGCCGTCCCGAGGCTGGCTGGCTGCTGCCGCCGCCGCCGCCGCCTTCTTCTCGCTTTCCTTTTCGCCATTATCGCCTCGCTCCGTCCAGCCCAGCCCCCTTCCCGCCCGCTCGCGCCACTCCGCTCCGCTTCGTGCGGGTCCTCTGCTGCCACCGCGCCCACGACCTCTTTGTTGCTGTGACTCACGGCCGCCATTATACTTATCCGCAGCTTCCGCTTCCTATCATCCTATCATTGCCATCATCTCCCCGAGAAGTGTAAGTGAAGAGCGAGGGTCCGTCGTGGTGCCAGGCGCGAAGCGTGGCGGGGTGGGGGGGTGGGGGGCGGCGGCCGGCCGGCGTTCGCCCGAGAGACGGATCAGCAGCGTCTGGGTATGGCGACGGTCGTCTTTTGCCGTCTAGGACCCTTTGTTTTGTGTGCTCGTGTTCGTGTTGAAATGACGTAGTATTCTGAGTCATGACTATCCTTGTTGCGTTGCGCGGTTGTGCGAGTCTACGATGGTTACAACGCCGTCTAGAACGTGCTCCAGTAAGTTTCCGGTGGAATGCGCCATTGTTTGACTGTTTGGTGTGTAAAACATGTAGTAGTTTTGACGATCCCGCTTGCGTGTTCTGTCAATATTTACGTGCTTTGTGTACTATAAATGAACGTGACTTATCATCAAACCTATCGTTATTGATTGGGTGCTGCGGGTCGCGCGTGTTCAGCGCTCAATAGTTCCACCGGCGTTGTTTTCATAACAGAGCAATTGCTCACTGGAAGAAGGCGAAAGGTGAGGTGTCGGTTTGCTGTTTGAAATATTGAGTGCTCCACCGCCCGCATTCAAGGGAATTTCGCCCTTCCGTCTTCTTCTGCCTTCTTCGTCACCCCAGAACCCCTAGCCATCTGCTCCGCCGCTTGACCCTCGCGGTCTTTAGGCCATAATAGCTTTCAATAAATCTTTCCACAAGTCGTTTGTAAGTAATAAATGATCATCTCAAATTTTGTTAAAAACTGCAGCGAGGAAGGACTTCAAGCATAAGCAAATCTATACACGCAATTAGTACGTAAATGCAGTACTAATAAGTCTTTAGTCAATTCTTGCCACTTGTCGAAACATAATTAGAAACGTCAGCAACTCTTTCATGATTCCGCACTATCGCTAATCTTATGTAGGATTACTACAACTGGGCGAATTCCTGTCATCCGGTTTCTTCCCAGTAACATTTGAAATGAAACATGAAATGAAAATTCTTCCTATTTCAGAATATTTTATACCTGAGCCATGTGCTTCCTACGAACTTTCATTCAATTATTTCCTTTCACTTAAAACCTTAAGGACTTTTGTTTGGAATTGCATTTAACAGTTGGTAAATTACGAATAGTGGATAATATTTCCATTTGTTGTGACATCCAGATATTTGGGAATCACTTAACCGCCTGCTCGTCGATTTCCAATGAACAAAAGTTGTGAATTTGTTGGCGCCGTTGGAATCGCATACTCTCTCAAACCGAACTGATCATTAGAGGCATGTTACAGGTTTCGCAGCGCGAAAGAAACTAAAGTAGGTTACGTTTTTTGATCCTTTGGAATCAGTATAAAACAAGGAACACTAAGCCAGAACCAACTTTCTGAGTACAAGAAACATACTGCAGTGTAATGGGTTAGTCATTACCCTCTTGTCTTTTGTATTGTTATTTCCAGCATTAATCTTTCATTTACCATTAATCAAATCCCATTGACATCTAACATAATGCCTGATAAAAGTTCGAGTAGTGCTTTCAGAGATTTATTATTCTCTGGGAACATTATACTTGTGTCCCGTACTTGCGCTTGACACTACGGAAATGGTTGAACACCGAGTTGACAGCACATAGCTGTGAAGCTGTTCTTAATTCGTACACCATTAGTTATAGATATATACTTGTAAAATGCAAAAATCTTTCGGTGCTTATACTAAAATTCCATCATTGTCAAATGTTATCAAATTGATTTATTACTTCCGAGAAGAGGGAGTACCAGGTGTGAAATACATTTTTAGACAGGCTGGGATCATGCTATTAGTTACGAAAACAACCCTTTGGGTTCGTAAACACGGTTTATCACACCGGTGAACGTTTCGTGCTCGTTTTCAGAGCTGCCGATACTAGTATATGCATAAGCTATAGTTTGCAACCCGGGGAAAACCTCGAGGGAACGCAACGCTTTCGATTGGCGTTGTCACGGCAACCCCACATTCAACGTCATTCACCTCCTTTCGTTAATTCAGGTACAGAGAGCCAGCCCAGCCGCCTCAGACAGACGCCCTTTCGCGATTCTTATGAAACCAGTTTAGAACGCGGGTTTTCGCAGCGTGGGCAGCCCGTGGGGCGGAGCGCCACCAGCCAACGCAGGCAGTTCGTTTGCTCTCACTCTGTCCCTCTCTCTCCCTCTCGGCATGGCGCCCACCGCCGTACGCGCGAACGGGAGCGCTGGCCGCCGCCTAGCCTCGCTGCAGTGTCGCTCGCTTTGGCGTGCGCGAGGAAGCTCGCCTCGCCACCGCCACCGCCACCGCCGCCGCCGCCGCCGAGTCGATAGCGCCTGCTGCTTGCCCCCGCGCGCGCGGTGCCGCCTCGCCCGTCCTGCTCCCGTCCGCGTTCGTTGCGTCCCTCCTCCTCCTCCTCGTCCTCCTCCTCCCGCCCCGCGCCGTTCCGTCGCCGCGCCGAGTCGCGTTCGCTCGCTCGCAGCTGGCGATGGCGCGGAGCGGCGCTGTGCGGGGCGCTGCGCTGCGCGCCACGAGTTCCCTGGCGCTGCGGAGGTGGAGGCGGCGGAGGCGGCGGCCGCCATGCCTCGGGTCCGCACCGCCTCGCCCCCTCTGCCGTCCGACCTCGGCACCGCAACCCAACGGAAATTTCGAGCGTGGCTGTGGCGATGGCGCCGCGCCACCGTCCGCCTCTGCTGCGTCGCGGCGCCGCGCCGCGTCGCGCCGCGCCTCGCTGCCTTCCTTCGGACGGACGCGCTCGCGCCCGCGTCTGCCATGTTGGCGACGGGATGTGGGAGAGGGGCCGAGCGGCGTACGCGGTGGGCGCATCGCTTCCGTTGCGAGGGCGAAGCGCACGCGCCCTGCGTGTGGCGTTCGCCGGCGGATGATATTTGTTAATCGCCCCCCGGCGACGCCGATATCGTTTGCGAGTGGGAATATCACGGGTTCTTTTAGGTTGTACGTTAATAAATGGTACGTACGTTTAATTGGGTTTTCGATCTGGCTATTAACTTCCGGCACCTTGTTGATTATTCAAGTTCTACGACCTTAACTTTTATTATCCTGTTAACATAATCATTCATTAATGATCCCGTCTTTGTGGTGTCGGAATCCAGAATACAACATAGTCTTCTTTCATCGTCTTTGAAACTTCCTTATTTTTCGGGGAAAAAATCTCACACTCTAAAATTCACGCAAACGAGCTTAAATCAATTATATGCAGACGTTTGCTTTCACTTGGCTTCGATGTCTCGCGAAAGGCTTCGACCAACTTGTTTTTGCTTCAATCCGGGAACCCTTAACGTAATTCAAGCATTGTGCAATTGCGTCGTAAAGCCTGAATGTGCCGTAAAATAAGCAGAGTCGTGAGAGCCGGCGAGCGAGCTCGGATGCTCGGGCTCGCGCAGCGGAAACAGACGTAATTTTGTAGCCCACACGTTGTTGCACTTGGGCTGAGGAAACTGTAGCACTTTTACTTACTCTTAATTATATATAATTGTTGGTTAAGTATGTAAAGAAATAATTAAGAGGTTATATTTAAGAGGTTACTGAAAACGACTCGAGTAATTTAGTGTAGCCACGTGTAGGTTTCTGCTCCTGATGGTATTACACGAACTCAGGCCGTTTCGTCATTCGTAAGTTTCAAAAGCCATTCTGAGTAGTATCCAGAGCTTTGTTTTCAATTTTTTTGGGGCTGCTACTGTTTCACGGTGTAAGTTATATTGCCCTCATTTCTGGAGTTTTGAAGGACTTAAAAGCAAATCTTTGTCGGTCGCATAATTTATATCTAACGACTAAGGTAAATGGCTAATATGAATCCGTTTAGTGTAGACGACCTTGCAATTTCAAGGGGACGGAGACCTTTCAGCACCATGGAAACGAGCTGTAGTTGCGATGCCGCAATGGCGGCGAGGGCGTTTCGACACCCATCTCTCGCTCGTCACGCAGTGCATGAATGTCGGACATGCCTCTGGCATACGCCGCCTGCGCCGGCCGCGGCGGTGTGGAAAGCGGCGCTGGCGATCGGCCGCCTCAGGCCGTGGTGGCGTGCGGCGCGAGCTCTCGTCCACCGAGCGCCCTCCGCTACCCTCCGCCCTCCGCTACCCGGCGCCCGCTCCGCCGCTCGTCGCACACCAGGGGCCGCGGCGGCGGCGGCGGCGGCGGCGGCGCCGCCGCCGCCGCCGCCGCCGCCGTCGCCGGGACAAAGGGGCAGTGCGCGCGGAGGGCCCGCTCGCTCCTCGCTTCCTTCCATTCGGTCGGGGGCGGGGAGCGGGGTGGTCGGGCGGGCAGGCCGTCCGCTCGGCAGGCGGTCGATCAGTGGGCGCTCCGCGGCGCGCCGTCTGCGAGCGGGCGGACGGGTCGCCGCCATCGCCGCTTCCTTATCTTGTTCCTCCTCCACCACTTCGACCTCCGCCGCTGGAAGAGGCGTTGTATGAACGCAACCGAGCGCGGAACCGGGTCGGCGGCAAGGGAGGCGGCAGCGACGGCGGCGGCGGCGGCAGCGGCTCGATGCGGCCATTGCTGGTGGCTGCGCTGGGCAGCAAGGCGAGGGGGGCCGTCGAGGGACCGGACGGCGCTGCTGTTGCTTCCATCTCTTTCTAGGGACTTCATTCGGCCGTTTTACTTAAAGTCGGGTCGCTCGTACGGTTCTCAAGCCCTGCCGTAATTCGCTCATCAGCTCTGTGCCGCGCTTCCCATTCAGTCTGCAGCGAGAATCTCCCTCCCTTCTTTCCTCTTCGTTGCCTCTCTATTACCTTAATCGGAAATCTGTAATTTCGCGTTACTTAAACACGTCAAAACCAGGTTGGCTGTTTCTTGTTAATAATCATGCATTTTGCCGTCCCTCGGTCAGAGGTTTCTGATGCTATCGGAGGTTTCCTCCACGCCACGTAGCGCGAGTGTGTGTGATTCGAGAGTACAGTGAACTTGTTTGTCGAGATCTCAGGAGAAGCTCACACCCCAAGAATCGCACGTGGTCTTGGGAGTGGTGCATATTCATTTTTCATTAGCCCGCTGTGGTAGGGTGAATAGTGAAGCAGCCTTCCTCCGAAGTGGATCGTTAGGGTACAGAGTTCTTTCAGGCGTAATGCTCATTAGGATTTATTACACCTCCGTGGCAATGGTTCTTCCTTCTAGCGTATTCTAAAACGAGAACCGGGGACGGCGGCCGGAACCGGGAACTTTTTTGTCTTAAGTCGTAGAATATTCTCGTATTCGTGCTTTAATGCGGCTGAAGGGACTCCTGCTTCCTGTTGCATACAAATCTGCACCTTTACCCGATGGCTTCTTTCAGGACGCCTGTCTGCAGTTTGTTTACGGAGCATTTGCTCTCTTATTTCTTGTAGTTATTTAGTTTCATTCACTGTTACGGTCGTATGATAAATTATTTATAACAGGCGGTAATTTAATACAAGGGTTGAACTGCACAACATCAGCCTCTCGTGAAAAAAATGCTTACAGCTAATCATACGCCCGGTTATGCGAAATATTCTGGAAAATTAAAAACTGATCCTATTAATTACTGTTTATTACCAATCATAATATATCCGCCGATGTTAATCACAATTAAAAATGAATTGCTTTCGTTAGAGCCACAAATATGAATGTTCATTAAATTAGTAAATTTGAGCTTTTAAAAAACGTGTGGTGATGTTATCGTTCCAATTCGCGCGTGGCACCCAGGTACACTTTGCAGCTGGGTTCGCTGCTGTCCTACCGAAAAAATAATGCTTTTTATTTCACTCGCATTACTCATTTTGCGTTGGGTTATCTTTAGCGAGTTTCCTCCATTACATTGCGCCCAAGGAACTATTTTATCGTGTAATCCTGTGTTTTTGGCTTCATGTCTTAAGAAAGACGTTTCCTTGTAGGCTTCTGTTGCGCAAGTACGTTCAGTACTGGCACGCCGGAGTTCCGTGTGTTTTTACTACATCGCAACTGCCGTCGTGGCACAGTATCGAACGGGACATTACTCCGCTCACGAGCGTACGTATATACGAACGATCCACTCTTGCATTGTGTACTCGATGAAGGGATAATAGGTATGTTGAGGTGAAGCATGCGGGGGTGGAAGGGTTAGCGCACACGTTCCTATTTTCAAGTACCGATGCTTGGACAGCGTTTACTTTAATTCTTTTGTTTTTAGAATTTGGTCTGGCGAGTGTAGATTTTGTTGACACAATCATAAATATCATAAGTGCGTTCTTCTGTGTCTGTCGGGAGATATCGCGTTTCGAAAACCCAAAGCCACATATTTAATGGTTGGCTATGACCCAATTAAAACATAGATATGATTAGCACTTTTACTCTACCACTTATCCCAGCGCTCAACATAAATTTTACGTCTACTTCAGCGCGATTATTGATAGTTTTAATGCAAATTCAAAACCATTTTTCGTGTGTCAATCACATAATGTTTTAATCCAAAGTAAGATGAAGTTCATCGGCAATTAAAAAAATCTAAAATTTACTTTTATGGATAAACGAATGTTTTAAAAAAATATATCTAGTGTATCTCACGCTAGCTATGCAAAGGTTGTAGCTTCACCTCCTTTCTCTTGGTTTTAAAATTTCTTTACAGTGCCCGTTTCATGTGTCTACTCCGAGCGCCGTTTCATTCGCGGAGCAAGGCTCCTCACTATTTACGAGTCTGCGTGCTCATTATTAAACGCGTGTGTCGCATTCGGGATCGATTAAGGCGGAATGCGACGACTCATTGGATTCTAGTGACCCACAAATAAAACTACGCGGGCGGTCCCGCCCGCAAGATTGGCGCGCGCTCGTCACGTCGCTCGCGTAGAGAAGGCTTCGCCCCCGTACAGAGCCGTGCTGTAACCCGGTCGGTTTGCGTAGAGCCCCAGGATTTTCGCTTGTGGGTCACAGCGGGAGCGTCGGTAGAGCGTGGAGGGTGTGTGTGTGTGGGGGGGGGGAGGTAACAGCGTCGGTGGTCGACAAGAGCCGTGCGACAAGCGGGACGGCAACGCCGCTCGCGCACCCTCGCGTGCACCCCCCCACCCTCCCGCGGGCTCTGGCCGCCTGTGCCCTCTGCGTCGCGTACGCCCTCCGCCGCGCATTGTATGAATCTTCAATTTCGCTGGGGCGCAACCGCCGCTGCCGTCACCACCGCCACTGCTGCCACCGCCGCCGCCGCTGCCGCTGTTGTTGTGGTGGCTGCCCCCGCCGTCGAGCGGCCTGTTGTTGATGTGCTGCTGGCGAAGCGTCCATCGTGATCACCCTCGACTCGCCCGCCGCCGCCGCCATGGCGCAGCGCGCTCCCCGTGCTGCCACTGGGAACCACCGCCTTCTTTATTGCGCCCGCCACTTGTGCCGCCCGTTGCCTACCGCCTGCCCCCGTCCGCGCGCCACCGCAATGGCATCTAACGCCACTGCTGCTGTTGAATCGTCCGTCGTGATCACAATTACATTGGCCACCACCGCTGGAATGACACAGCCACCCCTGTTGCCATTATTACCTCTGCATTCTTTATTATTCGTCGTCTCTCCTCGTCACATGTCACATGTCGCACTTCACCGAAACAACATTTGCCGTTGCTGCTAGCGAGGCGTCTTTCGGAATCTCCCTTGTTTTCTTGTTTCATCTATCCCTATTTCGACGAACTTCCGATATCTTATGCCACTCGGTACTGTTAGATCCACATCATAAGCTTTTTAACCATTCTTACCAAACTTGTGTTCCCTTTACGACTTTTGGGAATGCATGGTTCTCATAAATATCTTTCATTTCCGAGGATCAATTATTTTTTATTGTAAATCGATTAATTGGGTAAAAACAATCGGTTAACAAATGTGTATTCTTTTTTATTTCTCATGAGTTTGTACAACTTATTTTATACACTGTGTAATTGTTATAATTTGCAGGTTGTATATATTCTTATTACCCAAAATTTGCTGTTCGCATGAAAATATATACAGCCGTTATTTTTTCGAAGTAATTTATCGTATGAAGTATATCCTATATCCTATCCTCCGAAAATTTATCCTATGAATCATTTCCGTTATTACATGTTAATTAATCAACTCTGTTTTTCGCATTTCGCTCATTCCAACTACCAACGGTGGCCTCCTCTTCGCTGCCGTCACTCTCTGGGCGGCCTTTCGCGAACCATTCGATCAGAACGCGCGCAGTTGCGGGTAGAGGTGCGGTCGGAGGGCAGGCCTGGCCCCGGGCGGCGAGCGAGCGGAAGCGGGGGTGGGGGAGGTGCGCGTCGGCGTAGCGCGGTTGCCGCGCCACTGCCACCACCGCCGCCGCCGCCGCCGCCCCGCACTCCCCCGCACCGCCCCGCACCGCCCCGCGCTCCGCACCGCGCTCCTGCCGTTCGATCGGGAACGTCGCGCCGAGCGCACGAGATACGAGAGGAATATTGCTCGTCGGAAGAACGGAGCGCAAAGCGACGTAGCAATTCATGGAGAAGCGCGAGCCGGGTCGTGTACGTCGTGTGGTACTCACGCACTGTTGTAAGACGACCGCATTTGTGAGACGACGGGATGCGCCGGGAACTAAAATTAATTTGGTTAATAATACATGAGTCGCTTCTCCGTTTGCGAATGCCCGTCGGGAAGTAAAATTAATTTGGTTAAGACTCGTATCAAGTGATTCTTTGCCATCTTCAGAGCATGTACAGACGCGATGGTAGAACTGGCAAAAATATAAAAAGAACCAAGTAGGAAGGTGAAAGATCCATGTCAAAAAATGAGGTAGGTTTTAAAGTCTGGAAAGGCACTTTCTCTCGTTGATGATTTCGGTTTGATGAGTGATTTCGTTGGAATTATCCCAAGGTCGCGCATTGACTTATTACCCACGTGTTCGTCAGGCAGGTCAAGGCGGCTACGCCTTCGGTGTTCTCGAAGAGAAGGAAGGACTGCGTCTTCAACTTAGGTGTTTAATGAACTTGTTTTATGAGTATCGCGGCCTACACTTGCAAATCCACTCGTGGCTACCTTCCGCGGCTCATTAATGTGAGAATTAAACCGTAGGAACAATGCGTGCTCCTTCGGAAATGCACTCGTGTGTGAAAAGCGTCGCCGCGTGGGGCTGGGCTGGGCTGGGCTGGGTGGGGAGGGCGTGATGAGGGGGTGGGGCTGGGGTGGGGTGTGGCCGGGACGAGGCGGGGCGGGAAGGGGGAGCAGAGAGCCGAGCCGAGCCGAGCCCAGCGGAGTGGGCTGGAGCGGTGCGGTGTGGTGCGGCGCGGCTCATGTTGGCGAGCAATACCGTTCCGGCCAAGTAACCATTGTGTCGGGCGCCAGGCACTCCTTTGTCTCGGGGCCTCTGGCCGGAGCCGCGGCCGTCGCGTGCGGCCGCCGGCGACGTGTTCCAGCGGCCCCGCGGGCTGAGCGGAATGTCGATGCCCAGGCGGCGACGTGGGGCCTCCGGCGCATTGCGCTCGCCCTGCCTGCGAGCAATACAGGCTGCTTCGGAATAGGCGTTGCAATCATTTAGGGCATGCAGGGGGAGGGGGATCGGAGATGATCACTTTTTGCCAATGAACATGTGGGAAATCTCGCATGTACGAGTTACACACGTACCCCTGATTGTTAGGCAAAACATCCTGATGTGGTGACAGGTGCTCGAATATTCTTGGCATTTCAAGATACTATCGTTTTGTTGACAATGCAGTTTAATGCATTTTTGGTAACGGCTATTCATGTTTTGACGCACTCAAAACTGAATAATAAAAACATTTCCGTGTTCATGTCAATTTATTCAATGTAATAATTTCCTTCATACTATCCATGTATTGGAAATTAACCACTACCATAAGTAAAACAATTTCCCTAAAACTGCCTTATCTGTGATATCCACACATTTATGATGTTTTGCTTGCTGTTTTGTTTCGAAATAAGGTCTCATAGATGTTTTATGTATTTTTGTTTTATTTTTGCTGTCGAACTTGAAAGAAATACTGCGTTACCCCCTAAGTTCAATAAATAAGCACGCTGACGGCTGTTAAGAGCCAGGTGGTCGAGTGCACGTGAAGGCTGACCACGTGGCTCCGGGAGGTGCAGTGCGCGTGCTAATTTCACAGTCCAATGCGTGCTCAAATTACAATTCTGCTAGGGAATTACTATGTGCAGTGAGAGTTCGCAGATATTCTCATGTTAGCGGTCGTATTACGTTATCTGTAAGTATAATGTTTTTGTGATTATTATTATTATTATTATTATTATTATTATTATTATTATTATTATTATTATTATTATTATTATTATTATTGTGAATTCTGAGCAGTGTAATGTATCAATTGGACCTTTCTAATTTTAGACTGAAAGATCCGGAAATAATTGCTTTTGAATTAATCGTCTTTTTTAATGAAAATAGCTGTTTTGACATTATGGACATATTTATCGTTAAATAATTTACTTTTAGGTTAGTGTTGTATAAGAATTAACATTTGGCATTTATCGTCCACACCATTCTTTTCATTTAATCGCTCTTTTATCCAAGTTTTTCGTCTTGCTTCTTAGTTACTCTTCTTTGAAGATAATTTGTTTTAGCAACTTTTGAAATATCTCCAAAATACCTTGGATTGAAAATAATTTTCAAAATGTCGGTAATATACCTGTTATTTATGCGATAAAGAAGAAAACAATGTGCTCGAAAATGTCCTTGAGGCAAATCAACTTGCATGTGAAAACCTGTAATAAAATTTGAAATCGATTTGATACGCCTTGCTCTGTGTGGCAAGTGGAGTTCATTATCGCATAGGGAGCACGAATCGTACGACGGAGTTTTCCTTTTGTCTGGCGAGGCCCCTCAACACGGCGCGGCGCCTGGCGCCCACGGTAGCTGCAGCAGCAACCGCTGCGCCGGAAGTTGGCTAGCGGGGGCGCAGCGGCAGCGTCCGGCTGCTCGCTACACACTCACCCTCACCCTCACCGTGCCCCGTCCCGTCCCGCCCCGCCCCGCCACTCGCGTCGCTCCCCTCCGCCCGCCATGCGCACCCTGCTCTGCGCCTCACGCCCTCTCGCTCTCTCCACTCCGCACTGCGTCGCTCTCCGGCGAAACTCCGACCGACCGACCGACCGGCCGACCGCTCGCTCTCGCCCCCTCATCGCTATTCGCCACCCGCCGCCCCCGCCCCCTTTACCGCCGCCGTTGCCGCCTCCGCGGTTTTTCTTGCGCCGCGGCGCCGCCGCTCCACCGCCGCCCACGCTGCCGCCGCTGGCGTCAGCAACTCCCCTCTGCCGCTATGTATATTGTCGCCTCCGCCGCTGCCGTCATCGTTGCTACTGCGACTGCTACCGCGACTGCTACTGCCACTGCGACTGCGACTGCGACTGCCACTGCGACTGCGACTGCGACTGCCACTGCGACTGCGACTGCGACTGCGACTGCCACTGCGACTGCCACTGCGACTGCCACTGCGACTGCCACTGCGACTGCCACTGCGACTGCCACTGCCACTGCGACTGCCACTGCCACTGCCACTGCCACTGCCACTGCCACTGCCACTGCCACTGCCACTGCCACTGCCACTGCCACTGCCACTGCTACTAGTGCCACTGTGGCTGCGACCTGGCCACCGCGTTTTATCGCGTAGAATATTCACGAGCCGAAGTTTTTGACGTGTGTTCTTCTTAGAGCCGTCAATGGGGACGTGGGTCCTGCCGATCTGTTTCGACAATGGTCTTGTTTTCTTAGCTTCAAAGTTGCCAGGTTTGTTTTACACTTATTCTGTCCGTTAGTAAAATTGGTTGGATGTTGAAAGAGTGGAAAAAATCGTGAATTTTTGTGATGTTACAAAAATGAAATCAAGTCCACGCAAGTCGGACGAGTTCGATATTGATCCAAGATAAATGGAGGGTAAAGTTTTAATATTGCTTCGTTTGAATTTTTGTTTCCGAGAAAGGCACAAAACCTGCCTTTTTTTTCCACATTGGATGCACAATATCATTGATCACATGTCAACCGCAGCTCCTGTGGTGTTATCATCTCGTCGCTTTCGTGCTCCCCCCTCTCTCGCGGCAACCGCTCTGTGCGTTTTTGGGTTTGCCTCCATCTCTATCGCGGCGCTACCTCTCTTTTCACCGCGACCGCGTTGCTGTCCTCCGCCTCCGGCTCCGCTCATGCCCCTGCCCGCGGCCCCGCCCCCAAGCTGCGCCGCCGCCATCGCTTCTGCTGCAGCCCTCGAGAAAAGGGCGGAAGTTGGCGAGCGGCGACGCGCGGGGGAGGGTGCTGCAGGGAACTTCAGCGGAGGGACGAGGCGGAGCGGGACAGGGAGAGACGGTGCGGGACGAGAGGAGACGAGACGGGACACGCGCGCGCATCGAGTGCAGCGACAATGCGGACGAGCATTGGCGAGGAGCTGACGCGAATACAGAAAGGCCGGGGCAGGCGCCCGCCCGCCCGCCCGCTCGTGCGGGAGGGAGTGCGACGGGAGGGGATAATGGATGAGCGGCAACCGACCCCGCCCCGCCCCGCCCCGCCCCGCGCGGTGCGGGGATGCAGGAGAGGAGGAAGGTTTTTCAGCCGTCGCTGGCGCTGTCCGTGCGGATTGCAAGTCTCGGGTCAAATCCCGGCAGCGAGGTATTGTTTGCCGGTATCTGCGAACGCGCTGAGCCGCGATGGGGAAACGAAGCGAGTTTGTATTTTTTTCGGAGGGGGTTGCTAATCCATAGGCTACGCACTCGAGTTGCTTCTCTTCTCGAGCGTGACGGGCGTTTTCCGAGGCGTGTTGTGGAATATCTTATCTAAATTTCAAGTTGAGGCAGGAATCTCCCGGGAAGACGTACAGGCAACTGGGGGAAGAGAAGTGTTCGGGCACAGAGCATGTAAATAGATATCTGACTCGTTGCTTTCGTTGTAGATAACGTCTAAAAACAGCTCTCGCTGTCTTTTTTGGTTCGACTGGGAATCGTCACGTTTTGATAGACTATTCAAGATGTTGGGAACAGAAGAAAAAGGTTTAGCATCATTTTTCGGTGACTGGCTTTGAGTGCATCTTATGCAACGATACTGTTCCGTGGCTTTCTGGAAGCCGGTGGACTGAATCACCTTTCTTCCCAACTTTGCCTTTTGAACCATTTATATCTTGAACTGCCTATTTCTAGGCACCCATCCTTGTGTCCACGCAACTTCGCTGTCTCATACTCTTTGTTTCAAAACAGTTTTTCTCTCACCGTCTCTCTCTCTCTCTCTCTCTCTCTCTCTCTCCCTCTCTGTGTTTCTACTCGGATTTGCTACACAGCGTGGTGTTTTTTTGCCCCCTCTCACTGTTTTTTTTTTCTTCCTAGAGCTGAACCTCCCAACATTTTCCCCCGAGCAGCATAATTACACGGAAATCGGTAGCAGTCGGTGAAGAGCGTCGGGAAAGCCTGGAGGTAATTAGAATGCATGTGGAGCGCCGGGTTCGTACTACTTCCTAGTACAGGCCGTACCCAGCGCAGCAGCGTTGCGAACGCGCGTCGCCGGCGTATGCTGTGACCCGCATGAACACATTCACACACACACATATGGGCGTATCTTGCGAGCGTATCTGTTTCCATACGCTTTTATCTCGATAGCGTCGCCGCTCTCATCGGAAACTGACGCAAATACTTCAGCTGGATTGGCTCGCCGCCGCGCCCGCTGGAACTTCGGCGCGAAGCAGCCGGGGCGCGGCGATCGCGTTGCCGGCGCATGCGGAGCGGTGCGGTGCGGTCGGCTGACCGCTATTGTTTGTGTTTGTTGCTTCACGAACGGCCTTGTTTACGCGTACGTGCTCTGCGGATGTGCTTTGATCAGCTAGTGACTCAATGTTGTATCAGCAGTAAAAGAACTGTTGAATTTCTCTCGTATGCGCCTTTTTCTTCTTCGTGTACACCTTAGTATTATCATGATTAATGCGACGCGATTAGAAAAAAAGATGGGAACACGTTTTGCACATTCGCGGATTGTCGCAGAATCCTCCGATGTCGGATTGCATCCTAACTAATTATTAGGTTTCGAAGATGATTTCGAGCAACGAATTGTGACCAAACGCAATACTGATTCCATGTTCCCTGGCAGCTGGCATTCTAAATAAATCAAAATTATATCTTGATAGGCACTCCTGCATCAGGAGTATACATTTCGAGGGGTAACTTGCTTTGAGATCAAATACATTATCCAAAGGAAACGCTCGCAACAATATCACCGAAACGAGAACCCGTCGGTGGAATAACGATCAAAGAGAGCCGTCCGAGAAACGCCTGTTCCGGTAGTTAGGTCCGCGTGAAATGCACGAGAAACCCGATGCGCAAAGCGGACATTCTGCTCCACCGGCCAGCTCTTCCGAAGAGGCGCCTCCAACCGCAGCGCGGCGCGCATCGGAGAAATACGCCCGTCCCGCCCCGCCACCCACCCACCCACCCACCCACCCACCCAAACCCGCCCGCCCGCAAACCCGCCCACACGCGGCGCGGACGCTGCGCCGGCCAGGCTAACGCGCATCGCCACCCTTTTGCACCCCCCTGTGAAGGAGGGGTTTTATTTTACGCTTTGGGCGTTACACTTGAGCCACTGCCTTGCGGCCTGAGTTGCCGGAGGGGGGAGGGGGCTTGTACTTAGACGAACTGCCTAATTTGATTTTTTTACTTTATATTAAATGATTCATAATTTTCTTTTTCTGGTTAATATTTTTCTTTTTTCATTCACTGAACGTTCTTTACTTGTCGTGTACTCGCCCACCTTCTGTTTATACCATCGTTTCTCTCTCTCGATCTCCTGCCCTTCCGCTCACTTGCACTCACAATTACTTACACACTTAGAAAACCTCACAACCGCTCACCTTCGTAACAACCCTCCAACTCGTTTACGTACTCGTTCATTCCGCCGATTATACGCACATCCAGGCGTTCATCGACTGTTACATTCGATCACTCACCTACGCATATACTCTCTACATCCACCCTCTCACTCAACCACTCATTTTCTGATCCTCTCACCTACGATTGTTCAACCAGCCGATGTTTCTCGACATACCAATCCCTCGATCTCTTTTCTACCTTGCCGATTCCAGCACGAGCGTCAGCCAACCTAATCGTTCGCACGCATTTTGTGTGTCTGTCTGTCTGTCTGTCTCTCTCTCTCTCTCTCTCTCTCTCTCTCTCTCTCCCTCACACACACACACCCTACACACACACCTACACACACACACTTACCTCCCGCCTGGAGCCTGAAAGAGCCTTTGTCTGATGCAACGACGCGAGAGTGAATCAACTTGCGGGCGGGGAAGTGGTTGTGCGGGCGGGACGCGGGCGCCGGGCGCGGCGCCGCGACGGCCGGCCTGCCTGCCTGCCTGCCTGCCTGCCTGCCTGCCTGCCTGCCCGCCCGCCCGCCCGCCCGCCTGCCTGCCTGCCTGCCTGCCTGCCTGCCTGCCTGCCTGCCTGCCTGCCTGCCTGCCTGCCTGCCTGCCTGCCTGCCCGCCCGCCCGCCCGCCCGCCCGCCCCCGCGTCATCCCACTCGCCCACTCGCCCGCCCGCCCGCCCGCCCGCCGCGACGCACGTCGCGCGCCGCGAGCTCCGTTACGTAAAGGTTATTCTGGGTGGCGCGTCGTGCGCCGTGCACGGAGGGGTCCGCCATGGCGCTGGCGCGGGTGCGGTTGTGGACACTGGCACGCCGCGCGGCGCGAGCAGAAGTCCTAGAGACGGAGAGCCTTAGATTCCCGCGGTTTGGCAACCTAGAATAGTTATTTAATAATCAATTGTAACAGAATCGTCGAGTGGGCAATTGCGAGGACAGAAAGATTAACATATAGAAAGGAAATATTTCAAAAAAAGGAAGGAATTGGGCGAAAATAAATGAGAGGTGAATCAAATAGGTGTGTTGCCCTTTCTCTTTGCTTCCAAAACAGACTTTCGAATGCTGGCAGAGGCTAATCTTGAGAGCACAAGATTTCTCAGGAACTCTAGAATCTCTATATTCTGAGAATAGCACATTCCTTGCGGCGCCGTTTACGCCGTTTTATATCCAGTAGATAATGCATTTCCAACTGTGTAATTCTCTATGTTGGCAACAACCCATATACCCGAAACTAATATATCTATATTCTTCATGTCTTCCGGGACGCCAGTCAGCCGCCGTCCCGGACACTTCGCCCGAGACCTCGCCACTGAAGATGCCTACCGCAGTCGTGGGCGAAACGTTTGGTATCTCAAAGCCAATTGGACCACGGCCCATCAGCCCGGAAGACATGAAGAATATTGACTCCGGCCGTGAAAGCCTACAATGCTGTATTAATATATCTATACCCGGAAATCTCCATAATGCTTTCTGTTGTTATTCATTTCTCTTTGGATCTTGTTTGCTCTGTGGCGTAGCCATCGCGAGAGAGGATAAATGGCGCTGGCCGTACAGTTTACGGTACTGAGTAGAACTTTCTGTATCTAGCAGCGCCTGCGCAAGCGGTGTGGGTGGCGGGCGCGGGGGCGGCGTTTTAGGACTGCTCCGCTAGCGGCGAGAAACGCGCTTGCCTGCGCAGTTCGATCTCTAAAACGAACAGCAATGACGAGTGTCGTTTATCCGGACAGTGCGAAGTTGGGCATGTTCAATTACTTCGTTAGATTACGTTGTGGATAAATCCTTGCGGCGTTGAACCCTTTTCGGCAATGTTGATGCCCCTTCGAATTCTTGAAGTTACTGAAAGGCTTGTGTTATGTAACGTATGGAATATTTTGTTTAAAATGTGGTTTTTTCACAGGATGTTTTTGAAATTGATATTCATAAAATTATAATAATTTATTATACTTATACAGCAATGATGGTTGAAACTATTTAATGCATTTTTAAATGTAAGTTTTTGTATATACAGATTTTATAATTAGTATACGCACTTGAATCGGTTCTACTGCATTAGTTAGCGATAACCATTACCATTTCCTTGAGCTACTCGCGTAACTCGCTGCTGTGAAATATGTTTTTATATGAGGAGGCTCGGAATGTTTAAGCATCTGAATTTCGTTGGTCACACATTTTTAATGATTCGGAATGAATCCTATCATTACCTGTTTTAGCGTAATTGCCGAGAGAACAGTGATATCGTTTTCATGTAGGAGAAATTACAATTATAGACGTATAAGTAAATTGTGGTATTTGAATACAGGTGATATGGTTTCAAAATATTGTTTCCAGCTACGAAACGGAACACTTTCGTGATTTTCTCTGGTCCTTTATATCTGTTGCAGGAGCTTGGACATAAATGTTGAATGAAAGAGCATGCGCTTGAAAAAATAAACACTGTGTCAGAGAAAAGAATGAGAAATCAAATTGATGACATCCTTTTACCTGTAAAACGTGTTTTAATGACCTGTCTGCGGTGTGTTAAACGATTTCGTTATCGCCCCAACAGGTTTTTCGGGAGAGATGTCATAATTTTTCCCATTTTATTTTCGTATTTAATTTGATTTCGAAGGTGGGCACTAACATATTTCAGGCATTCACCCGTTTGCATTTACTTTATTGAGATAGAAGAACTCTTTAACAACGTAAGCTTCGCTCCTAGGTTGAGCACCTTTCTCTTCTAGATTGCCGTGGTGGAAGTAGGTTGGGAGCATGGTAGTGCCTCCCTACTCAAGGCTCATTTTTGATTCTGATGCAGGACAGTTTAGCTTAAACATAATGTACCATTTATCGTGCAACCCCACTGTGTGTAGACAAACGGTGTCGTACACCAAACTAGCTACAGAGAATGGAAAGAAGTTTTAACCGATTAGTCGCATTTTAATACGTTTATAAATATGAAAAGTTCGGGCATTTCGAACATTTCACTATTCGGAAAGACAGCGTATTTAGGAGTTAACCTCCTGTTAAGTAGGTTCACGATCACTTGCATCACAGGCACGGCAAGTGCATTGGAGGGGAGTTGAGTTAGTGTATACAAAGAAGACGACCGCTGAATACACGTCGCGTCGCGATATTGAGACAGTTCCACAGAATGTTGCAGTAATATGCAATAGAAGAGTCGACGCCTCTGTGAAGAAGATTGAAGCGCATTTCCAACATATCTTCTAGGGCGGACCAGCAAAACATTGTCTTCCAGAATTGTTTTAAATATTCCAGTAATATAATCCAGTAACTTTTACAATAATATCAATATTATAAGTAAAGGCGGAATCTTGCACGCTCGTGCATAGGTAAGAATTTACCCTGGCGGGTTTTTAGTCGTAATGGAATTTAGTTAACGTTTTATAACTTTTCAAAGGAATTATTAAGTTATTGACAATGTGTGGCGTGGAAACGGTGTTATTTTAAATTCATACTTAAAATTCAATCATCATTATTCAATCAAAATCAAATACTTAAAATTCATACTTAAAAAAGTCTCTTAATTCGTATCACCAAATTAGTAGGCACATCGGTGAATAACGATGTCCCCCAGTCCATATAAAAGTACACTCTCCGAGATGTTTATTGGTAAGAGCGTCTCTGACATCAACGCTTAAGAAAAGACTAACCATGGCGCCTTTTCGTTGTGAAAAAGTAGCTACTGTCTGACGCTGCGACCTTGCCATTCTGCATTCAGGCCCAACTGGGTTTCGCGATAATTGGTATGCACTGTACATCTGGAAATCGAACTGCTGTGTAAAATGTAGCTACTGCACTTTTTAGCATAGACGTATTCTGTGTGGATGCAAAGAAATGCAGTTTGAAAAAAAATCGAGTAAATGTGTTTTTGTTATTTTGTCGCCATATAAAATGTAAAATAATTGTCACTTTTTCGTGCTGCAACAACCTTCTCTTCGTAAGAGCTCTGCCACGTCGCTCTTCTCGAGTTGTGTTTGGGTGTAAAGTATATGTTGCGAATAGATAATGTCATCTACCAACAAAAACAAGTAACGTTACGAAATGCGGGAGGTAGGCTATTTTTTAAATGGTCCCGTGGGCATATTATCTTGTGCGGGCGTGAGCGCGCATGCTTTGAACGTAGAGACGGATACAACGGCGGGCGGACGAACCAGACGTGCCAGGGCGATGCGGGCGGGCGTGAGTGCTGAGCGCCGCAGCCCCCCCCCCCCTTCGGCACCGCCCCGCCCACGTATGCCTCCTCGCCGGTTACGGCTCCCGCCTGGCCCGTCCGCTTCGCCTGCCCGCGATCTCTCGGCGTTTCTCCCAACTAACGAGCCAGCGACGCCTCCTGCTCTGCTGCTGCTGCAGCGGCGCGGGCAGGCCTGGCTGGCCGCCGCGGGGGGATTAGGCTGTGGCGACGGCGAGGAACCGAAGTGACGGGGCTTGTGGAGGCGTCGGGAGCGACGGCAGTGACGCTGATGACGGAGACGATACTCACGTCGGCGGTAACGGAGGCGACGGACGCAATTGCAGCGACTGATAGTGGCAACTGAGGCGACGGAAGCGACTGTGGTGAGGGGAGGCGACGGAGATGACTTTCGCGACGGCGGCGGTAACTGACGGGCGGGACGGTGACAGCGACGCCGCCTCTCGCGTCCGTCCGGTTTTCCCCTCCCGCCGCGCGCGGGGCGCGGGGGAGACGGATGGGGAGTTGGAGGTGGAGGCAGAAGCAGCAAGCGCGTGGACCAGAGGGAGACCGAGATGGAGGTGGCCACATGCGCCAGAGGCAGAGGCGGAGACAGAGGTGCAGGCGGAGGGAATGCTCCGAGCGGGAGTCGGAGGCGGCTGAGTGCACTGGAGGCGGAGCACGGCTCGGTGGAGCGGCCGCCCGGTGTCTTCGGAAGGCGTCCGTCGCGAAGGCGAGCTGGGCGACGCGGGGCGACGCGGGGCGAGGCGGGGCGGCGCGGGGCGGCGCGGGGGGCGCGGGGGCGGCGCGGGGGCGGCGCGGGGAGGGGGGCTGTGGAGGAAGAGCGACCGGAGGGAGGGCGTCAGCGGTCCGGGAAGGGAGCAAAAATTGGTCGCCTTTTGAGGGAATCGCGAACACCTACGGAAGGAAATGCCACGCGTGCTGCGGTCGGGAAAGAGTGCACGCGGCAGAAATAGCTGTTACGACAAGACGTACTTAGCACGTAGTGCGGATGAGCAATGTCCCGAAGAGAAGTGTACTGTTTGTTACTAGCTGTAGTACCAATGGCGATAGTAGAAAATGGGGAAGAAAAAAAACTTTTCCACGCCTTCCAAGTATTATTAAATACTCTTAGTATTGGGCGTCAAATGAAGTACATTAGTGAATGTTTTGTAGGAGTGAGTGATTATTCATACGAGGAGCCTGTTCAAAGAGCTGGTTTTTAATTTAAAATAAAGTAATAATAATATAATGCAAGATTTTCTTGTTATTACTCGTAATCAATCTTGTTGAAATAACCTGTCACTTCTAGCGACATAATCTAATTCTCCGTAATCAAAATATAACGCATCCCAAAACTGTGCTTATTAATAAAATTAAATATTTAATATATCCACAATTCTTTCGGTAGTGTCTGATATTTATTTGTCTCCTCGCTGTCATGTATTTTTTGTTGAACAGAAGTAGAAACTAATATGTTGCAAGCCTTGAGTCATTTGGCGTTGAACTTCTAAGTCTCTATATCCGCCTTGATGCTCAATGTGAGCTTAATCAATAGCGCAATAATATGTTGAAGACATTCTATATCGTTCTTTTAAGTATTAAGGTCATGAACCACTAGTAGAGATGTTAGTTTTGCTACTTGTTACTAGTTTCACCGATGATTCAATCCAATTGGTGTTGCAACTGGGAATCCTCGTTTGACAAGATTGTTAGGAATTTTGTGTGGAGGCTAGGCGTTGGCGTAGCTGCTGGTATGCATGCCCAATCTGGATGGTGCTTGCGACCTAGAATGATTTTCGTTGTAGACAATTACTTCCTTGATACATCCCACAATTTTTCAATTGCCAGGACTCTGGATTCATTATGTACCATATAATACGAAATGGCGTTCAGTTTTAAAAGCAATTTTACGGAAACATACGTAGGGACTTGTACATACAAATCGTTTAATGCTCTAGTTCGCAGCCTGCGTGATGGCGAGTCCTATTTAAAGCACCTGTACAATAAAGTCAATATCCACATTCGTTGGATTCCATAGATATTTCATTATCATTGCAATTTTTTTGAGGTTATCAATCTTGTACAGATTTTGTTCTTTATTCATTTTATTGTAAATATTGCTTTTGTATTGTATATACTTGTATTCCGAGAATAAATACAAACGTTCCATCGACGATCTATTTCATCTTGTTTAACTTCACAAAGTAACAAACCCTCATTTTACTAAAGATGTTAAAATAATGTCCATAAACGACCCAATCTTGTTAACCAATATGAATGCTCGTTTTGTACCCGAAGAACGGTTATTTGTTCAATGCATTTGAACTTCTAAGTGTGTACATTTCGTAACTATCATCCTCGTAATAGTAACAACCTAGTTACTCATACGAAATGTAGGGAAGAAGAATCAATTGATTCTTAAAAAATCTCGCAATGGCCCAAAAAATGCAACAAGCGATATTTCACGACGCTAGAGATAATAACACGAGCTTATGGTTCCGATCGCTTTCATTTAATGTACCATTCAATCAGATAAAAGTTACATCGCTCAAATGTTGCCTAAATAACTTTTCAGTCAGCCTGCTTATTCATCGTATGAGAGTGTGCCCGTGTGTTGTGTGTTCTGTTTGCCATGGATTGATATCATTTTGAACACAAATGACTGCACGTTACTGAGCGCAAAGAACCGGTGCTCTGCCGGACTGTGTGCATAGAAAAACCCAGTACGCGCGCGTAGCGACCGGCCAGCCTGGCGCAGCGGTCTGGGTGCGGCTTCTACGCCCACGCCCACGCCCACGCCCCGCCCCGCCCCGCCCCGCCCCGCCCCGCCCCGCCCCGCCCCGCCCCGCCCGACCCCGCGCCACACGTCTCCCGCGCGCCGCGCTCCTCCCTCGCTCTCCGTGCCAGCCCTCCTCTTCGCTTCTCTCCGCTGCACTCCTCTCCCATCCTCTCCCCTCCCTGCGCGGCCCCGCTGCCCGTCGCACGCACGCGGCCAAGAACAATGACGCATCGATTTCCGAGCCCCCTTCGCTGCGCCGCAGCCGCTGCCGCCGCCGCTGCCGCCGCCGCTGCCAGGGCGCTGGAAGAGAGAGCGAGTGAACGGTCACGGCGGCAGCAGCAATGGCGTGATTGCGGTGGCGGCGGTCGTAGCGCCGCCAGGGGCGAATCGGAAGGGTTTCGCCGAGGCGTAGGCTGACGCGCAGCCTGCACCCCTTAACCGGGGGCCGATTTTTCATCCCACTTGATTGCCTCGGCCGCCGACCCGACGGAAACCTATTCGATACCCGGCGCACTGGCTGGGTAGTGGGAGTATGAAGCCCTCTGCCGCAATTGTGGGATTGTTCATGTAGTTCTCTTTGTTGTGAGTTCCTGATTCATATCAGAGGTTAATTATGTATTGATGTGGAAGCGTGATTGATGTTCTTTCGCACGGCAACGGCGTCAGGTGTTGTTTCTTTGGAGCCTGCATTCCAGGGGTTCTGATCATGTTCTCCGCGAATGGAATTTGAAACCTTACGGTGAACATATCGAGAAATTAATTACCGGCGCTCGGGGAATTGTTCAATTATCAGACACAGTAATTTCAAATTTACGAATTGTGATTTTAGTTGCTACCCCCTAAAGAAAACCATGATAAAAGTTACTCCATGAAGCCGGACACTATTAGGATCGTCCGTTTGCGTGTTGCTCTGCTGCAGCTCCGAGATCTCACGTGATACTAGGGGCGACGCAACGTATTATTTCCATTTGTAGAACTAGTGCGCTCGCTCGATTTCGGATGTATTTTGCGAGGTATCGACGCCCGCACTTCGGGGCTCGTTTTCTCGCGAGGACGACGCAAGGCGAGTGCGGTGGTGGGCGGTGGAGCTGCCCGTTAGGCGAACGTTACACTTCGCGGCCGCGGCTCCCGTTAGTCGAGGCACGCCACCCGAACGGCCCCCACCCCGCCCCCTGACCATGCCCGTGTTCCCGCTTTCGGGCCGTAATGCCTCCGTCCTGCCCACGCCTTCGATTCTGCCCCGCCCTGGCCCATGATCACGCCGCCGCCTCTTAGCTCCTGCCTCTTTCCCGCACCCACTCCTTTCTCTGTTCCTGCCTCTTCCCCGCATCCGTCTCTGTCCTGCTCCCACCTCTCGCCCCGCTCCCGCCTCTCTATACTCCCAATAATACACTCCACTCCGGTAAGGATTCGACATCGACAAAACATGTTTGTAAACACGGAAACCGATGTTTGTAAATATCGAGCTTCAGAATTTCAGAATTAAAACATCTTATGTTAATAATGCATCACTGAAAACCCATAGATGATTTTAGACTTCGATTTTTAAAATTATTTTAGTAACCTCTAACATTACGTATTCATACGGAGCACTGCCCTCTCAGACGTCACAACCTCAAACGAACCATCTTTTGTTGAGCTGTTCTTACTCGATGCGTCATTCATATTCCCTTTGTTTCGAATCACGCGAAAGCGATTGGGTTCTGGCGGAGCGTCGTAATTCGTGAGGCGTCTGCGGCGTTCTGTACTTATCTTGACCCCCTGGTAATAAGCGGCGCAGACCATTACGACCGCCGCCCGAGGGGTCAATGCTGAAAATAGGTGATGCTGGCCACCCATTCTGCAAGCTAGAGCGGATGATAAGAGCACTATCAAACTGGAAGTTAATAGGCCAAAGTGTGCCTCTAAGTCGTTTCAGTCGCGACAGTGCGCCAAACGGAGCGAATAGATTGACGAGGAAAGCTTTTCGAACAAATAGTTCGTTTAATTTGTCTCGAAATCTACTGTTACAATGAGGCGAATGGGTGTTACGTGACTCTTAGTTTTGTTAGAGAGGACAAGTCTTTTATCTTATTTCAGCACTTTTAGGAAATGGAATATTTGATAAGAGAAGAGTTCTCAATTCATTAAAACATTAAAAAAGTTATTAAGCGCTAATTGTAATGTGCATTGTTCGAACTGAACGCAAAGAGCAACAGTAAACGTTTTAAGTTTCTAATCAATAAATATGTTTTCTTTTGTAATTACGCTTCGAAAAGAAAACAATCACGCTTCTCTAAATAAACCAAATTAATTCAGATATTAATATGAAACGCAATAATGCAACTTTTCCGCATAGTACGTGACAGTTTGTAATAGTTTACTGGTCGTTCGGTAAGTGATAACAAATCTGTAGCTCATTTGTCTTTGCAAACAAGTTTTTATTACACGGAGAGAACATTTATCTTTTTTCTTTTTTTGGTCTTAAAGGCTACTACCTATTTCAAAATCCAACTTAACCTTAGCATGAATTAGGGTAGGGATTCTAGAGCTCAAGAAAACGAATTGCATTTCTCCACACAGAACGGCACGTGGTGTGTAACTTCTTTTTTTTACTTTCCCGTATGCGTACGTTTATACGGAGTAATATACGTACTGTAGGAAAAGTTATGTAATGCTGCGGAAAATCGATTTTGAGCTTTTGACGGAAGTAGACGCTTTGGGGTCCCATGATACCGAAAAAGTGTTTTTTAAACGTCCGTTTGGTGTCTGTGAACTCTACTAGCGCCTAAACCATGTGTAGGATTTTTTCCAAATTGAAGAAACCCTTGTCGATCTATCTCGAGTCGATTCTTTGAGATTTTTGGAAGAAAAAAAAAAATTTCTGGCGTCTTCCTAAAACTACAAAATTGAAGATAGAGATTTTCCCTTCAAATAAAATTTGTTCTCCATATGATTTTCTTTATTAAGGTCATGTACTTTTTTTGAACATTTTAGTACTTTTCGCGCAATATTTGCGTGCAATATGTGCAATTTTTTAAAAAATTACAAAAACAAGATTTTCTCAAAAAAACATTTTTTCTCTTTAAACTTTTGGTAGGGATAGTGCTAAATGTACTCTATAAGATGACAAAAATGTCATATTGCTGTACACTTTTGTTTTTTCAAAAATCACAAAAATATAAATTTCCGACTTTCCTTTCATGTTGTAAATATTTGTATTAACCGCAATTTGTTCACATTTTTGTATTTATGAGTTAAAGTACGTAAAATGACTTCAAATGAAGCTTTTCGAAAACTCAAAAATTGTCTGTGAAAATGAGCTTCAAATTTCGAATACACAATAGCGCTTAAATACCACTTTTTAAAAAACGGCTCCAAATTTTTCAAAGAAAATTGCCGTTTAGGACGAGGTTTTACTGTTCTTTAATAATCTTAAAAAAATATTTCGGCTGTACAATTAGAAAAGTGCAAAATTAAGAAAATGTCAAAACAATGTACTTACGGAAAAGTCTGTGCCTTTCTGTAGCACCACTAGTTGATACATAAATAACTAAACAAACAAATAATTCTAAATGTCCATAGGTCTCTCGATCGTGTTTTTACAACTTCTGCAAAAAAGGCAATTTGAATCTTACTCTTGATTTCTTGATTCTTTCTTGCATGATTTCTCCTGTCCAGTCATTTTAGGCCCCATACTCTATCATTTTTCCTTTCTACTGCAATCCAATTTCATATCTGTGAATTCTGTCATCTCTCGCAAATAAAGATATTAGCAGTTTTCACAAAAAAAAAAAGTTTTCTATTAGAAAATATCGATTTCAAATTCTCGGAGATATTGTTGATCGTGACGGAGCAACGGAGAAGCGCATGATTGGTAGAAATTAAAGATACTTTGACTTTATATATATATATATATATATATATATATATATATATATATATATATATATATATGTATATATATATATATATATATAATATATATATATGTATGTATATCGCCAGAAACTGGTAAAACACTGTACGTAAAGCGGTACGTTTAATTTTCGGAATGAACCGTCATGATTCCTGCTATAAATTGGAGCTGAGAAGCAAAATAAAAGCTTGTGTTTTATCCTGGATGTGTACAAGGCCATCGCACAAATCCTGTCTACCATGGACTTCCGTATTGCGTCATTTCCTGTCAATCACATCGTTTCCGGATCTTTATGACCGTAAGCACAAAGTTAAGAGGATATTAATAAACAGATATTCACGTCACTTCGATACATAATTTGCGCCTTTCACGCGTTAAATTTTTTTAGCAAAAATTGATCCAATTACTCGATTCATGTACTTGCCATCCAATGAATATGATATTGTATTTGTTGAAAAGTATGTTATGTTTATAGTCAAAACACTGCGAGTACTTGGTGCTCTGAAGTACGCTTCTGGATTTTATTCACAGTTTCATACCGCGGAGGGTGCCCGCCACTTTTGGTAGATGCTGTAGCCGATTCCATTTCGTTTTCAATATTCACTCAGTGTACAAGCCACCCGAGGTCTTCGGCGCGCTAATAGGAACATCTTACGTTTGGATGAGCATGCTATGTTCAATTAGCGCATGCACAGATCCTCAAAAGTTGTACCCGCCAAGGTGCTTCACGCTATGCAAGTCTCCAATTATTCGCCCGCGATCAGAGGCGTGCGCCGCTCGTGTGCCGATTCATAACTCCCCCCCCCCCTAAAGGCAGGGAGTGGGGCGTCTTCCTGCGCGTGATGTGCATTTGCTAACTCACAATAGGACATGACGCCAGTATAGGGCAAAATTAAAATAAAATGTTTTTCATCGCGAAAATTACCTGTTTAGCTTATAAAGATCCGAACAATAATGTAAAATAAATATCTGTACTTGTATAGTTTTCGCGATGTTGGAATAGGTTTGTGGAATCCATGTAGTAATAATGTTTTTGAAAGTGTACTGTTGTTAAGAAAATTGAGTTAATTGGCGATTGTAATCTTAATGGAAAAATCACAAATTCCTTAATGGTGATCGATATGTAGGAATAATTGAGAATTGTACTTTCTGCGCAAATGAAATGCAAATTTAGGAAGTAGGCATACTTTCTCCTGATCCGATAAGTTATCGATTCCAGCCAGGCAAACAATAACTTGTATTTATTTTTTGTAATGCGCTAAGTTATATTCTTGTGAATCTCTCTCGAATAGTGATTCAAACGTGCTTTATGATTTTCGTAATTATTAATATTATTTATTATAGCGGCTACGTTTTCTCGGTGCGTGCAGTATTGCGAAAATACTCGATATATAAATAATATTAAGGAACCCCATCGTAACAAAATTCAGTCTCACTACATCAGATTAACTTTGTCCACAAAATTGATTTTTCAAGTGATTCCATTCTTGATAAAGAAACATAATTTTCCAGACTAATTTCAGAAAGTTTAAATATTAAATGCCGTAACACAAACTTTGAAAGTAATTTATTCTCTAACATTTATGATATAATTTTCAAAATAAAAACCTAAATTATTTAGTTCTTTTAGAGTGACCAGTACCTATTTTCTCTCCTTTTTTTAATTTCAATTTACTGTCACTCCTTTCCTCTCTCCTCACTTTCCTTCTCCGTTTTCATTAGATTGTCCATTGAACCTCACGGTTTCAAATTCAAAATTTAACTTCCTCACGGCCGGGATTGCAAATTGGAACGGAGATCGATATTTGTTTCTATTTCATGTTCTCTAATGAATGGACGAAATAAGAATAATTATTTGGCCAATCAGAAGTCTATTGAAGAGATTCGCTAGCTCCGTTTGGCAAGGAGCGCGGCGTGAAGGCGGCGGGGCCGAACGGAATAAAGATAGCGCGTGCCAATTGCGGCGCCCTGCGTGGCGGCATTGTTGGCAGAAGCGTGGCCGATGAATGCGTCGGACGGTATCAACTGCAGATTGGACGAGACCGTTTGAGTATTTTATTGGCGCTGATGTTTAATAGTCGTTGCTTTGTAGTTGTCCTTAAAAGAATGAACCCAGAAACAGCGTATTAAGGTAGAGGGAAAACCAGTGTAAGGTTTTTGATATTAAATCAAATGTACACGTTTATTGTATTGCTTTGTTGGGAAAATTAGTGCCGCTACTTAAAAGTAACAAACTAACAAACAAAAAGTATACAACAGTATTATTACCTGTTTACACCACCTTCATATTAGTAATCTAACTTTTTGAGTAATGGTCATGTTATTAAATACAAATTGCGAATCTCTTCCAAAATTTCTCAACATGTCGCTGTTCCAAGATGGCATTGACGCTGCAGCAACATTTTGTAAAATAAACCTAAGTGCTTGGGCAGAACCAGAAGCAATACGTGGACATGAGACATTGGCTTAATTGTAGTTGCGCTTTTACCCAATGCCCAACATTTTAATGAGTTTGTGAATGTCGATTGAGCGAGGCGATAATGTAAAAAGCAATCTGATTATTGGGTTCTCCTGGTAAAAATTGCAATTTCTACAGATGCTGCAATGTTCTTGAGGAAGAGCGATGTGATGCTTCACGCCGTGGATCCGACTACTGAGGTGGCAAACGGCCCCGAAACGCGTAGCTTCTCGGGCGCGCGAGTGCGTTCACCGGGCTTGGCGCGGCGAGCGTAATCTTATCGGCGCAGCATACGGGCGGGCGGGAGGGCGGGGCGACGGCGGCGCGGCGTCGCCCACGAGGACGTGGCAGGAAGTTAGTGGCGCTCGTGCGCGAGCGGAATCGACATCTCGGCAGCGCTAGCCATGCGTGCTCGTGCGCGAGCTCACTTTCGGTCTCGCTCTGACGGAATGGATTTGTAGGAACGATGTTATATACCATTTGTTGGTGTACTATTTTTTAAAAAAAAGGTCAAATAATTAACGAAAATATCAAATTCCATTGTCATAAATCAGAAACTGTTCAAATAATTTGATAGTCAACAATTTTGACCACGTTTCTACTTTGTACGCGGGTATTACAGGGGCTACAGTTGACGTCTTTCAGCTCTGAGTATAAAAAGATTATTGTAAGAAGGGACCGCTTTGACAACTTCTGCTTCACTACTACTGGAATCTGCTGATTGTAGGGTGAATTTGTGGTGAGCTAAGCGGGTCCGATGCAGGTTTCATTGGGATTCTTCCGTTTTCCCAGCCTCCTAGTCTACATCATCTCCATCATTATGTATCATCATTTCTCTTCTTCTCGATACCTTCGAATTCATCTCGAGATTGAACTAGATAGTAGCGGATCCGAGTAACTTCCCTGCGGAACAAGCGCCTCTAGCAGTTCCCTCGCACATCTAGTTATATCTTAAATTAACAAAACACTGATGTACAGTCCAACATTTTACGTTAATATGGCGGAGGCAATTTCCGATAAGCACTGGTACGTGAAAGTTCATATAATTGGGTTCACTCGAAAGATACATTTACAATTGCTCAAGGACAACGTGGGATAATTTCAGCCGCGGTAGATCTCAGTCGCTTTCGTGAGAATACAACGGTTATGCCATCGTCATGAGCAAGTAACTTAATGACAGTCTTCCCAGTGTCAGTGTTCTCGCTCGAAAATTATTGAGATTGTGATGAGTGATTATCTTAATGATGATATTTATCTTAATATATGGTGTGTATTTTATGTTTCAATTTTTATCAAGGTTTATGATAATAGCATGCACAGTCCATAAGATAACATGTCTTCCACCATTTTCACGAGATTTTTTTTTAAAAAAAGCCATACCGTCAAATATTGCATTCTCCATTAAAATATGATCAACAAAATGCCATTTCCGTGTAGTCTGGCGATTTTGGAACTACCTGTGCTGCTTTGACAGGTAGACCTCTTTGCGTAACATTTCTGGCCCCGAGCGGTTGATCGCTTACGTGCAGCGTGCGAGAGATCGATGTTCAAAATACACGCCACCATTTCGTGCCAGGTATTAATGTATCGACTGCGACCGAAACAATTTTAGAATATGTGGAACAATCATCTCCGTTGAATACCGTGTTAGCATAATATTATTGTAATTTCAACGTCACATCTAGAGAAAGATAGAGCGATCGCAAGAGAGAGAGAGAAAGAGAAAGAGGGATCGCAAGAGAGAGGGACATAGAAAGAGCGAGCGCGAGACCCCTCCAGAAGCGAGAGACGTGGAATTAAATAATCAGAGTAACAACGATGTTCATTCTAATTTCAAAGGGACTAAAGTAAAAATTGTGCAGATGTACTGCCAAATCACTGTAACGTTTTACGAATTTACTATTTTTCCACTACGCTATCAATGGAATTGTTTCTTAACGTAGAATGTATTCAAACGAGAAAAAATAGGTTATCGATTTAATAAACGCTCGCGTCATAATATCGATTCTCTAATTAGATTAAAAGCGATTCGATACTTATTACTTCCAGTAAGAATGACAGCTAAGGCAGTTCGATTTCATTGATGTATTCGATCGGGCTGCTTCAAACTGTTCTGTTACGACGGCGATCAATAGCTGTATTGTGAGGAGTTGACTACTGATAAGATTTTATTACTCATGGGAGGGCAGTGTCAACTGAAGAATTATATTGGTTTATATTTGTTTCGAGCGTTTTTGAAGGCTATCGACCGAAATCTGGGCTTCTCGCTGTGTGCGCGTCATTCATTCATTCATTCATTCAATCATTCTTTCTTTTTTTCTTTCCACTGCGTGTCTGTTTCACAATGGAGTATAAAGCCCGATTTCGTTGTGTTTGCTCAGTCGATATTACTGCAATTTTGAATTTGTATCGCGTATTCGTTACGTCGTGACCGTATATCATACGGAAATATCAGGGCGTTCCGGATGTCTGCGCAGCGGCAGTGAGCTAAGCCTGTTGGACCCGTGTCCGCCGCGCCGCGCTGGTAGGCAAGCAGGCTCTCCGTGGCGTGTGGCGCAAATTGTGGCGGTCGGGCGGCCCCTGTGCGTTGGCCGATTTCATGCGTCATGCGACGCGCTACCTCTCTGCGGCCCCGCGCCCCGCAGGGTGGACGCAGGGGGAGGCCACATCACGCATCCACCGCGTTGCCACCCCACCACCCCGCCAATTATTCCACCACCCACCCCGCCTACGCGTAAATCCCTTCGCCTTGCACCCGTTTAGATGACACCGATACCGTAGAGGGAAGAAACGGTCTTTCCTCAATGCGGGTACATACATGAGTGCCGACATCACATCGTCATCTGCAGCAATTGATGCAGGTTCGCTCGTTCGTGAATTGATGTTTTGAAAAATAGCTTCCTGCTCTTTGTTCATTCCGCTTTTGTTTTGTGGGCAAAATGTCTACCACACCCTCATCATTGCATTACTGGCTTCTCGCAAGCTCTTCTTCTTCGCCCCTGCTCTGCTTTTGCACTCGCCACCACGCGCTACCCTCACCCCGTGCACTTAATACCGGTAGGGGACGGTTGCGACTTGCCGCTCTGTCACCTCGACCCGTATCCCGTTACCAAACCACAGCCAGCATCGTCGCCACCCGCTTCCATCCTCCCCGCTACCCGCCCACTCCCGCTGCCATCCTCCACTTATCGCCGCCCGCCACCATTTCCTCACCCCCACCTTCACCACCACCACCAGGACCACTACCCATCCTCCACAACCATCACCACCCATCCTCCACTTCCGCTTGCACCGTCTGCGCCTCCTCCTCCGCCACCCGCTGCCACCCACCCACCCGCGCCGACACCAACCGCCCATCGCCCTCCAGGCTGGTCTCGCACCCACGCCGCCTGCGCTGCTGCGGCGTCACCTTTGCTCTTCGCGCGCCCTCCCTGCCGTCTCGGGGCTTTCGCCGCGTGCTTCGCCGCCTCGGCCTGCTTGCACGCACCTCCCACTCGCCGGGTTGCAGTTGCGCAACGGTCAGTCGCGGGGGGTTGCGTCACTGCGGGAGTGCAGGTGGCATCTCGGCGAGGAAAGCGACGGCTGCTGTTTGTTTAATCTTCTTGTTCCAGTGCCTTTGTTAGTGTCGGAAAACTATTGTTTTTTCCACGTCATAGATGCTTTTCTACGGTGTCCGTTTGCGTTTGTATGTATTCCAACCCGTTTACTGGCCTCTACTGAGTAGATGGACAGCTTTTCCAATTTGCTACTGTTTTAGACGTCATTGTTTCATTGAATTCACGTAAATCGAAGGCCTCGGGGTTTAGAAGAATTCACGGCCTCGCGGCTTAGATTTCGCTAGGCGCCGGCAAGGAACGATTACAGCAGTCGGTCACCTGTACTTTGTATGCCTGCTTTGGCTTGTGGACGCCCACAATAACGCCCGTGGATTGTGAGTTGGAGCTGTCTGATCTTAATGATCTTCCCGGAGAAAAAGAAAAAAAAGGAATACTCTAACAAATATGCGTAATTATACGCAACTATTTTTCCTAATGAGAATCATTTACCTTGTTTTACACGAATTTGTACAGGAATTCTTAGAGGTGATGAAATCGTTCAGTTATACAATAAGTTGATTCAGATTGTCGAGGTAGCATTCTCATAAAATGTGACTTGATGGATGACGCAATATGACGTTTGCTCTTTTTGTTGCAGGGGACGATGCAACAGCAGCCCTGGGCATCGATGGGCTGCGCTCGCGCTGCTCCGGAGTGACCTGCGGGTAAGTACACACTTAGTAGCGAATCTTCCAGTAAAAGTTATTAAACTTCTGAGGGAGTTCGAAGATAATTACTTTTTGCCAATGAACCAGTGGAAAACTTCACATAACGAAGTTACACGTGACTCCATTTTCCCATGATTGGTAGACAGACTGGTGTCTGACATTTACACGAACTGTCTTTGCGTCAGAACGTGCACCTGCCAAACACCAGTCCACGATGAGTTACCCACCATCCAGGCGCATATCACACGTGTAACTTCGTTATGAGATTTCCCTCAATGCAGAAGTGATTATCTTCGACCCGCTCCCTTACAGACCTTAAAACTTTTATTTCATCGTGTTGATCACTGGTGGTTTATTTCTTCATTCTAATTTTCCATTTTCAAAGTTTGTCCTTTTTTTACTTTCTGCTTCTTTTTCTTCGTTCCTTTTTCCTCTCTTTCTTTTTCATTTCGTATTCCTCACTTGCTCTGCGCCCTAGTACACGCCAATGCATGAAATCTTGGCCTAATTCTTTTGCTGTTGCGAAACGTCCTAGGAAATGACAGTTCGCTTTGATTTGGAGAGGTAACTTTTTTACTGGGGTGGGGGTATGGGAAGTGTTTTAGGAAAGAATTGCAGGGCACCAGACGCAGTCTCGTAATTTGGTAATGACTAGGGGGCGGAGTTTGATGCCCTAAAACATCGCCAAAATGGTCTATAAATGTTCTTAAAATGTTTTAATCATGCCCTAAAATGACGTAAAAAATTTATTAAATCCAGTTCAGGTGTACAACTCAAGCTGTTAGATATATTGCTGATATAATCAAGGATTCTTCCTTCCGTTGAAGTGAACTCAGCTGACAAACTTCTGGTTTAGACGTGGCGCTGATAGGCGTCACGGGAATATTAGATTTCATACTTACTACGGCTGACATGACAATTTCTGAGCAAAGAAAGCGAAAAGACTACCCAGGAATTTTGTGGAGAACATTTGTTGCATCCTGTAAAAGTTATTTGAAGAAAGAACCATTAAAATATTAAAATCGATTAAATCAGCGAAAAAATAGATCATTCCTTTTCCCATAAAATTAATGTCTTTACTAAACGTAATTGTTGTAACGTGAAAATAATTAAAATCCATCCCCAAAGTATGACGCAAGGAAAATACCAAAAGCAGTGCCACTGAAAACTTAAGGTCTCTTCCATACGACCATCTCGCCAATTTTTGACCATATAATTAATAAATTACAACTGTATGTACTTGACAATTTGAAAGCTCCTTGAATTGGATTGTTGTATGACATTAGTTTTGAAGAAATCTTGCTTTACGAACTTTATTTACTTATAATTTTTGTGCTACCCTATCACTTCTCTAGGACGCATCGCTATGCCAATGTTTTGTACTTGTTGTAAGGGGTCTAAAAAACGAAAAAGCAGTGAGGAGAATAATTTCTCTCTTCGAAGTCGACCTCTTCGAAGTCGATTTTTATTTTGACGTGTGGGCAGCGTCAGCATTCTAGTTTAAATGTGTATATATATATATATATATATATATATATATATATATATATATATATATATATAAGAATTTTAGTATTTTTACCGAGCTTATGAGCTGAGTTTATAGCGATGTGTGTATGCAAATCAGCTACAACCTGTATATTGTACTTATTTCCAAATTAACGCTAATATCGAATCAAATTAATGAAATTCGTCTCTATTCAGGTAGACACGCTAATTAAGTTCAATTGTCAGTTGCCTCGCCTACCGCTCTGATCTCGAAATATCGGACCATTTCATGAATTCATTATTACCTTCAAATACTTTCTCCAATTTCACTACACAATAACACGAGCATACCTTTGTAAGAAAAATTAATAGACTTTATTAAGTTGTTTTAAATTGATTTTCAAAGTAGCTGTAAATTTATGCCTACCTATATGTATTATTCACTTCATTACCATTCAACATTTATTCTGACGCCAAATATAAACAGTTATGTCCTACGTGAATAAAAGAGTTAAATAATTAGTAGTTCACAAGTCTCTTATTATTGCTGACGTTATCAAAGGACATGCTTCTAGAAATTCCCAGATTCTGAAAGCATCACGGCATTTTCAATTATTGATCGCGCAAATGCTATTTTCATTTTGCACGTAGACATGAGAGAAATGGCATTGTACTAGCACTTCAGACACGGAAAACATACTTTAACCTCTGTACTTCCTGATGTGTAGTTCTTTCCCATGCGTGGGCATTGCCAGCACTCAGAACGGAGTTGGAAGTTCCGTTCCGCTTGGAATACGTTTCCAAGAAAGCTGTTCTGTTTTGTGCGCGACTGCACAATTACACGAAGCAAAACGACATCCTCTCACATCTTCACGAGAATAGGATATTCTTCTAACGAGACATTGCTCTTTACGCTCATTAGAAAGCTACGTTTTGCGGTCGACTTGTTTATTCATCAATATTATTGCTTTCAGTCGATTTCTATTCCCATGGCGGAGTTGGTATTGTCCTGTTGTCCATATTCGCGAATGCTTTGGGTAAAGCGGCTACTGAAATAAAGGCAGGCATATCGAGTTTTGAAATGATAAAATTTCGATTCGTTCTCTTTAGTTAATTGCATTGGATTAGATTTGTGTTCAAAATGCTATATTCATTTCTAGCATTTTGTTTTGCTATTTCACAGAGCTTTGATACTGCAGATCCATTACCTCTCAATGAACGTATTTCCACATGTACATGTACTCACTAACCACACAGTCACGAGCTCGGTAATGTGCAATAAAACTTTGATGTAATGCGATGGTATCACATACTATTTGAAAAGGGAACCAACAAACTTTTGTGTATTTTCTGTGTAATTGGTCGCAATGAAAAAAATCTTTGCGAACTACAGAGATATAGGATAACCCATTTATTAAAAATATATTAATATTGACTGCACGGCTATAGAAGCTTTGTCTGAGAAAAAAAGAAGAATAACGGGAAAAAAATCTGGCGCTGGCGATAATGCTCTAAGATTTAGAATAACAGCCGCAAATTTTACAAGTTTTCTCGGGTAGATATATACTCATACATTCACATTCTGTCAATCTACACATTCAGTTGCTGATTTACGCATTCGTACTCTTTGATTGGTGAAGCTCTTGTTCATGAATCCATTATTGAATTACATTATATGATAACAATGTTCATAATGACCTCATTCTTACTGAAAAACTTCTTATTTTTAACTTCATGGCTGTCAGCCTGGGTTGAGAATAATTCTGTGAATATATTAAATACAAATGAAAATGGTGTACTCGAGTGCCAAGCGTGGGCGAGGGAGGCGGCTTAGTTTTACGCCCTCCCATTTAGTGGCCGGGCGTTAACTGGTGGTTTGACTGTGCCTTGTACCCCATGGACGATGGTAAAGGGTAGTCATGAAGGTTGAATAAGGATAAGTGGATGATTATGGATGGAATGATTTTGATATGAGATATGTGATGGTATGGAAAGGCAACCGCGTCCAAACGCATAAAAAAGAAAAAAAAAAACACCCATTCTTTGCGCGGGGCTTGAAGTTGCAGCTGTCAGTTCCACGTACCTGTCCCTAACTTCAAGCCCCTGCCTCACAGAAGCGGCCAACGTGATGAAAAGTACAGTAACATTTATATTAACGACAAAAGCGATCATCTTTTTCGATTCGCATTTCCAGAACAGATCCTATATTTGATACCTACTAGGGCGGTGACACGCTGGGGGAGATTCCGGGACGAGGAATTCCCTACACTTTTGAGACTAAGGATGTATGATGGTGACATGTCCGAAATCAATAAAAACCACTACTTCACATCCCTGGATCCCGCACTTCACATCCCCTTGCCGCTACAGCTCCGCCGCATTCTACTTCCGGCCTCCTTCCACTCGCCTCACCTCATTTCGTCCCTCCTTTCCTACACTGTCAGAAATTTCCGCATTTCTTCAAAGAAATTTCATATGAATGTATTATCATGAACGCACATTAAACGTAATGTACACATGTACATTAGGATGCAAGAGTCAAATCTTTATGTTTATATCTGGAACGAACGAATAAACGAACGAACGAACGAACGAACGAACGAACGAACGAATGAATGAATGAATGATCTTCATGGACTGCTGATTATGAGGCAGGGAAAACGGGAGAAGCTCTACATTAAATCTACACTTATTTTAACTTGTGCCTTGAATTTAATGTACAAATATATTAAGGTAAAATTAAGTTTCCTGTACAATACATTAATCTGCATTAAATTTAATGACATTTCTGACAGTGTACGCTCTATCCCGCTACTAATCCCGACCCAGCCCAGCCCAGTCTCGTTCGGCTCCTCGTCGTCCTCGTCCCATCCGGTCCCAGCCCGCTGGGGCGTGCGGGGAAGCAGCGAGGCGCGCGTGCCGGAAAGCGCCACGCCGCCGAGCTGCCAATTACCGCCCGCGCTTTCCTCCGCGGCGCGACGGGAACAATCGGCGTTCTCGCGCCGCCGTTGAGAACGACAGGCAGGGAGGCGCCGGAGAAACAATGCCGGTAACGGAAGGTGGAAGGGTGACAAAATGTCGAGGTGTGGAAAATGGTTGGAAGGATGGAACTGAGGAAGGCCTGAAAATGAGAGAATAGCGAGAAGAATGAAGCAAGTGAGGCTTGGAAACGAGAAATTGAATGCATTGTTAGTTGCAGTAATAAGACAGATCTTGGATTTGTTGTCTATTAGATCCTGATATGGTGTGTCTCACTTATCTCTTGTGTGATATTTCTTGCACTAAACTGTCGCCGTCAAGAAAGCTGAAGAATTCTCGTGAGACCATCCATCAACCCAGTGTATTGTGGTTTTGTACTGGTGAATTGGATTTAGTTAAGTGTGGCAAAAACACGCATGATGTCTAAGTATGTGATCATAGAACCGATAGGGTGTTGACTAGTGGCTACTTTTCGAAGTGGAGGATTAGAATCTTGCAATATATTTTAAATAATAATGCCGTTCCTTGCCCAGAAGAAATATCATAGCAACTTTTTTATTTATTGAAATATGTTGAAACTGAAAGTTCTGAAGTAGAAGAAAAAACTTTTCAAATGAGTTTCATACGACCACCCACGTCTACAAGAAACCTTGTTGTTCCGAGTGTCGTGAATGAACAGGGTCTTTATACGATTTCCGCCAGTTAAGATAGGACGTTCCGCTAAAGTCGTTTGCCCAACTATAACTCTTACGATGTCGTCACGTATGAGACAACTCTTGTATAATCTTACAGCCCATAAATAGTTCTCTCAGATGCTCAATTTGTGAAATAGGACTTTTTTCGCAGTACATCTCGGCACACTTTTTTGAAAGTTAAGCGAAAAAAATATGAAAATGTTACAAAACGTTTTTACAATGTGCAGGTGGTTTGTTGAACTGAAATACAGTTAACGTTTCCGGAAATGTTTGTTATCGTTCGTTGTTTTGTGAGAATGACAGAAAACAACGTTTCCAGACTAATAATTATTTAAGTATTAAAGCCAAAAAGTGAATTTTTTCGGACACTTCTTCACCTCCTCTCTCGTAATCGTAAATCGCTCTCCTCAATACATTTCTTTTCGTTCTAAGGGCATGCAATTTTTGTAAACCGCCGCTACTATAATTTCCATGTTAAAGAAAAATTGCAAATGTTGATTGTTCCAGAAATTACGATCTTTTGGAGGTTGTTATCGTAGTTGGTTCTAATATTCATGATGATGTAGCTTGAGTCGATAGTGTAACTGTTGACGTCTAGCTACGTTTCATTATTTAACGTTCTGCAACATCCAAGCTTATTGGTGTTACGTTAAAGAGAAGATATATCAAACAACTAACAGTATTTAATAAGAAATATGAATGAGTATTTAACTTGAGTAGTTCGTTGAAATACGTTTACTCTCGACATGAACTGAAGTGTCGAAATGAAGTTTCAAAATGGTAGATTGTTTTTGTCTCTTCATATTACGCAATCTTTGTTAAAATTAACGCAAGCATCTTTACAGATGTAGCCCGCTAAGGCCGCTTCGGCCTAGGTCAGAAAAGGTTCTATTTTACACACGATTAATTGCCCTTAAAATGAGATAGGCGAGTTTAGAAAATATATTTAAGCCACGACAAATGTAAAAATGATTAGTGGTATAGGCTCAGTCATTCTTTGATTTCTTTCACTTATAAACAAGCGTATTTTTAATTGCAAATTAATCGACACCGATCACTCCCTGTCTTAGAGAAGTACGCCAGTAGTACTGTAGAACTGATGGATACCATATCCTGCCGTCCGATGCTATCAACGTTTCTTACTAACACTATAATTAAATTTTATAGGAATGATGTATTTAGAAGGCCATTCACTGAACTCCTTTTGACATTCCTTGAGGGTCCTTGAGGGTGTACCTTTGTACATGTATACCAATCATGATCTGTGTAGATATAAGCCGCTAGAACACATGAGAAAACATCAATCTAAATGATGCCTCTTAGCAAAATTCTAACCCTTCATCACTATGGGAATGCCTCCTTTCACTGGGCTGTGATGATCGTCCAGCCCTCTACCCCCGGTACGGTAAAAGAAGCGTAACGAATTTCATGGTTTAAATGGAGATTGATTTCTAGCGGGCAACGGCATCGGCGGCATGAACTCAGCATATAGGGCTCAGCATATAATTCTAAAATACTTGCCATACCTGTAGGATGTCTTTGTACGTCAGCTTTCGGGTTAATGACCCCCTCCCGAGTAAGTTATCTGTGGGGAGTTAGTGGGGAATTTAATTATTGCGTGTGCAGGACCATCAAATCTTTTCTACGTTTTCCTCTTAGAAACGATTCCTTCACGTTAGGCACGATGAGGTTAAGAGTCAAAATATGTAGCTCGTTTACCGATACAATGTTTCTGTTGGGTGGGAACAAATATGGTTTGTCATCTGATTTTGCCAAATATCCTGTTTGCTACGTTTATTAATAATTCAACAAAGTATTAATAGAGGTAGGGATTCAGGGGCTCAGGATTACGTGTTCAAATTGTACTTCCAAAATTTTTCGAATCTATACCACACCAATATTGAAAATATAATTTTACATGGTGCCGTGTTTTCTTAAATATTAGATTTTATAATTATTTCGTATACAGATTTTTCAAAATATTAATTTTCAGGTAGTTTTGAGCCAAATCGTGAACATTTTCCTCTAATACCCAAAGAAACGTTTTTGAAAAGCAGCTGACTTTTTCGTCAACATTTTCGTAAGGATAGTGCGCAAAACACTGAATTCTCTGGCACAAGTGCCAGGCCATTTTTATTAAAACGTTTCAATTTTAAAAAATCAGAGTTTTTATTTCTGGTGCTTCGTTGGGTGAACAGTTTTTCTAGAGATGAGTGAGGTATTCGTGAGGTAGGATTTGCAATATTATTATACCGTAATGAAAAATACGTGAAAGTATGTATGATTGTACCACTATTATTTTATTTTTGTAGATAACTGCAGTTGCATTATCGTAATCACCATTTTCATAAAGTACTAATGACAAATGAAAATTTGTTCGAAGATCGCTGAAGTACGTGCATTTATTTCTAATGGTAATTTATCAAGAACTTCCGAACCAACCAGAATATCGCTGTTTATTTATATTTAAATATTACACCTTTTTATGTTTGTTGATACCTGATAGTTTGAATTGTGTTTTGATTCGGGTACTACGCAAATTCGTTGAAATCATTTCGAAAATCTGCCAAAACTGGTAGGTTTTTCATGTCACAGTTTTGAAACTACATAATTACATTATCACGGAATATTAATAGTATATAACTATATTATCAACTGTACTGAATAACGTTTCTTCAATCAGAAATCAACGACGTTTTGTTATATTTTATAAAATATAAAATTTCATAGTATGTCTCGAAAACTTCAAATATAAATCATTAAAAAAAATAGGTCTTCTTGTGTATTACTTCTCTAATGTTTGTTCAGAATAAAACTGTAATTAACAACTCTTTATGACAGAAATTACTATATTTGTATGATAATGCTGCTATTGGTAGTAATCGATTTCTTATTTTGGTCTCTTTATGTGGCGTGAAGACCTCCGTGTAATTCATTATTACTTAATCTACTGAATTTTATATTTTGTAACTTTCGCAATTATCCTATTTTTTTCTGGTTATTACGCGAAATTTATCACAATTTCCTTCACACAGCAGATTTCTTACCGAAGCAAACTTTGTGCGTAAAATAGAATTTCATTTTTCTTTCTTTTATTGAATACTTTTCTCATTGTATATTTTGTTGTTCATAAGAACATTAACTTGTTTTTGTCATGAATATTATAAACTAAGGTGTGTTTTGTTTTGTTGTAGGTGGCCTTTTGGACCTTAGGTGCCCCGGCCATGTATCACGCTCAAAACGTGTGTCCATAGCCGTAAGTACCACGCGTATAGCTATTAAACTTTTTTAATCGAAACTCTTTTCATATTTCCTCTTTTCTCAAAAATGTCAACATTGTTTACAACGCTCATCAACGTTCTGCATTGATTTCAATACGGTTGATAGTGCAGAAAAATGAGTAGAAAGGATTAGGATGAAATTTCAAAGATAATGGTAGATAGTTACGCGGATAAGTCGATTGGTGGTGGTTGAAACATTTTAGATGCACAAAAGCGGCAGAGGAGACTGATATTGTAGGGGTTGACAGGAAGGGGACGATAGTTGATAACGATTTTTCCCGATTTTTCGTAGATAAAGGTTGGGAATTTAAACAATACCTTGGTGTATCTTAAGGACAAAAAGCACCTTCCTGATTCCCATATTACGACGTGAATTGAGAAAAAAATATTTACGGATGTTAATTATCAGATTTGCCCATGTTAATTGGTGGTGTTTAAATTTCTGTTGGGATATTTCTTGGCCGTCTCGGGAGGCGTCGCCCGGGCCTTCCCGTCGCCAGTCTCTCATCACGCTATTGGATGGGGGCGCAAGAGGACCCAAGGACGACTCTGGTCGATTCGGTCGCCCGCCGGGTTGGCAGCGCCCGGCGCCGCGTGACGCAACGGGAGGTGGCGGCGCGTCACGACGGCTAAGCCGCGAAGCCCCGCGGCGCCGCTGTAGTCGGGCGGTACTCCTCCCCCTCTCAGCCCGCCACTCTCCACCCGCTGCCCCACCTACTCACTCACCTATCAATACACCTTTTCAGGCACTCGCCGGTCCTGTCACCCACAACTACCGGAACCTACCAGACCCGCCACTTATCGGTACCAGCGTTCCTCCTTCTCGACACCCACCGGTACCGGCGCCCAACCGTCCCATCTCCCACCGGTACCGGCGCCAACCCATCCTGCCACACACCATCCTCTCCCCTCCTCCGTTTGTAGTGTCCAGTCCTTGTCAGTGTAGTCCTTCGGCCATCCCGTTCCCGTTCCTCCTGTCCTTTCCACCGCTTGCTGTCCCCGTCCTTCATCTACCGCCCTCCCCCGATTTTAACCACCTTCGCCACCGTTCGTTCCTCGTACATCATTCATAGACCGTTCTCTCATCCCTCCCTTTGGATCTCGATCCCCCATCCAGTTATCTCCTCTCTCACTGGCTGCGGTCGTCTCTACCCGCCCTTACACCGCCCACTGCCTTCTGAAACCCCTCCTTATCCCTTGGCCACATCGTAGCACCATCGACCCGGAACCCGATGCACTCTCGACGACTTTGTGTCCGTTCGGCCGTCGGCCGTTCTTAACCTTTGTGCTGCCGTTGCGAGCTCGAAAGGTCGTGTATTTTTAACACCTATGAATTCTGAACAAGCGGTTCGTACGTCCGTTGCTTGTAAATGTATAAATGAGGATGTCGTGTGTTTAAAATACAGGGAGTGCCTCCTACCACCATTGCCAACGATCGTGTCAGATGTAATGTTTTGATAATGATCACTATTTCAGGTGACAATTTGGCTTATTCTGAACACATTTCATGTCTAAAGGTGTTATTTGACTGTAAAATTAATTATTGTTATCGATTGCAGTTAGAAGCAATCCATAGCATTGCAGAAGAGGGCTGAAATTTCAACATTAATAGTATATTTCCTTCAAGCATCACTGGGAAATTAAATGAAAAACTCGATCGGTTTGGAATAATTGACTCCAAACAGTCGCAGTTTGATGTTGCAGATTTAATTACATATTCTGACAACATAATTACAGAGCACAAACGTACAATAAAAATGATAATTAAATACATTGTAGTGCACCGGCAATGAAACAATGAAATTTAGTATGTTTTAATTTTTATTAAACTTATTATATAATTGGTTTTCATTTATTAAATTGCATCCGCAGTCAGAACCACTACTCAGAGCTGTGAGCTTGTTTTAAACGTCTCTTATCTTTAAACCACTGATGATGCTTTATTCCGTGTCGTGTGTTCCTGAATTTCCTGCGGTAAGGCTCGATTATTTCTTTGTTTCGTCTCTGACCTATTCCATCTTCTATGTGCACTGTTTATCGTCACTCTTGTATATGGAACTATGCAAAATATTGGAAGTACGAATGAAAATGTAGTGGTAGGGGAAAGATAACATGGATAGAATTGTTTAGAACGCGTTTAGCCAGAAACACTGGCTACAAATGCGTTTAGCAAGTTCTCATTTCGGGAGTTTTAATGCCGTCTATTTTTGTTAAGACTGTGCTTTGTGGGACGTGAAGCAGCGAGTTTAAAATTGTGCGTTCTAACTAGCCAGCCAAGCAAGATGATCTCGGATAAGTCTACACTTCGCGTTGAATTTTCTCAGTTTTAACGGTTGTCATACTCTTACCACTAATGTAATGTGTGTTATTAGTCCCTGGTTAACGAATAGAAAATCCCCTCGTGCGAACTTTAGTGAATTTTGAAGTGAAATCTGAAAGAGAGAACGTTGCTAGGCGAGACGCTATTTGTTCCTTTCCATGCCCCGCCGTTTCCCCGTCACTCACCGTCCGGTGCGTCTGTCTAGACAAAGTTGCTCTCCTGCCGTCCACTGAGGTTCGTACACGCCCCGCCCCCGCTCGGCCCCGCCCCGGAGCCCGTTCCCGCCCCGTTCTGGCCCGGTTCAGCCCAACCCCGGCTTACCTCGTCCCCGGGCCCGCCGCTCCTATTGAAGCCTAGACGCTCTCCTACCGCGCCTTTTGCCGTCCTCCAGGCGTCCTCTCGTCCCTGCTCGTCGTCCTGACGACGACTACCGCTGTCGTGGCGTCAGTCTTCGCAGCCTCCCCTTCCTGATCTTCCGCCGCCCTCTTTTCTCCGCCCTCTGGCGCGTCCATTAGTTTCGTTCCCGCCTCGCCGCCCCGTGCGCCGCCGCCGCCGCCGCCGCCGCCGCGGCGCTCTATGCATCTTCTTCGAATTCGGTCGCCGTTTCGCTCCCACGCGCTCGGCTGACTCGCTCGCTCCTCGATCCTCTCGCCCTCGGAGCCCCGCCCCCTGGCCACCCTTCCCCTTTTGTGTGCTCTCCTTCTCTTTCTCGTCACAACCCCGCCCACGCTCCGACCCGGCGACCTCAGCGGGCTTCCCGTACGCGGAGCAGGCGCGGGCGAGGCGTTCGTTCGTTCGTTCGGTCGGTCGGTCGCTCGCTCGCTCCACCACACCGCGCCCCGAAGTTCATCCTTGCCGCCGTACTCACCCCACCTCCATCTCGTCCCGGGTCACTCCGTTTCACCCCTTCCAACCTCACTCCACCTCAACCCGTCTCAATCTAACGCACCCACCACACTCGCTCCACCCATCTCATGCCATACAATTCCATTCCATCCCATTCCATTCCGTCCCAATTCCATTCCGTCCCAATTCCATTCCGTCCCAATTCCATTCCGTCCCAATTCCATTCCGTCCCAATTCCATTCCGTCCCAATTCCATTCCGTCCCAATTCCATTCCGTCCCAATTCCATTCCGCCCCATTCCATTCCGTCCCAATTCCATTCCATCCCATCCGATCCCATTCCATCATATTCCATTCCATCCCATCCAACCCCTTCGTATCCAACCTCAAACTGTCTCACCCTATCCACCCATCATATCTCACATCATCCTTTCCCACTCACCCCATTCCATTCCATTTCATTTCATCCCATCCCATCAGACGCAGCTCCTCCACCCGAGCCCTCTTCGCTCCACCCCGGCGCCCCTCGCTTCTCACGGCGCAGCGGTTCCTTCCTAAAAGTTGGTCGCCCGCCCTGCCGCGCCTCCTCCTCATCCTACACCACTCTTCCCTTCTCCTTTCGCGAGAGCGAGAGAGACGGAGCTGGAGAAGCCTTCCCCCTCGCCTGCGATGTTGAGAAATGCGTCGCTCGGCGATGTGCCTGCCAAAGCCCTGCAGCAGTTTCCGCAACCTTAGAGGTAAATCAGGGCGGGGCGATATGATCGTGCAGAAATTTACAGGGAATATTACTGGATGGTTGTGGAAAGTATAAACAGCGTATGTTTCAATAGTTTATGTAGCGATTTTCTTTAATGACTTTTTTCTCATAAGTATGTGATGGGCGTTCAAAACGGTAATATATCAGTGTAGCGAGAGAATTGGCCAATGAAATAGGTGGTTTGTATGTAACCCATCGAAAACTAAAATAATGCCGGTATTGAATAAAATAATTAATCGTACTTGCAAGTTTGGGTACTCAAGCTCGCTATCATGATTTGTTGTTGAACTCGTGTTCAATGGAGAAATTGACATTAAAACATATTTTATTTCACGTATCGTGTGAAATATATTAAAAATGAAATTAGACGCCGCTCGTCCACCTCGATTTGGGAAATCTATTTATTCCATGAACTTATTTATTAGAAATAATTAAAAATCCGCATTGAATATATTAAGAAATATTTGATTCAATTATATGAAGTTAAGAACTGATTCCGAATGAATTTTCAATAGTGGCAGTATTCTTTTAATTATCTCATTATTTAATAAGATTAAACATTGCCGCATGAGACTATTTCGCAACATCTCTTGAATTTCACCGAGAACATTCAGAAGGATTTTTTGAAACTCTTGATGATGTCCTAGTTCCACTCACCCTTCGGAAATTTCTTTGACAAACATAATCGCTAATATATTGTTCTCATTTGTTTCTTAGAATCTTTCTACTCCAAGTCTCGACCACGCTTTAAATGAGGGCTTCCTGTGCATTTTTAGGTTTCTGTAATAGCTTGAGCCCGTTAATCTATAGCTGGCTCAAGTTTTTGACTTATGATTTTTAACAGAAGGATAGTGTAAATCAATATCAGTAAGGAACTGACTAAGTGTACTTCGGTGTGTCATGTTTAACTTTTAGCAAAGTAAAAACTGTTTTCCTGTTTTGGAACGCTACAGTGAAAACTTTAATACTGAGTATTTTAAGCTTGAATCTTCACTTTTCAAATTGTATTTTTTAGAGCGTCCAAAGAATATTACGAAATACAAAAATTATACCATGAATTATTTCGGAAGATATTTTTGAGTCTTATTAAAGGGAGATGCAGAAAAACCATTTCCGCTAACTGTACGTAGGGTAACGTGTGCATGTTAATGACAATTCAGAGATGGTACGGCCCATGTATTGATAGTAATTCATCAGCCTGGAATTTCTATAATGTCTAAGATTTCCCATATAGTAAGTATAATCGTAAGAAATGCTTGTATGAATGCACTATGAATTAAACTATGAAAAAGTTTTAATTCCCTTGTTTTTGTTCGGAATTTGATATTCAGATAAAACTAGGTAAGCTAATTTTACGCATTTACCAATATTTTGCACTATTTGTATTACATATTTTAGTGATTCGCTCATGAAAATTTCATTGAGAAATGTCACGTATGTATCTAACTGTACATGTACGTGTGTATTTATATATGTAAGAATCCATGTATGTATTGTATGTATGTATGTATGTATGTATGTACGCATTTCATCAGAGATGCCTTCGTACAATCTGCAAAATATCTTGGATGGAAAAAATTCCAAATGAGGAGGTCCTGAGAAGAACAAAAATGCTGACAGTAGAAAATCTTATTAAAATTAGAAGATTGAGATGGGCGGGACACATAAGTAGAATGAATGAAGAGCGAACTCCGCACCAGATAGTCTTTTCAGAGCTGAAATGCGGAAAAAGACCCCAACAGAAGCCGAAGAAAAGATGGTTAGACATGCTCAAACAAGATATGCGAGAGCAAAACATCAACGAGAAGGAATGGAGAAAAGTAGCAGCAAATAGAAACGAATGGCGCAGGCACATTCAACAAAAAACCGTAGAAAGGCAAGATATGCAAAACCTGGAAGCTGAAGATAGAAGGAAAAAAAGGCACGAAGAAGAGGAAATGTACAGTTGGAAATGTCCGATATGCGGATTCACAAGAGAGGGAAGATCCGGGAGGCAGTACGTCAACTCCCACCTAAGCCAAGCCCATAGGAGTCAAGTAGAAAAGTTACGCCAACGACAAGAAAACAGTAGCCCTAGATGCACTGTCTGTAACATCAATTTCAAAAAGAAATCCGGCCACAGCAGTCATATGAGACACAAGCATCCAACCTTGACAGCAGAAAATACACTGAAGCCAATTAAATTAAGAAAACCGCAAAGTTCCTCCCACAGCGCTAGCCCCACACAGATTTCTCAACTCCAGTTATCCGGACAATCAAGCTCTGGCTATCCATTCAACTGTGCATCTTGTGGCAGAAATTTCAAAACGAAGGCGGGCCTTTCCAACCACCGACGAGGCGCGCTGTGCAAGAATAGGATGGAAGAAGAGGTATCATCGGCCACGATGGAAACCTGAGTCATGTATGTATGCATACATGTATGTAGAACATTATGTATGCGTAATCTTAAAACGAATTTAAAATGGAGATGTAATTTTTATATGAGGAAGAAGACAAATGGTAAAACAAAATAGTAACAGTAACCCCTGACTGTAGGCAACCCACATTTCATCCTTGTATTGCTTCGTGCCGTTTATGTTTGCAAACAGTGTTCCTCAAAATATTTGGCTCTAAATTGCTCAATAATTAACTAACATTATGTTAGTAGTCACTCAAATTTATCTGTAAAGAGATGAAATTCTGGTAAATATTAATTATGTCGGGACTACTCCGTTCGTTTTCTGGGCACAACCGCTGATTTAATGCCTGAGTTAGTTTTTATGTAAAATTTCAATGTATACATGAATTAAAATTGTTTTGTTTAATCAAACGATATCGTCTTCAAATAATTTCTTTTAGAGATGTGAGAAATAAAAAAATCACGAATTTTAATTTTGTGTTTCGTAAATCATTTCATTATTTCGTTATTTTCGAATTATTCATGTAGATTAATTGTAATGACAATTAACTTCAACATTATGAAAAGGAAACTCGCTAAGGGAGAATTATTATGAAGGAGTCGTCGAATAACGGGGCGATTTTCGCTGCAATTGTATCAGGCATACTTGCCAAAACAAATCTAGGAAAGTACATATATTTTCACATTTTATCGAAGTAGCAGAAATGCTGAGCATGTATAAAAACATAGAACATAGAAGATGGAATAGATATGGTTTCATATAAAAGAATGATACATGTTGGTTTGCTAGGATTCTGTTTTAAATAGTATTAATTCGCGAATATTTGAGCTTTCAATTCTCAAATCGTTTTTTGGGATTCGATTCCCCACCCTTATTATTTGGTATCAATACTCTTAGAAATGACCTTTAGCATGAGAAACACCGTCATGCATGTTCTTCGATAGGAATTCATATTCGCAGGCTCATATTCGCGAGTATGAGCGCATCTGGAAGCGAACTGCATGTACAGTGGGCCTGTGTGCTTTCCGCAGGCGGCAGCCATGGACAAAGACGCGGACGGCGCCCGGGGCGCGGACAAGCTGGGCGACGGTTCGGCTGCCGCCGCTGCCGCTGCCGCCGCCGCCGCCACCTCGCTGCTCGACGCAGCTAGCCTCTTCGGTGAGTACAGCGTTGCCTCCGCATGGGAGCTTTTTTTCCGGTTTCTACATGCTGGACTGGACTGAAGAAGATGGGACCCGAGAGGACGGGACTGGACTGGACTGGACGGAATGGGAGGGGAGGAGACTGGACGTGACTGGACGGGACTGGACGTGACTGGACGTGACGACGTGACTGGACGAGGCTGGATGTGACTGGACGAGACTGGACGGGACGGAACGGGAGGGGACTGGATATGACTGGACGGGACTGGACTGGACGGGTGGGGACGAGTGGATGAGACTCCATTGGACGGAACTGAAATACGGCAGGGTTCGGGGTTTAATTGGAAAGGGAATTCTCCAGATCAGATACCTGAAATATTTTACCTTGAAGGGACCTTTTTTGTAATCCGGAACAAAGCATGTGATTACAAACACAAATTATTAGCTACGCAGATGTTTTACTTGCAAATTTGAAATATATTTATGAAGCGTGGAGAAAGACTATAATTTGAACTATTTCCGGCAGTCCAAATGAATTGAAGACAATGTAACCCCTTCGCAATGTAGTTCACAATGTCTTGTCACAGTAGAGACTTGTTAAGAAATGGTAACATTTTAGCGTAAGTAGATGACAGTATGTATCAATATTCAAAATTGCATTACATTGCAAAGTGTGAGACGTTATTTTCTATGTAAGCCGCACATTCCGGGCGCGGGACATATCAACAAAATATTTCACTTGACATTCAAAACGTTACATACGATTCACCGGTCGTGTTATTGGACGAGAAGAATGGGGCGAGATACGCAGGGAAACGAGATAAGGGACTGGAGAGTTCTTGGGGTGGTCGTGAGCAGTTGGAATTTGATACTAGGAATATCGTGTTCAATATTGGCGATGCCTTGGGGTTGTTTTTTTTTTTCCCTCGCAGTATTCCAATCGACTTTTGAGGAAGAGCAAATTGGCAGGGCAAGTGTCACTCCTTGAGCGAATCCAGAGATGCGGAGAGTGTTGTGTGCAATTTTCAATTTCGTTGTTTTCTAAAATACGTTTTCTGTTATATTTTGCTTTAATCATTAAAGGCTTGTTAATTAACACTTCACGACTATTTAAACCTGTTCTCTGTCAAGATACACAATAGCAACGTAAGATATTTGACAATTTGCGAAGGCAGGAAAGATTACTACAGGCACACTACGAAGTTTACGTTATCGTTACTGAGCCGTGTACGCGACTGGGCGCCAATCCATAAGTATTCAGTTTCCGCTGTTTTGTTCTCTCATTCTCTCTTACTCTTCCCCGCTCTCTCTCCCCCCTCGCTCTCTCCCCCTCTTTCTCTGTCCCTCTCTCCCTTTCTACCCTTTCTTTCTCTCCCACTCTCTGTCTCTCCCTCTCTTTCTCTCTTCGCCAATGCCTGCCTCCGGATTTCCGACGTCTGCGCCGCCCTACCTTTCGTCGACGCCGTCTAGACCTGTTGCTCGCTCGCCCCCGCTCAGGGAGATGGCAGGCGCATACCTGCGCACAGATGGATAGACTGCTCGGCCCTTTCACTCGAGATGACTACAGACGACTTCTATTTTCGATAGGATCGCGCATCTTTTTCATGACATAGAGTGCCTCTTCGCGCGGTACTTGTTAATGTAGGTTACTGGGACATTTTCTGTTCCTTTTTAGACGCAGGGTACCCGAATGTCGTTTGTTTGCGAATAATAGTTTAAATAGATGTTAAATTTTAAATAATTTAAGTTAATAAATTTCGAGTAATTGAATTTATTTTGGTCGCGTGTTTTGTTTTGTTATTTATTTCGCAATGAGAAAATGGATATTTGGTAAAGAGCAAAAATGAGTCAGTTAACTTACTACTATGTTTTATTTCTCAATAAATATTCGTCTGTGTTCTCCATTTAAAGTTCATGCTTTTTCAGAGTGATAATAAAACGATATTGTGGTACGTGGCGTGAAAGCGTTGAATACTTCTTTGTGGAAATCTAGTAACGTGAATTCAATAGTTATTCTAATTTATTTACTTTTCTTTAAAAAAGATGAATTTTCTTTGTTTCCGGGATTTCCGGGACTTTATTCATACATCGTAGAGTTATTTTACTCATGAGAATCGGCCTTACTTTTACATTTGGAGTTCCAAATCCGATAAAAAAAAATATCGCTCTTTTCCTCATTTCACACTTGCAAAAGTCTCGCGGAAAATCTGCCCTTCCCGCCCACTTCCGACTCTTTTGGGATTCAAATGTGCTTGTTCGATATGTAATGCGCGGGAGTATTACATATTTCATAGCGTACCCCCATTCAGCGCCCAGTTAATCCATGCAGGAAATTAAGGGAGATAATGTGAAATGCGTTCCGGGTTATAATACCCGGCGACATGCTTTATGTATATTATGTATCGCTTTTCTCTAAAGAACAGTGGGTAGAGATGCAAGATCAGTCTACAAGTGAAAGACTGAGGCAATAATCACACAATATCATTATTGATGTTTAAAAAAATTCACACACCGATCATGCAGTTAAAAATTAGCAGTAGTTCAATAAAAACTTGGATCAATTTATTGAAAAGTACTTTTGCCTTAATGGCTGTAGCGAGTCGAAACATTTTTTAAATTTTTATAATATTGCATCTTTATCTTATATATATTTTCTGTCTGTGGTCTTTCAGTTCCTCGTCGTAATATCACTTTACGTTCATTACCGCGCTTTCGTGAAAATGTATTGTATTGTAAGTGTTCTAATTATTAAAATTGCATTGCTGAGAAACATTCTCATGAAAATAATCTTTAAGCGAAAACATTAGTAATAGCTAGATCAATGTCTTGTATTTGACATACGACTCAAAACAAAAAATGAAATGTGGAATTGCAAATACTATTCGGTTCTCTCAATATTTCTTTTTATGTGTTGTTTAATTAGCATATGTTAATTTTACCGCACATCATTTTCTCTCTCTTTCCAGACTATCTCCTTTTTCTAGCCACTTTTTTTCTTTCTGTTTATTGCCTCAACAGTTCATGCTATAATTTTCTCTCCGCCCATTCCAATACGAAGTATGCAATATTTAGAACATGACATTCACGCATCAAGCGGAGCTCTCCCCTCTCTGCCCCTTCATCATTTGTTTACTGCGCGCTCGTAACGCATTCATAAAACATGACGAGGTCTTAGCCCGTAACCGCTGGCATGGAGGGTTCTCTTTTTATCGGTTGCCCCCGAACCGCCCGCTCCCCTCGCGAGCGCACGCGCGCACACCCGCGTGGCGTGGCGTGGCGTGCAGCAGGGACGCCGCGCTGCGGTCGAACCCATGACCTATTGACCAGGCCCCAGGCTCGCCCTCAATCCCCCCCCCGTCCCTGCTCCATCCCTTGCCGTGGGGCTTGCGGCTACGCCGCGTCCACGTCCCCGACGTCCGATTAATGGGTTTGGGGGGGGGGAGGCGGGACGGCGAGGGAGAGCCGCCCTCCGTAGCCCCGCGCGGGGGGGGGGAGTCTGTTGTGATGGGGGGAGAAGTGGCTCCTCGGGGGGTGCAAGGATGGGAGCGCCGAGGGCTGGAGGGAAGGGCGTGTCTTTAGGTATATTGAGCCACTGAAGCGTGCCCATATTTATAGGAACCTTAGCTGATTTCTTGAGATATGACTTGTGATAACCTGATATTGTAGTATTTAGTAAATAATTTTATAGCTGTTCAATTAACTTTTCAGAGCGTGGTATATAAGTGGACTGTATGGTTCGCTTGCAATGTTCCGCCAAAATGAACTTTCCCTCAAATAAGACATTTAAGTGACGTTCAAAAGAAGAAATAAATAACGTATTATGTCGTATTTCATTCGGATATCAATTTGTCTGTCATTAAAATAAAGGTCGATAATCATTGCAACGAAATAATTCCATCTTTGACGTGCTCTGTGTTTTAAGTTAGGACTCGACCGTCACACACGTGCGTTTTGGTCACTCGGTAAAATGTGTATGAAAGTAGAACTCTCGCGATGTCTTTTAGTATGAGAACCAGAAAACAAGTGAAGGATTCTCTGTGTTCACGGTACATGCACATTTACTCTCGCACGATGTTTTACATTAGATAAGATGTAAATAACGTCTCATATTTCTACTCAAGCGAGTGGGAGAGCTCATTCGCGCACGAGTGCCCCAAGTCGATGTGAGGAACCTATTTTCTTCACGCATGCTGATAAGACATGTGTCAAGTGTACTACAATCCATTGGCGGTGGAGTCCGTTAGGTGTGTTATAAAAAAGACGTATCGCGTGCGCCTCTTAACGGAACATGTTGGTGGTGCGCACGTAGTATGGGAAGTAGATCCGCGAATTTTTTACTTTTTTAGTGATGGACGGGACCAGCCTTGTGTGTAAACCCGATCGATCAAATAAAACCGAGAAAGACAAAGCGCTCGTGAACACAGTGGAATACTCGGTATCGTTTAAAAATTCCATTCCTCAGACATTACTTTCTAGGCGATATTATTGGAAACGGATCGCGCCATTTCAAATAGCATCAGCTTCCGATACGAGCTGATATGCTCACACAACAGAACAGAGGGTAGGTATTTCTCATTGATGCATATCTTTTGCATTGATGGTGATAGCTATTTCCAAACGTGTCCAGGAGTTATTTATTTATTTATTTATTTATTTATTTATTTATTTATTTATTGCCATTGAACATCAATGCAAACAAACCTTTATGTTTGGGATATAGATAAACAATACCTGCAGTCGTTATTGTAGACTTAATTATTTTACTTTTACGATAATGCGAAACAGTTTTATTCTAAATAAAATAATAATTCGTATCATTCAGCTCAACCACAGTTTAACAAAAAAAAAAGTTTGCATTCACGTGTCAGGGACGCTTGCAACCGGTCGTTCATTGGGGCGTCTTGTCTCATCGTTGCAATGTGCGCCGTAAATGCGTTCTGGTTTTTTAGGAAATTCGGGGTCCGAGGGCGGGGTGCGCGTTGTTCGATGATGACTGACGGTGAGGAGCAAACAGAACGGTGAGGAGGAAAAATAATCACCCGTTGGTGTGAAAAATAATCACCCGCTTTTCCTGTGGTCCGCAAGAGTGACATTTCGTGAACACGCAAATGCGTACAATAGCATTAAACATAATACACTGTTATAATGTTTTCGCAAAAAAATTGAGTAATTCCTTGTAGTTTTATGTACATTTCCAGTTGTTTTTTCAATGTTTAAAATATATTATTCATTGATTGTTTCACATTTTACATTATTTGAATATTCAAATCTACATTTGCACGTAAAAAACTAAGAAAACAGAGCACACCGCCTTGCAAAAAAAAGCGTGTTTCCTGGAGTGAAAAGGACCGAGAAGACCTAAGCTGCACTTCTACAATATTAGACGACAATGACTTGAACAATGAACTAGCTTACAGTGACCGTAGCGGTGCTAATCGCGCCCTTACGTAATTTGTCTGACTTTTAAAATTCTTATTGACCACATGCATATAGACCTTTAATGATACCAAAGAAAGATAATAAATGGAGTAACCATTTAAAACTAGAAGTAACTTAGCATTAGTCCTTTTAGGGGCGATAAAATAACAAAGCCTACATGAACCCCACGAAAGGTCTCCTGTTTCAAAATAGGGTTAGCTCGCATTACACATCAAATGAGATAAAATAACCCAATTCTAAAAATATCACATTAAGTGAATTTGAAATCTGAATTCAAAACTATATTTCGAATAACGATTTTTATTCAGTATACGTCAGAGCTCAGTTTATTTTTTCAGTTATTCGCACATTGTAATACTGTACAATCGAGGCTATGCCTTTATGAACGAAATAATTGAACATATCATTATTTTTCATTGTTAAGAATAACGCTCGAAAAAATAGCGTGCATCATATTATTCTAGCAATCCACACGTAATCGCGTTTCTTCTAAAATTCTGCTCCACGGTTTCTGAGAGAAACGTGCTAGCGAACTGTCAAAAACTTCGTGCAATTTATTTCACACAAAATTTATTAAGCTCGTCATTGGCTGGAATTTTTGAAATGCTGCCGTTCGCATCAAGGGGCTTTCGGGCGCAGGTTAGCTGTCGGGTTCTATGAACTTGCGGGCGTCGAAAGGCGGGGTACGGGCGGGGTCGGGAACGAGGGCAGGTGTTGAGTGTCTGTGTGTGTGTGTGTGTGTGTGTGTGTGTGTGTGTGTGACGCGGGGGGGGGTAGAGATATGACTGAACCATGAACCAACCTCCCCACGTGCGGGGAGGCGGCCAATGATGTGGAAGTACGGTACACCAATAGACTGTGTCCGGTCCGCGTTAAAGATTTACTCATGCCCCTAATAATTCTGAAATTCGTGGATCAAGTATTGCAGCGCGTGTAGAGTTGAAGAAGCGCCTAGTATTACATTATGCACCACTAATATATCACTTTGCGGAATTATAATTCTTGTATTGGCAATTAAATTGTTTCACGTAATAGTTCAATTCATTGTTGTTATGATGTGTATCAATGTAGAAAAATGCACTTATTGTAGATAAACCCTTTCGGCTTCTTTTTCAAACATCCGATAACCTGGACTGAAAAAAAAAAAAATTGGACGCGAGTTTCTGTAATTGAATCTTAGTGCAGATAAAAAAAATATGCTTTTGCAGGAACTCAGAATTTCAAAAAATGCTGTGGCTTATTCCGCGAATCTTGCGAAGAGAGTAATTACACAGAATATTGGTGTGGATCTAAAATCTTGTGTTTATTAACGCTCTCTAGGTCGGAGTTCCATCTTGAGGATGCGCCATAGACCTTCGCGGATTCCATTGTCACTCCCCTCCACGCATAGCATGTCCCGTGCGACCCCTTCTTTAGTATTATACTACGCTGAGGACAAAGGTGTATCCGCCGTCCTAGGGCGGCAGCGGCGCGAGCAGAACACGTCGCCACAGCGGCCCCCTCAATCCGCCACGCCCGTCACAGCGGCGCAGGCAGCTCACCGCTTCCGCCCCCGCCCCCACCTCTGCCACCGCCGCCGCGACTGGCCCGCTGCGCCGCGCCACCCCGCCTGCCCACCCTGTCGGCCGCTCGGCCCGCTCGCCCGCGCGCCGGCTGGCCGGCCCGCCGGCCGCGCGTCTCTGTCCCTCTCGCTCGCTCTTCGGTTGCGCCCGCCCACCCGCTGCTCGCCCCGCACAGCGCGCCCTAGGCCCCGGCATTTCGCCCGCGAGCACGTCCATCCTGCGCTGCCCCGCGCCGCGCCGCGGCCGCCGCCGCTGCGCGACGCAACGCAGTGCGGGCCCGCGCTCCCGGTGGCGGGGGTGGAGTGGGGTGGCGGCGGACGGGCGGGCGGGTGCGCGAGTGCGGCGCGCTCAACGTGGCAGGGCGGACGGCGGGGCCCCGACTATTGGCGGCAGAGGCGGTGGAAGAGGCGGCCGGTACGGAGGCGGAGGCCCGGTGATCAATACGCGCCCAGCAGCGGGGTTGTGTGCGGGGGCGGGGGGAGGGACCACCGACGGTAGGCGTCTCATGGGCTTGCCGCGCGCTCGCCCCGTCCCCGCCCCCGCCTCCGCGGGCACTGCGCAGCACCCGCCCTCCCCCCTGCTGCCGTTGGCGGCGGCGCGCCCGCAGGCGAGGCCCCGGCGCTCGCTGTACTTGCCGCCTCGCCCGCCCCGCTCCGCTCCGCCCCGCTCCGCCCCGCTCCGTCCCGCCCCGCCCCGCCCCGCCCCGCCCCGCGCGCGCTTTGCGCCGCCCGCTCCTTCCACCCTGCGTCTACACGGCAGACGGCGGCGCTGCGCGGGCTGTTGCGCCCGGTGCCTCGCCTCCTGCACGACGCGTGTCCTCCCTCGCCGTTCCGCACTCCCGTGTTCTTTCTCGGCCTCGATCCCCCTCTCTTTGTCCCGATCCATATTTTCTTTTCTCGTTCTTCCGCATTTTTTTACCATCCCTCTTCCTCCCATCACACTTACTCCCCTTCCTCGTTTAGGCTCCTGTCATCCCCCTCCTATCCTCGCGCCTTCTCCACTCGCCTTACCCATTTCTCACGCTCTGGGTACGTGCTTGCTGCCGTTGCCGCTGCGGAAACTTGTCCCCAGCAGTAAATTTATAGTGTCGCACTTCCAAGATGAACGACCGACCACGTCTCGTGAAACGAAAGAAGGAGAAGGGCGGTGATGTTTTGTGGGGGTTCGCGCCACTTTGCGTGAGTCGCAACGTCCGGGGCGCTCCGCATGCGGCGAGCGCGTGAACGCGCGGTGCAGGCGACCGGCTTCTGCGAACCAGTGAGTCAGCATCGCGGAGAGGAGGATGTCGGTAGATGACTGGAGCGCCGCTCGGCCCATGCTCCTGTCAGTCTCATTCCGACTTCAAATTAACGTTGCAGTGCCGTTTCTCTGACGTATCACTCTCTACGTGTGTTAGATCTCTCCCCAGAGGTAGCGATAATACGTGCTATTACTATTGTAGCAGTGTTTCTCCGATTGGAGTGCGCGTTTTCGACTGTGTCCTTCCCGCCTGAGTAGGTTATCTTGCTGGGAATTTATTCCGTGGTTTCCGTACCTTTTATATTAATGGCCCGAATAATATTAGAATCGGCATAACGATACTTAAATGTAGCACGCTGCTATGCGAATCTGTGTTTTGCTTTCTTTCTATCCTTCGCATTCGAGTAGTAACAGCCGTAAACATATTTATACGTATCTCGGTCGAAGGAGGTCCATAACTTCTAAATCGATGGGGAGGAAACGAGCTGCTGCTCCGTGCTGGGAAAGAAAATACGATGTGCCCTTCCGGAGTTCCACTTCCCTGTGATTTCGCTGCCGATGTCGTAGCAAGTGGTTTCAGTCTTCGTGATTTTACAGGAGACTCGAGCAATGAAACATTGGCCGTAAATTTCTGAGTACGATCCACAACTGCTTTGAAAATTGAGGACAACGCGTTAGTTAACATTTTTTGAATGTTGTTGGCGGTGGAGTTGCTTCCCTCTTGCTATTGTGCATGGGAATCAATGGCTTCGAATCGTGATAGTGGCAGATTTTTAATTAAATTTATCGTGCGATTCATTGCCGTCTACTTCGTTCCGGATGTCGGATTTTCTAATCAGGACGTTTGTGGGTTTCTCGATATCGGCAACGTAATACTGCTGGGTAAGATTCTAAATCTTGTGTTGAAGTGGCTAACAAATTATATAACGCGTCATTTGAACGAAGTGAGGATACAAAAATAAATTCGAACGGGGTAATACTTCCGTAATGTAGTTTTGTTCTTGCTGCCAAATTTGTTTTGTAATGGTGAACGAATTTCGAAACAATACTAATGAATAATCACGAGGTTTGCAAACGTATAGATTTAAAATGACGTAACTCGTAGTATTGGCATTCCCTATTGGCAACGCGCAGAAAATGTCGTGTTTATAGACGTGATTGCTAATTCACCGAGCTTAAGAGTCATGCAGGCCCGGTCTGGGAAATAACGACGAGTCTCCATTTGGGATTTCTGTCCATCTCTTCTGAGCGACAGGAAGGTAAATTATCACTGGCCTCACAAAGGTAATCCGCGGAAAATGTCAGTGTTATTTTAAAAACAAACACAAGAGAGATGTTTTATTTGAAAGTAAATATTTCACACCGTCCCTTCAATCGCATGACAACCCAAAAGTGAAGACGAAATATTCCCTCTTTGTTAAAAAGTGTGTGAATGTCCTAAAACTACAGCAATCAAGATGGTCCCGTGTTTGATAGTACAGCCACTGATGACCTAGTATCGCCCGCTAAGTGTGCAAGTGTGTACCGTAAAAGTGAGAGGAAACGCATAAATATTCATGTGGGCGCGGTGGAAATAATTCACCTGAGCCCGCTGCGCCCCGCGTCGAAACTCAGGAGATCAAGTCTTCTGGTGATTCACTCGTACTTCCGTGTTTGTGTGTGTGTGTGTGTGGGGGGGGTGATGTCTTCGCAATATTTTGAAACGCTTCTGTCCGGTAACTCGAAACCGAACTGACACTTCCTCGCATGCTATTTCCTTTGCTTTCGCTGGAGAGCATTCGTGTAAGTGGTGTTGCGATTTATATAAAAAACTTTAGAATTAAATGACACAATTTTCTTTTTAGTTTTTGGCTGATTTTTTCGATTTGCATAATGTGTCGTTTTATAAAAAATATTGTGAGCTTCATCATTTCTTTATACACATTTTAAGAACCTCTCTTCGAACTCTTCGGACCTGGATATTAGTGGGTGTGTGCGCGAAAGCCATAAAGCTGTCTTATTGGTAATCAATAAAACATTAAATTCAAGAAAAATAAGAAATAAAAAGTTATACCTTGTAATATACGGTGCATCACTACGAAGACATTCTCTAAATGACTATTTCAATATGAATTTTGGAATGATTTTTATAAATTTCAAATGCGTGGTGTGGTCCGTGGTCATAATTAGCGTGAATGAACAACGCTTTTCACTGGTGCGATTTTTTTCTAACTGTACACACAGGCTTTTGTGTTTTGTGTAATTTGGAAATTAAATCTACTAGTTTTGCTACTTTCCATATCCATTCATTAAAGTGTATTATATTGGTAGGAATGTCAGGAAACTTTTGTACATTTTCGAAGAGAAAATATTTAGATACGGTTGTGTTGGTACGAGCTCTTTTTGTATATACCTGTTTTATATTGGATTTTTTTTTACCGGAGGGTTGTCACATGCCGCAGCCAATGAAGTTGATCAGCTCTGCGTTGGGATAATTAATTTCGTGCTATTAATAGAAGCTTAGTCGCTCTTGGAATTCGAAGAGAAAAAGAATTGGAGCGTTAATTAGTATCCTTATTGAATATGCACAATACAAGTGACTACCGCTGCCGAGGGAGCACATCGCCTCGTTACGGAGCCTAAAATAACTTTTTACAACAGAATCGCTTCAAATTCACTGAAGCTTTCTGCGTCGTGGCCCACGTCGCTTGTTTGGAGCTTGTTCAGGGGATTGGCGAATTTTCGATATCCACTTTGCTCCTTAATTCACATATCCTGTTGGAAATTTGACATTTCCTCGGTTCGCGGATTCATTATCGGAACTTCCTGGAGTTTCGTCTGCAATCTTCTCTCTGTGGAACGGCTCCCTTTGTTCACTGTACCTTTTCCCAAGCCTAGTTATCGACGGTGATTTTAATGCCTCGGACGAAAATGTACTCGAATTAAAAACAATGTTCGTATCATGGAATCAACGTGAGCAGGTTCAATCGTTACGTACATCCAATAAAAGTTTTAAGTTATCTACTTACTTCGTTTTTTTCTTTTGTCTTTTTTATGCATTATTTTGTTATTATTTGTGTACCTTTGTTTATTATTTTGTTCTCTCTCTCTCTGTATATATATATATATATATATATATATATATATATATATATATATATATATATACACACACACACACACATACACACCTCTTGTTCGCGCATTAAGGCTACCAATTCATAGGTATTTGTTTGTGACGGATATGTATTAGAAATACGATTATAGAGGTTCCAAAGTGTGTTAAGAATTTTCGAACGTGAACGACGACAATGGATTGAGGAAAGACCAACTGACTAACAGTGCGGAGGCGCCACGAGAACACCTCGTGCAAGCCCTGCCGTATTATATTGTATAATCGTATTACTGCACTATTGAGCTTTTGAGAGTTCAACAGGTGGTAGGGATGTGCGTTCAAGCGCTGCGGTGTTGCGCGGACTCGTGCTCATGAATGGTGCTCATGCCAGAGTTATATTGTCCCTGGAAATTTGCATAGTGAGAGAACACGTAGTTGTATTCTAATACACACGAATGTAAGGTTGTATATGGACGTCATTGTCTGTTAATTTCATCAAAAGGAGTCATTATGTTATATGAACTGCAGCTTTCCTTTTTTCATTAGGGATGCGTTATTATTCTCTTATGTTGTGAATTTTTAATATAAAACGGAGATAAGCTTCGTCGTGAATAAAGAAATAGATGACAAATCAATAACATTCTGGTAATGGAAAATCTAAGTTTAGTCCACGGATTTTGGTAATTTAGAACTAATTACAATTGCCAATTGGAATCGAAGGACTATTGCTGTCGAAAATGGTTACGTAGCATGAATTACCCACAAACATACTGATAATGATTAATTATATTTTATGTAGGCAACAATTAGGCCAATGGGATGTTTGAATTTCGACATTTAGGTTATAACTGTAGCTTTCAAGATAGATGTTTCGGACACGTCCACTGCTATATTCATTAGTCCCGTTAGTGTAGTTTATGGTTTATTCCGAGGTGTTGGTGGTGTTTCTCACTAGCTCAATAGTGAGATACGGCACCGACATACACAACTTGCAATATTTTTCTCCTCAGGTATCTTAATCCAGCAGGGGAACGCCCCCGCCAGGATAAGTTCTGTGTTCCCGGCTAGTTTCCCGACATGTGTGGTAATGTAGAGTACGTAAGTGTGGGCGTGTTTAAGGGGAAAATATAGGACAAAAGAGGAAGAAAAGATCCGTCGCCCGTTTGTAAGGGTATTTCTCTGGCATTCGCCTGGTATTGATCGGAGAAACCAAGGAAAAGTACTATAAGTGCAGCCTGCCGCTAGAATTCTCCTCCAGACCACGGCTGAATTCGATCTAGCCTAGTATGTAGCTACTATTGAAAATTCGCCACCGTTGGGACTCGAAACATAGCACCTCCTGGTAAGAGTCGATGCAAAGTAGCGGCAGTGATAGCCCTGAGTTCAATTCAGGCGGTAGCTTTCAGGATTATTTGAACGTTTTTTATTATTTTGTTTTTATTTAAAACAATGTCGCCTTGCAACAAATCATAAAGTCTGTAACGAGGGATGTTTACTGATACATCCTACTTCACGTCACACACACTCATCGTATTGTGAAGCACAGGTATCGTTAAATAACCGTGTGTGATTCGGCGCACTGTGCGCTTCTGATGGCTCGTGTCCTGTTCCCCCAGTCGTACGGGGAGGGTGTGGGGATCGAGCACAGGGTCCGCGAGGAAGGGTCGCGCCTCGGCGGGGTTCGCCCCTCCTTCCCTCGCTCCCGACCTACACGTCCGCGAACCTACCCCACTGCGTAGGGGCACGGGGAGAGCACTGTCCTGTCCCCCCCCTGTGCCCCATCCCGTCACACGCGCGCGCGTGGACCCCGCTGTCGGTCACTGGTGTTGCACTGAGGGGAGCCTGCCCGGGGGAGCGGGGTCGTGCTGACTGTGGAAGAGAGGAAGAGGAAGGGAACGAATGGGAGGGGAAGGTGCCACAGAGAACGCGAGGGAAGAGGCAGGGGAAAGGATATCGCCGCGATCTTGAAGGAGGGGGGGAAGAAGAAAGTAAGAATGATGCGAGGGCTTGGAGGACGATGCTGCGGTAGAATAATAGTAAAAGGAGATTGAAATGGGTAAGTGCGTGAGGATGGATTTAGGAAAACGTGTGGAAGAGGGCCGAGAACAACTTGAGTGGAGGGGTCCGCAATGCGTGAATGGGCTTAGCGTCAGAGAATGGAATATAATGCGGCAGCCGAGAGGGCAATGGATTTCGTGGAGTGGATGTAACTTTCCAGGAGATTGTAAAGGCCGCACACGGTCTATCAAAATCTGTTGAATTGTGAATATCGTGGAACCTCCTTGGGAACAAAATTGAAATTTGGTTGCAAAATAGAATCGTACTAACATCGCTAAGATTATGTATGCCATTTCTTATGTCTTCTTATATACTCCCTTCTTATATACTCCCAAGCTATCATGGCGCCTTTGAAATGAAAACGAAAATATGAAATTACTTCCTTCTTATGAACAAAAGAGAATTAATAACTGCTAACCATTAACTTTTAGATTAACGTTTAGTTTTCCATCTAGAGCCATTACTAGCTGGAAATCTAAATGTGGACACTTAGGGTGACACTCCAGTGTTACGTTTTAATTGTTGTTGTTTGGTAGAGAGCACTATTAATTAAAAATACTTTTGATAGTTTTAAAATCGAATTCTGACTGACGGAACGTGGTCGTAAGTCGACGATTGACCGCCAGTATAAAAGTGCCAGCTACACTTTCGTATTCCCGTTATTGTTTGTAGAACGAAACATTGTTGAGGAATACTAAGGTGTGCGGGTGGTAAAGCGTAGAATGTTGCTGTAAATTCTTCGGGAAGGAAGGAAATAGAAGCAGGAAACGGCAAAATTGGAGGAAAGGAGTTTACGATCCGCTTGTTTAGGGGAAACTATTTGCTGTGATGTAGATCCAGAAGGTACGTGAGAATCGGTTGTGGTTTTGTTTTCTATTGTCTGGTTACAGTAGGGAACGTCGCGTTCTTTAAATTATTAGGTGAATCTGAATGAATGCGCACAGGAGTGTGGCGGGAAATTGAGAATTTATTTTGATACGTTGGAATTGCGCATCGAATTCGAAAACACATTATAAAACACTTGGAGCGTTGTCGCGGAAGGATTTTTGCCTGGCCCGAAGTTAGCTGAGAAGGCGAAAGACGAGGGGACGCCTCGGAAAAGAATTCGTTGCAGAGGAAACGAAGTTGAAAAGAGGAATTTCCGGCAACTCAAAACACTTCACCGCCTCAATACATTTTAGTGAAGAAATCTCCGACTCAATATTTATTTTGTTGGGAGGTATTAGTGGGGTAAATTATAAAATAATGAGCCCCTAATAGGGTTTATCAGATCCCTACGGTGTTTTCTTCTCTCTCTTCTGGTGAGAGATCGAATTTTTCATTGCGAACGTTTTTCAGTTAGCTGCAGCGTGCAATGGAAACCCATTGTATGGTTGCAGAGAATAAAAGATAAGTTAAATACTTAGGCGATTGTGCCTCTCAGCGAAGGAACAGATTTTTTGAGAATTCGCTGAGAAAGAAAATTCAGGAAGCGCGATTTGTACGCGATGTCTCTCACTGTACCGAAATTAATTTTTCACAATTTTGATTAGTGAAGGCTGAGATTCTATCGGTTGCTCGTTTATGATGGATTCTAATGTTCTTGTGTAACACTTCCTCTGATTTTCCACTATTTCGTAAATGGTCGTATCGAATTAAGCAGAAAGGGGCGTCCGGGTGTTGCAAAACGCTTTTCCCCAAATCTGGCCGTCTGTCTCGTTAGCACTCTCTTTACGGAGTCGCTGGGCGTGATCGGTTCGTCGCAGCGTCGTGAACTCTCGACGGCAGGGGAGCAGGAAATCTGGCGTCGAGTTGGGCGAAGGCGCTGGACCATCGAGCGCCACCCGAGGGCGTCGGCAGGCGTCGCGGAGCGGACGTCTGCCAAAAGCGAAGAGGATTCGGCGGCGGGGGCGTCCGGGGCCCTAGTCGACGGAGTTCGAGCGGCCGCCTGCCCTGCCCCTCTCCTGCCCATCCGAGCGCGCGCCCGCCCGCCTGGTATCCTCTGGGTTCGCCGTCGGGATACCCTTTCCTGCACTCCGAAGTTGGAGCCGGCGCGGCAGGAAGTTGCTGGAATGAGCAGTGGGCGGATGACCTCCTCTTTCGCCTCCGCCCCCACCCTCACCCCTCTCCTGTGCCCTCGCTCCGGGTCTTACTGCCCCTCCCCCCGTCCATCCTGCTGCTGCTGCTGCTGCTGCCGCCGCGCCGGTCGGGCGCAGGAGGAAGTTTCCCGACTCATTCCCGGTCGGTGGGCGCGGCTGCGAGACCCACTCCGCGTAAGTGCTGATAGCCCTTGCGCCCGCGAAGCTGTCGGTTCCCGGGCCCGGCCACTCGATCTCGCCTCGCTCCGTCCCGCCCCGCCCCGCGACCCCGCTCGCAACCCGCCCCGCAACCCGCCCCGCCAGCCGTGCCGCCTGCGTCGGGAATTTGTCTTCCCCGGCCGCTCGGGCCGCGATGCTCGTGCGCGTTTACGCGTAACGCAGTTGCTCTCGCTATTAGAACTCTATACTCTCTTGTCTTGAACATAAGCCAGCATGGTTTGTGCCATATAATAGGAAGAGAATCATCAACAAAGTTAAGGTGTATAATACTACTTGGAAATGCATGAAATTCTCAGGTATTTTTTCATTTTGCATTTCGCATTAGATGGGTGAATATGCTATAATTCCTTTACCGTTCGTTCACTGGCCAAGACAGACACAGAGCCTTATCATAATGTGTACTTTTAATTGGTTCCGATGTGTTTTTATCTTTGAAGTGCACAATATTTAGATTTATTACTCCCCAAATAAAATAAGTGATTGTTATAAATGATGGTAAAAAGGAAAATTTCATATATAAATGTCAGACAATGAGAGAATTTCCGTCTATGAACTTGTTGGCCACTCTGTAAAATGAGCTGTATTCGCGAGCGGTATTCGCGGTAGTTATATTATCGTTTAAGTACGAGTACATGAAACCTTTCGCGCTGATCCTATTTCTAGGTATTTACATTTACTGGTTGTTAAAGGAAATGCAGTTTAAGTTAATGCGAGCTCGTAGCTCAGGCACTCGCTTGTATTACAACACAAATGCATCGCTACATTTTCACGAACAAGGTTTTTATTCAGTATCGTTATTTTCTAAATTGGAAAATGCGCTAAAACAGTCGGATAAAGTGAAAATTTTCAATCATATAAAGGGTTATTTTCAAAGACGTTCTGTGAACAGTTTTTCTCCACATTGAACTGTCCTCTCTAGACGAGGTTTCACCTTTTATGGTACGCTTGCGTGTGGAGTTGCGTTCTTTGGAGTGTCATAATTTTTCATTCATCGAGTTGGGAAAACTATCTTTATCTTCCATACATTTATTCATAGATAAATTATAAAAAAAACACTCAAATAAAAGAGTATAATTACAATTGAAATCTCCTGCTGTTTTGATTGGTTTAAACAATATTTGAAATGTGTCTCAAATTTTTGGGATGGATTTCTGCGTTGAATGAACTTCGTGTAGAAAGAAAGCGTGCATGGGTTCGTGTTTTCATGGTCATTGAAGTTGCCCTTTTTTAAAACGATCAGGTAGGAAACTTTGTTGTCGTTTTCTGCGATTTCGTATTCGTAATTTTTGAAAGATGAAATTAAGATTCGCAGCCTCGAGTTGTTTGTCATTAACCTCACTGAAAGAATTGCGTTTTCGAGGGTCCCCGGCATTTTGTTGTAAAGCAGGAATAAAGATTTTTTTCTTTCGCAACAATTGCTTGATGAATAGAAAAATAGTGTAATAGTTATGAAGTATCTGGATGGTTGAAATACGTTTTGTAGAGCTAGTTTGAAAAGCAATTATATATTCTCAATGTTTAGGGATTACAAAAATGTTAATAGAAATTCTAAGGCTATTGTACTTTTCAGTATATCTCGACTCAATTACAATTTTTCAGAACTTTATTCGTTGTTCATTGTATCGAATCAATTCCTTTTCTCTTGATGTAAGCGATTCCTACGAAAAGGGGATCAAATGTCTTTCATGCTCTGAAAAGATTACCTTGTGACGACGAACAAATGAAGAGGGAGAAAATGGTGTGCGTTTCGAGGTAGCGAATCGCCTTACCAATATCTCGCACAAAGAATCTTCTTACTCAGATAATTAAATAGGACGCGAGACTATACACTGCAAAAACAGCGGTAGGAGGATGGAACCGAAACGCGAGCTCTGCCTGAAGGACGTCCGCGGGCGTCTGGGCGGTGTGGCTCGGGCGTGAGACGGGGAAACATAAGTCGCGGGCTGTGGGCGGCAGGTGGTATCCCGGCAACCGCGCATTCACCCCGTGGGTTGTCGTTATTTCGCAACGCGCAAATCTATCCCGGCCCCCGCTCTTTTGCAAGGCTTCTCTGCTCCAACGCCCCCGCGGTTAATGATAGCAACTTTGAGCGAAAAATCGTTACATCGATACATCGAAAAACGATTTCGACGTTGATGAAAACATCAACGAGAAACATCGATGATCGATGTTTTAAATGTGATGAAACATATCGAAATAAAATGTCCTGTTTGTAATGTGATACGTAACACGTCTATACTAGTTTAATGTACATTCTGCCTGAAATTTGACTGTCATAATTTTCTAATCAATGTTTTATGTAGTCAAGGTTCAAAATGTATTTTAACAATATTACTTCACAAAACATGATCAAAAAAGCTAATAACACTGGAGAAAGGTTACAAATAAACAGTTTCGTACCGGGTGGGAATCGACAACTGACAGTTGTGAACGGCTCTTGAATGCACAAAATAAATATACTGGAAATATAATTTATGTCATGAGAATTTGTTTTAGAAAACCGATGTCTCTGGACAAATATATTGATATGAAGAAAATATTATAATATCGATAATTGTGCTCGAAAATATCGATGTTTTGAAAACATCGATATTTGCCTCTACATCACCGTTGACCGAGAGGTCCTAAGGTTCGAGTCCCGACGGAGCCGGATTTTCGATGCTAAGTTAGCTGGGTCGAGTTCAACCGCTGCCCGGAGAAGAATTCTACCGGCCGGCACTTATTGGTAGTTTTCCGAGGTTAGCAGTACCCTAACAGACTGGCTATGGAACGTTCACGATTTTTCCTTGAATATCGTTGTCCTCTCTTCTCCCATTAAATGCACTTTTACAATTGCTCCATACAGGTACACGCCTGCCCTACACTACCACACAGGTCGGACGCTAAGAGCTTGTCCTTGCTGAGGCTTTGTCCCTCTGGAAAGATACTTAGAGAGGGAAATCTTACGAGTAGTCGTGTGTCGGCACATGATCCAACACTGCCATATCAGGGGATGTAACGTATGGGATACCATGCGGGACTAAATACCTCAGTTGTTAACGCGGCCGGAATGAACAGTCACTCCCTCGAAACTCTATCTATTCTCTACTCACTGCATATCTCATGCGAGTGAACACAATATCTTCCATCACATTGTCCCTCAAACCGTATTTAAAATTTCTTAATCTTGAATGTGCACTTCCAGGAAAGTTGGGTTGCCTTAATGAAATAATGCAATGGTGGACTAAGAGGGAGAAACGACGGGATTGACCCGTGAAAACCTGCCGCTAACGGCGTCCACCCCATTCCACATGGTTCGACTGGCAAAGAGAATGAAATCCCGGACCCAGCGAGGAAATGCGAGTGGTCTGCTCACTGCAGTACGCATCTCCCTGGTTCTCTTGAACCTCTTTCGCCACCTGCGCCCGTCTTTTTCGTGTGTGCTCCCGCCTGTTCGTGTTAGTGTTTTCTCCGCCACTGTTTAGCCCCGTCTCCCCGTAATTGAGGGCGGAGAACCGTAGCCTCGATTTTTTTTCTAAGTTGCGTTTAGGCTCAAATAAGATCCTTTGGGCAAGTTTGTTCATTGCTGATTAAATGGAGTAGCGACTCACGGAATATTTGTACTGGCCCGTGCCTTCCGATTCTACACGGTTTCTCGCCGTTCAAACTGCATCATTTTATTTCTAGACATTAGGATTTCAAAATACGTGTTTGTATACTAGTCTGCATAATGAATGTTTTGGGGATTGCATTCGTACGTTTTTTCGCTGTAATATCTGTTGTTCCTTTCACTGTCGGGTCGTAATTAATTTTCTGAAACCGAGAATTGAAAATGTTTTGTTGTGTTCTCTTCTCCCGCTACCAGCTTTCCGCCGCAAATTCATGATTCCATCCACTTATTATTCTTAGAGGCCCGCATAATTTTCGCCCTCCCCCACCCGATACACATGTTTCAATCCTCTCTCCTTTCCCCTACTATTTTTAGTTCCATCACGTTCGTTAACTCGTCACTTCCAGCGGAGCCGAACTCGCTAGCCCCCTCACGCCGTCAACCGTTGCGTTTACCAAATCTCAGCGTGCGCTATTCCCCGCCACCGGCTCTGGTGAGCCTTAGCGAGCTGTGTCGAGGCGGATTTAATTCGTTTCGGAAGATCTCACGTCTGCGAAATATCCGTAATGCAATAATCGCCTCCCAAGTCCTCGACGTCGCTCTCGCATTCAGTCGCGTTTCCAAGCCATTTTGTACAAAAGGCGCATTCGAAGTGTGCGCTGTCTGCCGGGCTCAGCCGAAAGCAAGCCACGGCACAGAGGAGAAACGTAATTATCACCATCTGACGATCCATGCCAATAGTCATTACTAATAATCGAAAGTCGAAATTCGCAAGTAGGAAAAAGAAGACGTAGTGTGTCTGTACGTGCGTAACCAAGAATAAACAAACGAATCATGTGGTGGTCCGACGGAAGTAGCATTCTTCACTTCATCAAACCGTGTTTTTTTTCTTTCTCTCTGTCGTTCTTTCTTTTTTCTCTCTTTCTTTCTCTCTTTCTTCCTTTCCTTCTTCAGTTGCGCTTCTTTCTTCAGTTGCCAGAAAGAGATACCGCTCGTAAATTTTCCGGGCGGCAGTGCCTCGCCGACGCTACGACCGACGCCGTCGTTATCGACAGAAATAGGCCGCGTTGCCGGCCACAGCTGAAGCCGCACATTTCCGGACCTCCACGTCTTCGCGGCGCCGTGGCCCCTGCCGCGCCGCGCCGTCACCTCCGCAACGCCTCGTCTTCGACCTTTTCCAGGTTGACGCCCCTCCGCTGGAAATTAAAAATAGCCCCTCTTATGCACGCCACGCTCGACCCGCCCACTTCCCCGTCGCCCCCCCCCCCCCGCTGTATCGGGCGTGCTGCTCGTCTTCCCAATCTTATCTTTCGCTCGGAACTCTACACCCTCCTGTAACGCGTTGTGCGTTTTCAAGGCTTTCATTTGGCGACGCCCTCGTCCCCTTTCGCGTCGCCGCCGAAAATTAAAAATAATCTTACGTTCCCTACCCCCTTGATTTCTTTCCCTGGCCTCGGCGTCGATGTCCCCGACGCGCGACGATTTCCCGCCTCGTCCGTCTGCGACGCGCTCTCTCTCTCTCTCTCTCTCTCTCTCTCTCTCTCTCTTCTTTCTTTCTCCCTCTCTTTCTCCTCCATGTTTCTGCCTTCCCCTCCTTTAAGTCATTGGTCTCTCTCGTTTCGTGCCGCTCCCTCCCTCCCTCCCTCCCTCTCTCTCTCTCTCTCTTCCCACCGCTCTCTCTTTCCCCTGGCCATGCTTTGAGCAAGTTGCGAGGCGCTCTCCGTCGGCGACCCGTCGTTAAGGCTGTTCTCTGGGGCGCGCGATTTTCCTCTCGTGCGGGAGGAGTTGGAGTGGCGGAAGTGGCAACTGGGACGGTGCCGGGGACGCGCGCAACCAGAGGGCCGTCTTCATCGCCATGTTGCCTGGGCTCGCGGAGGGCGCGTTAACGACAGTTTTTCCTTTTGCCAGGGGAGGGGGTGCGAACACACACTCCCCCCTTTTGCCAGGGGGGGAGTGCGTGTCGTACACACACTCCCCCATTGCCCATTTTATTTGGCGATAAAATGGGCAATCGGTTGGGATAATTAAGCATTAGGCGACAGCCTCGCGCCTGTCGTCTAATGCTTAATTATCCCAACGCTCGTGGGAGACTTTCGAGATCACAAGAGATGGACCATGTTTTGTGAGAGAATCTGCCTACCTCTAGTCCCTAAGCAGCTGGGTAAGGTTGGGGAAGCGTTTAATTTGTGACTCGTTTAATGTATTGCTGTATAAATGTGGAAATTATTCATGAAAACGACCGATCGGAACAGCTTGCCTTTAGAATCGGACTGCAGTTGGCTTCGATCAGCTATTTAACTTGTGTTCGCTAGTTACCATGCGTAATCATGCGCAATACGCTACCATGTATAATGTATTTGTATTTCAGTCGTATGATTTTTTTAAAGTAAGTTTTCTGCTTATAAAGATTTGATGGGATGGCTATGATTATAAACGAATGAGATTTGAGTATTATTATGCGATATTAATGATCGTTATTACGTTGTACGCTGCGCAATCGTGCCGACAATAGTTTCATATTGTGTCAGACAATATTACAAATTCAGTAATTTTTTGGAACCGTAAATCCAGTGTGTTTTGGAACTTAAGAAAATTTCGTGGTATGGAAATTTGTCTTTGCATATTGTATGGTCTTAAATTAACAATGTTCGTTTTTTCGCTGCTGACCACGAGCCCGTTTCTGGTAGAATACACGTTATATAAAATTGTTCATTGTATGCTGATGTTTTTCTGTGCTTTCTGCTATGCCAAATTTGTACGTTTCTAATACGTATAATTATGTCTTGTTAGTTCCCGAACGTTGGTTTCTGACTTCTTTATGCTTCATCACATTGCATTTATTACTGAACCATTCACAACATGTATTCAGTTCGATTTATGGAAGTGCCTTAAAAATGCAACAAGAAGCTTCTTTTTATATATCTGACTATCCCCTTTAGTTTAGTGATGCAAATCCACTAGAGCGACTGGTTTATTGATCCATTATTCAATTCGGCCAATTTATTTGAATGTCAGCCATTCATTGATGTTTGCATAGGCCGTACACTGTTAAAACGGTAATATGGGAGATTTAACTTTAATTCGGACAGCTATAGTAACTTCGATTTTCTTTCAAAAAGATACTCGCGGTCCAGTAAAAAAATGGAAAAGATACTTGTTGTAGCACGATCTTTTTATATTGGAAAGGGGATTGTTTGATGCCGTCTTGTCGACGTAATAATATAAGATTGCTTCATGCTGACGGGACAAAATTGCTAAAAGGTTTAATATGATAGTTTACATATTCTACGTAAGAAATTAAATTTTTCATTGATATTCGTACATTAATAACTTTGTTTTCATCTGCCTTGGGCGCGAACGTTTCATTATGTCAAAGAGTGGGCACTAAAGCATGTGAAGCCAAGTGAGAAAACTGAAGCTTGTGAATATACATTGTACAGGATTGTGCTGCAATAAACGTGAACAAAACTGTCTAGAAGCATGTTATAAAATGTTGGACGAAACATTGGCGCACGAATTTTCGACGCAGTACGGCATGGCCCTGTCAGCAACTCGCATGTCGACGTTAGGAGAGATGACGTGGCATAATGGCTCTCGCAAACGAAATTCACTGTTAGAGTCCGTATCTTCGATGCCCGCTCAGTCTATGTGGGAGTGGTGATGGACAATGCGAGCTGTCGGTAGGAGTTCTTCCGTTTCCCGTGTTTCTCATTTCACCATTGCTCCATCATCACTCACCTATTCATTATCGATATCACATTGGGTCACCCATGGGCCTCAATAGTCGTTAATAGTTGAAGGGCCTTTAAACCACAATATATTTTGAAAAATCCCATAATGACCCGCAATATTGCTCCCGGTTTTTAGAACAGATCAATTTTACGTCTCATCATCTTGATGTGTTTTTTTACCCAAATGCATTTAATTTATACACACACACACACACACACACATATATATATATATATATATATGAGTAATATTCAGTAAAGCCCACACAGTTGATAGAGAATATTGACATGGTTGAAGTTTTTGTTGTTGTTTTGAATAATCCAGTTGTCACTGGAAGTGACTTCAACAATATTACTCGGTCTGCTTGCTTTATTGTATCGGTACGGTTTTAAAATAAGTAACTTTCCCTATCCAATGTTGTTTTAATTCTCTTCTTACTTAAATTACTATAAAATTGTTGACATCGATAACACAAATCGGTTATTGAATTCATACGATCCTCTCCCGTAATTACAATGAAATAAAAAAATATAAAAGACGTTATGACTAAAATTTTCCAGTTAAGCAGCCGATGAATGCTTTTGACGATAATTTTTCCGAAACTCTCATCCAATCGGAATGCCGACACGTAAGTGTTTATAAATGACATTAACGAGAGTGCAAAGGCATGTGCCCAGCGTATAGCACTGTGTTGCGCAAACGCCCTGTGTAATTTGCATTAAGGGTAGTGGCAGTTGGGCAACGCGATCGCGCAATCCTTCCCGAGGTGGAAATAACAGTTGGCGCATTGCGCGCCGCGGGTCTCGGACAAAATCCGACCCTTTGGAGAGCGCAGCACTTTACTTTATTGCCCGACGCGCGGCTGCCGCAGGCTCGCAGGGCGCTCCCCCTGCTCCTCCTCGCCCCTCCCCCAGCTCTCCCACCCCTCAGCCACCCACGTCTATTTGCCACCCCCTCCCGCCGCATGGTCCTCGCTCCTCCACTAGCTTCTTCGCCCCTCATTCATCCGTGCTCCTTCTTGCCCCGCTCGAGTGCTGGCACTTTGTTGTTCTGTCTGTTCTGTCGTGTTCTGTCACGGAGAAATCTAGTGACCGGCTGTTCTGATCGGTAGTTTTCCGTGGTTTCTCCTATCAAATGAAGATAGGATACCAGAGCAGATGAATACCAGAGCAGTTCTCTTACAAATGGGCCACGGACTGGACGCGACCTTTCCTTTTCATTACTTGTCCTATCCTACCCCTTACTTACACACCCACACTCACATGCACTACACTATCGCACATGCCGGGAGACCGGTCGGGAGCTTAGAGCTTATCCCGGCTGGAGCGGTGCCCGCTGGTGGGAGATACCTGGTTGGGAAAACCCCGCTTGCCGATGGTAGGTCGGCGCCAGTTTTCATCATCCAACGGAAAGATCACCGCCACATCTCCCGAGAAAAAATGCACTACACTTACGGGGCTAATGACCTTAGCAGTTAACGCGCCCGGAATCATCAATCAGTCAATCAAATCCAACCCATGCTCCTGCAAATATCTGAACTGAGTGGGAAGTTTTATTTTTTAGGCGATTAAAGAAACACTCGAAAACATTTTTTATGCTGATTGACACCGAGGAGTCGTGCCTCTCCAATTAATGTTACGTAATTTAGAATCGTTCCATTGAACTCTAAATCAAGCCCAGAATCTAGTAGAGTGCTTTTTGTCAAGGAGGCCTACGATATGCTGAACGCTTTCTTCAACATTGCAACCACTGTCGGTTCCTTGAGTTTCCGATCTCCTTCATGTCCACCTGTCTTCGGAATTCCTTTCTTGGCATAACGAACCTCTGCATCTGCCTGATCAGTGTACTCTACAATTGGTCTCTCTTCGTCTCTTAGCTGTCTCCCTCACCCTGGTACTGGCTCCCTCTGATTTTTTGTGGGAGTAAAGGGGAGCAGTAGATTTATCAGGAGCTCGGTCGGCAACATCTTTTCCCTCCACCTAACCTCGCTACTCGCAATAGAGGTTATCATTCCCACTAGGCTTCTATCTATGTGCGTATGTTAAGGAACTTGTATTTTTCTTTTAAATCTTTAACGTATTCGACTGCAAATACTTCAGTCAACTTGAAACAACACGCTTTTATATGAATTATTGCAATTGATATTTTATTAAGTCTAAGGTCAGGGAATATCCCGGAAACAAGAACTGGATTACGCTTTATACTGCTATAGAGGTTGCATATTTTTCGGGCTCGAAACTTACACGCGTTGCCTCTGCGAGAAAATTATTTCGAAGATGATTTCATCTATAGTAATCTAATTTAATACCGTAATGTATAAATGGAATTCGACTTTAGTCGTGCTGTCTCCTCTCAAACATCGAGGTGTCATATTCTTAAACAGCTTATTCAGAATTAGAACGTGTTTATATTTTTGAAAAGAAAACTGTGGAGACATTGTCTATTACTTTAACTTTATACCTTTTGTTTTGAGTCTTGTACTAGTAGATGTGACATAATTGTTGAAATTGATACTGTTCCAACAAAATCGTTGTTATAATAAAAACATGAAGATTTAAATCCCTGCATTTCACAGCATCCTTTCAACTGCCGGCGTATTCAGATGTCAATTAAATATAATGAAAATGCGATTTTGTGTGTACATGAGCGCATAATGTCACGAGTTTCGAGAATTTTGCGTTGGCTCTTCTTTCTGAGAAAAGGGAGAATTGGGAGAATTCTGTTGAAAAAGTATTGAGTTGCAAGCACGGTTTTATATCTGTAACTCGCGGAGAAATTGAATTCAGTTCATTTTGTACTGAGACAATGGGCAAATTTGCATTGCACGTTTTATCACCACAAAGTTGAAGAGGAGTCACACTTCAAACCACATCTAGTGAATAAAATACTATTTTGTTGCTGATAAATCTGCGCTTGGTAATTTCAAACAATATTTTGCACATGCTTACGTGGTTGTTGAAAAGTTCTGGTATCAGTTTTACCCTGTATTGTGAATAGAGTTTTATTAGAACTCAAAGTGCATGATAAGTATTTACTTTGCGAAATGTTTATTGTGGAAATATCTCTACATTCTTCCCACAACTTGTTGAATGTCCTGAATCCGTCGTGAATAATTGAGAGAGTCTGCCCGCAGAGGAATAAATGCGTTCTATGAGCGCTGTCAGTCAGAGAACCATTGTGCCTGTAACTCCTTGTCTGTTGCTAGTCTTCATTACACTTTATAACATTTTGTTATTTCATATGTGAGTTATGAAAATCTCTTCAACTTTACTCGAGCATTCTCGACAAACGAATTTCGGCAACATATGAACTAAGGAAAAGATATTTCTAGCCATGTGGCAACAAAATACTGTAATTCTCTCTACAACGATATAATCCTGTCTTGTGTCGTCATTTTAAAGTACCGTTTTCATGCATTCGAAGGAGACTGAAATAGTATTTGTTTGCGACTATCTAATATTTGATGTAATGAAACAAAATTCCAAAATATTTCAGTTTACTGTTCGTTGTCTCTAACAAGAAGTAATATTTAGATACAGTAAACTTAGTTATAAAGATCAAATGGTATCATTAAAACGACGATTACAAAGGAATTTTAAATGCAACATAAAGTAATCATTACGAAACCAGTTTTATGAATAATTTCTCTAAAAAGGTACCAAAATTAACGAACGAGGTATTTAATGGAATCCTGCATAAACGAGCCAGTGGTATTGTTTCATCTTTACCCAATGGTAACAACAGCAGCAGCAAGAACATTCAGACGACCTAAAGTGAAACGAGAGCCATTTTTCAAAGATTGCTCGGGATATCCGCAGCCCAGAAACCGGGACCCGTCCTCATCCGGGCGAGCCAGGCGAGTGTCAAAATGTCATCGGGGGCGGCCGTCGCAACCTGCGTAGCATCGCCTCTGCTCGTCGGGGAGCGGCGCTTTCGACGCGCCCGACGCCGACGCCGACGCCGACGCCGACGCCGGGGTCGGCGGCGCACGGGAAGTGCGCGTGTAAAAATATCCCATCGGAATAAGAACGTGCGCGCTGCGTGCGCATCGCTGCTCGTGCTCCGCCGCCGCCTCCGCCGCCGCCGCTGTCGACGTCGCTGGCAGGCGGGCGGGCACACAGGTTTCGCTCCACCTTTCGTGACGCACCACCTGGGGCGCCTCGCCCACGCTTGGTGACGGAGCGCTCGGCGAAGGCGGGAGGGGGAGTAGGAGGGGACGAACTCGAGGACGCTGCGCGCTGGAAACGAACACGAAGGAGGACGTATATGACGACGCAAGAAACCAAGTCGGCAGGTGAAGGTGGCGGGAAGAGCGGGAGCTGCGAATGGGACGACCTATGCCGCGCTAGGCGGACGGGGACAAACGACGAAATGCTTGGACGAGGGACGGATGTGATCGGGGTGTGGGACGAAAAGGAAGTTGACGAGTGCGGTGATGATCAAGGCTATCACGAGAACACCCGAGATGGTGGTGATGGAGGTGGTGGTATAAAGAAGGCAGAGGCGGCAGCGTTGATGATGAGCGCATGACGGCCGCAGTTGTGTATGTGACGGAAGCCGCGGCGGGGGCGGTGTGCTAACCCTTGCTCGTCGCTCGTACCCGCCCCGTCCAACCCCGCCCCGCTCCTCCCCTCCCCTCCCCTTCCCCCTTTCCCCTTCCGCCTAGCCGCGTGCGCGCGCGCACGCCCCTCCCTCTCCCCGCCCCGCACGCGCCCCGCCAGTCTTTTGTTTTGAGCTAAAGAGAGCTCTTTTAAAAAACTGCTGCCTCTGCTGCGTGGGAAAGAGGAGGAGGAGGCGGCGGCGGCGGTGGGGGCGAGCGCGGCACCGACCGCTCGGACGGAACATAGAGAGAGAGAGAAAGAAGAGACAGAGGACGTGCGAGACAGAAGCGTCGGGCGAGAGAGAGAGAGACAGACCGAAGGGAGAGATGAATGGAGGGGGGAAGCGTTGGGCACACGGGGCGAGAGCAGGAGGGGGAAGGCGCAACGTCGAGTCGGCGGGGGAAGGGCGCGGGGAGCGCGGACCGAGGGCGCTTTGCCGAATCAATACTCGAAACGGAGCCCACCCACCCACTCACCCACCAGCCCGCCCGACAGCGGCGGCGGTGGCGGCGGCGCCTCGACGCAGCGCGCGGCGCGGGCGCGGGCGCGGGCGCGACGCCCAGCCGGATGCGAGTACCGCCGGTCCGCCCCCCGCCCACCGCCTGTCCGCCCCCTCCCCCTTCGCCGGCTTCGCTGTCCCTCGTCGGTGCGGGCGCGCCCACCCGCCCGCTTGGTCTTGTCGACGTACACCAGAACCGCGATAGAAGTAGGACTTCTACGAGAATTTCGTTATAGCCAGCACACCCGCCCAGGCCGCCGTCGTCGCTGTCGTGACTTGTCTAGTCTAGTCTCGTCCCGTCCCGTCTCGCGCGCGCGAATTATGTGTTGGACGTCGTGAAAAGTCGAAGCGCTGTGAATTGGAAAGCGAAGCGAAAAGCTCCAGGTCGGCGATTAATGCCAGTTACGTGAAGTTCCAAGTTTGCGAGTTCATAACAAACTTCAAACACGCGCTCCGTTCGCGTCTCGCAATTTTTGGTGTATTTTTTATATTTTCACGCGTGTCAAAGGGTAGCTACTATAATGACTTTCAGCTAAGCGTTTATATTTCCCTCACTTCTGCGGTAGAACTATGGACAAAGTATGCTGTACCAGCCAGAGATGTGAACGCCTTCTACTCTTGTAGTATTACATTTATATCAAATTTACATATTTTAACGACCATTATTCCGACGGGTGTGGTTGTTGCTTGTGTTTAACAGTAGGTTTGAACGTGCTTTACAAGGGTGTTTTTCTTCTAAACGACGTAGATGTTATTTCGAAAACTTAGTAGTTTATCTTTCGATGAATTATTTGTTATCGATCTGGCTTTTAAAATATTAAATGATTCATGTACCTATTTCAAGTTCCGACAGGTCTCAATCGTACGTTTGTCAACCCGAAAACCCTACAAGTTAGTCTTTATCTCGGATCCTTATTTGTAAATTTTCGAGATTAAAAGAATATTTGTACACCAGAGGGGCGGTCTCGAGCACGAAATTACAAAAGAAACCACCCGAAAATGTTGCAAATGTTTTACGATACATTTTTTTTACTTTTTACATATCGAAATTACGAGCAGATCCTTTGTTCATGATTTAATTCGCCTCCATAAAAGTATTGATGCAAATTTGCGCGGACTATTTCCCGGACGGAATGAAAGCAACATGAAGTGTGCTGTTAAGAGCGAACAAAGGGAAAGCATCGGGTAATGGAAAAACGCGATCGAAGCGCGGGCAGTTGTCTGCGAATTAGTGATCCTGTTGGAGGGATCTGCCACTTGTACGTGGCCCTTTTTTCGTTTGATGTGCGCACCAAATGCATTATCGGATTAGTCTAATTCGTCCGACTCCCCCGTCTTTCGGTTTGACCCGTTCGCGTGGCTCTCAATGTTCCTTTTGGTTTGGGAGAAATGTGCGGAATAATTGAAAGAACATGTATGGAAAAAAGCGTTTGATAATTGCGGCAAAGTTTCCGTTCCTTTTGCAGGTACTCACAAACGCTCGAATTTTCGTTCTGAAACAGACTCAATACAAGTATTTATTTTCCATAAAATGTACCATTATCATTCATTCTGCTACTGATTTTACCTTTTCATGTTTGACTGCACGAAATCGGGGATAGAAAAGAATGACACATCCAAATTTCAGATTTAACAGTTGATTTTTGGCTTCAGAAATGTAATTTCATACATCGGCTATTAAATTTAAAGTTTACATCTATAGTGCTTTTCAACCCCTCTACTATTTTTTCATCATACTTTTTTATCCTCTCTGCATATTCGGACACGGACGTTTTCTAAAGCAATCTTTTTTTACAAATATTTTTCCCTTATTATGGCATCGTTATTAATTAAGTTAACATGTAACAGTTATTCGTAGAAGACTATTTGTCTCAAGAGTACGTATGATTCGCGTCAGGGAAAACGAAAGAAGTCTGTTTTTATTTTAGGGCATCCTTATTAGCCGTGACCATCTTTGTGCGGTAGGAATTATTTTAATAGATAGTGAGGGAAGAAATGAACACAATATCCTATTGTTGTCTTTAAACACTCATACTAGCTGCCAGTTTCGGCTCTTCACGAGATATAGCTGTTTTCTCATATCGTTCTTTTATTACGCATCATGTTGGTGTGATTGTTGGTCTTTTGCAATCTGTTATAATGGACATAGTGGTTTTCATGTATATTTATGTAGTAGAGTATTTTGTTACTTATTAGAGTTGATTTAAATGAATGAGTTGAAATCCAACGTTTCCAATTCTTTATTCAGTTTCGGCTTGACGCATCAGTGTCACACAGACCCAAACAAAACTAATCCGAAGATTGTCTTTCCCGTAGCGAAATTCAGCTTAAATACGCGAAGCTTCATTCTCTACTAATAAAAACAGATAGGCAAGAAAGATGCATCTCTGAAACGGTGTCTGGTAGCAGGGTGACCAGCGTCTACAAATTGGACGAAACTATTCATAGGCTTCCAGCACGGCAATTATTCGATAGAATTTCGTGCATATGTAATGCGATGAACTCGCACTGTGAAGACGGGACTGGACCATCGGCCGTAGCTTGCGGGCTGCGGCGAACTCGTTTCCTGCCGCTGATAACACGTATCAGTCCATGCGTCGGGCGAGCGGGCGGGCGGTCGCTGCCTGCAGGACCACCACTAACACGCAACCGTGTCTGCTTCTCAACTGGTGTGGAAGTGCCAGGCCACGCCTTGTCTCGCCGTGGGCAAAATCTTCTGAGATTGCAGCACGATATAAGTTCTTATGATTTACTCCAACAAAATGGTACGCTAGGGGGTATGCATAAATTACGTAAAATTGTAAGCCGGGCGGGGATTCATCAAGATCATATGTTTTTATTAGTGAGGAATGGGGTAGGGGCTGAATTTGAGAAGTTGCTTGAATTTGATTATTTCGTTCGTTTATTTTGATAATTTAAACTTACGAAGCTGACTTCGTTTCAATTTCCCGCCCATTTGAAGGTACACAAAGCATATGACGAAATTATTCAATTTCAGTTGATACCGTTCTTGATTATTTCTTATTTACATGTTGATATAGTAACGTTCTACCAATTTTGGCGGTTCGAATACAGATTACAGGTTGAGATTGAATTGAATTTTATACTGTAAATGCAATTGAACTGTGATGTTACTACAATTTAACGGTGACAGAAATTACTATTCAAATAATGTATAATGTAGCTTTATTATTTTATCTTACGTAAAAAGAAAGAGAAGAGAGGAGAGAGGTGTTTCTGTGTTGAGTTTTCGAGATCTTGTGTGTATGTGGAAGGGCTAAGCGATTTTATGTAAAATTCGTCTCATGTAATTCATACACGGCCTCTTTACAGGCGAAAATATGACGTTTTGCATGAATCAGTCAAGACTTTATTAAACAGATTTAATTGTATAAAGATAAAGTGGAATTCTCATTAAACGCTGCTTTCTACAAACCTCTTAGATAGTCCTGCCCTTTGTTTTATTGCGTACGATTGTTTGAAATCGCATTTATAATCTTTAATAGATTATTTATATTCTTCGGCATAGCTTTTCTCACAATGATGTCTTGAAAACTGGGTTTTGGAAAGCGATTGCCTGTTTCATTTATCTTCGACTCTTCTATCACGTTAATTATGGTGGTTGAAAGAACAAATTTTGAATAGGGAGTCGAAATAGTGTCTGTTTATTTAATATCGGAAGGCTTCCTAGTGTGGCTGGCCAAAAATTCATGTGGTTTTCACTGGTGGCTACCGGATTTTACATTCCGACCTCCGCCGCGGAATTAGTAGATGACTGAATCAGTTTCGCGGTATTGTCGTGGGATCCACCCCCTTTGCACCATCTGTTCCATAAGCTGATCATTTCTCACTTAACCAATCATTTCCCGTCAGTTCAGTCGACGCTTCGATATCCCAGGGAATACCATTGGGGGGAAAAAAAATCGAAGGGTGAGAGGACGCTCGGGGCAGTTCCTCTTCATCCATCTGAGATGTATTTAAAAAAAAATTATGCATTGTTTATCGGGTGTATAATGAATGAGACGCTTCTCCTTGGATGAGAACGTGGTTCCGGCATATATGACACTGGGACGCGAAAGAATGCACTGCATTTGCTTTAATTGAAGTTTGGAAATAAACGGGAACTTTCGGTTGCCCCCCCCCCCCCCCCCCCCGTGCGGACGAACCGTAGCTAAACAACAGCACGAATCTGGTCTCCATAATTTTTTTGGGGGGTTTGGTTTTGTGGAGCCCTGCGGTGTAGTCGCAAAATTACACGAACGGAAGCGTGCGAGAATTCAAGAGATTCGTAATATACAGCATTCCAGAAATTTAGATTTGAAAGCGAGAAATTGCAGAGAGCTTCAGGGGTCAACATCACCCTTACTTCGCTCAAATTACGCGCATGATATTTGCGGTTTTTCGTTGAGCAGCCTGAATTCCACGAAGCTGCCGTTGTCACTCAATTGTAGGTGGCGCGGCAGAGAGATATTGGCATTCCACTTGGCTGGCCTACAAAGAGTTTATTTTGGGAACGGAATGCTTCTCGTATAGAGAGCACCTACTACTACGACTTCTCATTCTCGAACTCTTGTTCTCCCAGGTATCTCTGGAAATATTTTGCTGAACCGCGTGCTCCTCTGTTACATTATGTGTATTATTGTATTATACATTATGTGTATTATTATTTAATCTTACACATGATACATAAAATAATAGTATTACTACTACTACTACTACTACTACTACTACTACTACTACTACTACTACTACTACTAATTATTATTATTATTATTATTATTATTATTATTATTATTATTAGTAGTAGTAGTAGTAGTAGTAGTAGTAGTAGTAGTAGTAGTAGTAGTAGTAGTAGTAGTATTATCATCGTAAATTAGTTTGAATAATTCATAGAATTTCGTGACCGATCGCGCTCATGGCTTTATGTGTTACTTCGGAAAATGAGATATGCGCGCTAATGTTCATGTACGATCATGTGTTTGCATCTTGGAAACTATTATTTCTATTTTGTATATCTTGTTAGGGAAATTTATACAGAAGCAGGAGGATCATACGGGAATTAGGTGGATTTATACAGAAGCAGGAGATAAATCATGGTTAAATACTTCAATTAATTTTATATTTATATATAATTGATTTCGTTTTGAAATATAATGGATGAAATACCCTTGAGTATTTGCTTGTGTGAGTTATGAAGTCTTGTTTTGAGCTATCAGAAGCTTTGTGTTGTACAAAACGTTTTCCCTCTTCTCTCTGCAAATATATGCTTTCAGCCAAGAATGTTGGACGTTTGACATGCGTATCATTGATCTCTCTACAATATACTTACATTTACTTGCGTTATAAAAAAATGTTGAAGTCAGAAACCGAAACAAAAGACAACAAACATTTTAATCGAGTTGTCAAGGCATGAATAAATCAATATCGGCGTTTTTTTAAAAATAATTTTACAAAACTGTGTTGTGAAGCTACTTTGTACCATTCCATTAACCTCATCAACAAACAGGATGATTTCCCTTTTTTTAGAATTAAGAAAGTTTATATTTTGTATCTTACCTTTTTATTTACGAAAATGTTATGTTGGATGTAGGAGATTGCATTGATTAATTGAAATTTATTGTGTCACTGCACAACATAGGGTAAATGGACATGGTTTGCCTGTGCTTGTAACGTTCCATGATCATGATCTAGAATGCTTAATTCCTGTTGTTTTGATAATATAGTTTACTGAACTTTTGATCCCTCTTTGCAAGATTTTATACATTCTATTCTATTTTATTGGACGGAATTAGGCAACGCGAGATTATTTTGCCAAATGAACAATGTCAAGCCAATGGGTTTATATGATTGCTTGATTTGCTTCATTTCTAGAGTAGCAATTTGGAACAATTGAATGCGAAACATCTGTCAAGTATCACAAATTCCTGCCATAAGTTCAGCATTTTAAAACGAAAACTTTTTACTCCCCTGGCTGAAGTTCGGACATGATCTTTATCATCAAAAAAACCGATACACAATGTATTTTCGTCGTTCCTAGTATTACGGTTCACAGACTAATTACATGTGATTAACTATCTTTTGCTTAATTCCCAGAAATAACGCGTTAATTTCATTAATTTTACTTGTAAAATTGATTTCGTCTACTTCTGGAAATATAATTTAATTTTTCATTTTTTAAACTGCTAAGCATTTATTTGAGCCCTTAATGCAATCCTGAATGCTTCATTGTGTGGAATTGTCGAAAATAACATGATTTAAAACGAATTTAGATTTTTCTGAATGCTCCCCCTTCTGTTTATTTTGTTGGGTACTTTTGTGGGGCCGTGGCTTGTTACAATACTTTGGCCACCCCTCACGTACTCTACACGCGGTCCGCCACGTGGTCGTTGAAACAATAGAACGTTATAGTATAGTAGTACCGTGACGTAACGACTTGATGGCCTGGGGTAGGGGCAACGCCCGAGAGAGGGGGTATGACGTAACCGGAATAGCGAGGGAGTGGAAGGGAACAAAGTTAGGGAAGCGTGGTGGGGGGCGCGAAAGAGGAGGGGAAAGCGGACTGCGTGATATGTTTAAACTAGAGACGAACATAGGGAGGGAGAGAGATGCCCGGTTTAGTGACCTTGCCCCACTCACACGCATACACGCATACACGTTGATATATGTATGCACGGTTAGAGAGCCGCGGTCTCACACACACACTCAGAGACACACTCGCAGGGACAACACAGTGAGCCTATGGTTGTTGCTTTTGTGAATGGACGGGTCTTTCCCCTCTCCTAGTGAGCGCCGAGCTTATGTGTACGCGTGTGTGTGTATATAGTATATCTATTTTGTGTGGCCGTGTAAACAGAACCGTAGTGAAAAATGTTCACGGCGCAGCGTCAACTTAAAAAAAAAGAAATTAAGCCTTTCAGAGATGATAGCAATGTAAATTTGTACCGCCGTAATTAAGTGATGGTGTATTCATTGGGGCAGTTTATCGCAGGGCTGAAGATTGTATTTGTTGGTTGTGCGAAGAAGGTGAAATTTAGGAAGTGAATTTGAACCATGCGTGGATTTTTTGTTGATCTCTTTTTAACGAGACGCGTATGGCTTTTGTGAGTAGTAGTCGACGAACAGTGATCAGGACTGCACTGCGAGGGGACAGGCGTAATTTTTGTGTCGTTAAAATTGTTTGCTCAATAACCATTAATTGTACCAGTGGCGAACATGTCATAACTCATTGTTCGTCACATCTCGTGGTGACAGTAAATTACACCGAGTTTTCGAAATTCACTGATAGATGTTCGCTTTAGTCACGAAAGAGAAAAATAATTTGCATTAACATTTTGTTGATTGCTTCTATAGCGTGTAATTGTTTTTTGTACAAATATAAAGGATTGACAATGCCTTTTTTATTTAAGCGTTTTCGAAACTTGCTTTAATATTAATCAGTTTTAAAACTGCATAGTATTCCTGCTGCGAATAAACTATCCAATACGTTGCGAGTTGCACGTTAATTGGCACATTTTATTTAGTAACTCCATTGTTTAACATTGCTCATTTAAGTTGATTTTTTTCATTATTTTGTTATTTACAATATTCTTTGCCTCTTATCTGATCCTCTAATGTTTTACGGCATTAGTAAATCCTTTCTTTTGTGTTCAAAATACTTTTGTAGAAACATATAGCCTGTCTACCATGTAACATTATTATTATTATTATTATTATTATTATTATTATTATTATTATTATTATTAACAATAACATCATCATTGTTGTTACTATTAGTGAATACGTGAGTCCTCTCAAATCATGGAGCAAGTGGCTAAATCGATGTTCGTTGTACTTTACAAAAGGCCTGCTTGTTGAATCGTAACCTTCGCTCTTGCTTCATACTATTCATTTTCCTTTTTCTTCCGCCTGTACTTTAAGGGATCGCTCGGAGAGCTAGGTAGGAGTTCCTCAGGTTGGCGTGCGCTCTCACGTCTGCACGCTTTATCATCCATCGCGCCCTTATTTTCTCGTGCAAAGATCACCTGTGGAGAAGAAAGTAATCTGCAGATTTTTTTGCCCTGACAATTTACGCAAAATGGAGGCGTCTATAGGAGAAAACTAATAAAATAATGACTTATTTCATTGCTTTGGGAAGTAATCATTTTTTGCTTATTTTAAGTATACTAAACGAATGTAGAAACAATTCAAGCGAGTGATGTAGTACTTTTTCGTTTACATATACTTTTATTGTACTTTTTAAGATATCCTATGCTTTTGAGAAAAGCGTCTATCAATGTTGAAGGTAACTCATTCCCATTGGGTAACTTATCTATTAAACCCGGCCTCTAATTTAACAATTATGGTTTTGTGCCGGTGTTGCTAACGCTGTTTTGCCACCGTAGAATGCTAATGTTGACGACGAGACAGGGCGTGAAAAGTTTGCCCGACCGACGCACGCTTTGACTAATACGTGTCTTCTCTCGTGTGTTGCAGCCTACTGGCCCAGAGGCGACTCAGCCGCCGCTGCCGCCGCCGCCGCTTCAGGGGGTAGGTGTCTGGCCGGCGCGCCGCCGCCGCCGCCGCCGCCGCTGCCGCCGTCCCCCGTCACCCGTCACGGCTGCGGCGTTGCCCACCCCGCGCTCCGCGTCTTCTCGCCCCCTCCCCCTTCCCACAATCTCACTTATCGCGATCAGTTTTTTCGTCCCTCGTTTTGCTACATGTAGCCTTACTGTGGCTACGCCTCACTTTGGCTACGAGCACGTTTTGTTGAGCTCTGCTTCTGCTAGTCGTGTTGAAGTAGAGTCTGGGATTCTTTGTTCCTGATTTCTTAGCAATTCTATAAAATTAAATCTGTAATTCGTTTACCGATGTTCTATGGCCTGGGGGCGAAAATATCTAGTTCTTCAAATGTTGCTAACCACGCTTTGTGGCTACGTTTATTCATCATTCAGTTAAGTATAGTGAAAGGAAGGGGATTCCGGAGTTCAAGAAAATGTGGGCAGAAATTACTTCTTCCCCATACGTTACGAAAAGGTTTTACTGTTTGTTGACGAAAATGACCAAATTAAATCTTTTTTGTTTCCCGCCGGCGATAGTTGTTCCCAACGTTCATCCCAGTTCACTCTCCAGAGTGTAAAGACCCTGTGGAGGTGTGACGTGCCCTTTCCCTGATTTTGACAATTTATGTATGTAGCCTTGTTTATATAATATTTTCAAAGTATTGAATGGAGAATTAAGTTTTAGTTGCAGTAAAATAATTTAAAGGTTAATAATTTAAATTGATATAAGTAACTCCTTAATTAAGAAGACTGTCCCTTTGGGAGTGATCTTTAAACGAATTTAATGCCCATATATTGCCTTGTAGGTTGCCACGTATTAAATTTGCTCGCCAAGATGTCCCTCGTTTAAACTGTGTTTCGGCAAAAACGTGTTTGCGAACTTTTTGATAAAAATCTAACAAAACACATTTGATAAATAAAGCAAAGGTTTTATTAACTATCGATAGGGTGACGACAGATCTGGAAAAGTGGGAGTTGCCAAGGAAGTATGTTAACTGATAAAAAAAATAAGGGCTTTTTATTTCCTACGAATTAATTTCAAAGTTATTAAAGTAAGTACTTGTTAATTGAGGCGGTGAATAGAAATACTAAAAAAATGTTTTGAGAAAATGGGCTTTTTGTCGAATATTTTGATGTTTGATTTGTATCAAAAGTACCTATCTCTTCAATGGTGCATTTTGCATTCTTGTCACGCTTACTTATGTGAACACACGTGCAAAGATCTGTCAAGGAGAGCGATCTGTTGCGCGGAGCCCTTATTGATGATAGCGTCGTTCTATGTAGTCTAGCGCTGACGGATTACTGCAGCCGCCGGCAGATTGTGAAATGTATTCAGTGCTCGCTATATATTCGCCAACAATCCCTTTGCCCCAATGAGTCTCCTCCAGCTAGTGGTCATCATCGATATTTTCAGTTTCACGAGATGATGTATATTCTTCAAACTTTTCTTTGTATATTCAAAAGTAAATGAGAAGGGTCTTCCAAGGAATTAAATTCTATGCACAATCGATGAAATTCCAGGAACTCGTCTTTTTTTTTTAATTTAATGCTTCCATGTCTTTTTCCTTCTTTCTCCTCGACAGAGCTAACAGAAGAACTATAACTTCGCCAGTGAAGGAATTCTATAATTTATTTTAAAATATTTGAAAATATTACAAGAATATGTTACGTTGTGAACTAGGACACAGCTTCTCCATTTTAAATTGCTACGATTTGTTTACAAAGCTGCAGTGGACTGCTGATGCTTCCTCCAGCTCGGACAATCCGCGCTGTTTGCAGATCGTTAAATTGGTTTGAGTATTTTTCGGTATCTTTGAATTAATTTCAAAATAACAAGGGAATTGAAGAAAAGAGAAAGAATTTTTATAATTTACGAAAACGTGCACAGAATAAACCTTTGCCTATAGCACGATACAGAGTTTTAACTACTTTTGACGTCAAATAAATACATAATTGAAAAAGGGAAATCGATGTTGATCTTTGAGAAAAACCGAGGAAATTTTTGTTTGCAAATTTTGTCAGCACGCAAACATTTGATGTTACAACTTTATAAAAAAGTATTAATATTTTTCAAGCATATTGTACAAAATTTATTTGAATGTTTCTTTCCGTTATACTCTTACTAATCTCTTTAAATGTTTCTCAAAAATTCGCACCGATGATTTAATTGAAACTTGCGGAATTCTGTTTCAGACTGCTTTGTCCTTCGTCGTTCACCATTTGCTCTTAACCCTCGTTACCTCCATCACGTGCCTGCTGTTTCGAGACCAGTTTCTGCGTTCCACCGCCGTTCGTCCACTTCCGCCGTTTATTATCCAACCCTTCAACTCTTTTAAGTCTCCCCCTCCATGCTTCATCGATTTTCATCACCCCGTACGTCATCTCCACAAACATACGTTCTACTAATGACCAATCTTCATGCCATTTAATCTCTAATCTGTACTCTGTCATTACCTGCTCTCGAATTGTCATTCACCATCCCCATCTATCTCTCTTTCATTATTTATTGTGTTTCCTTCTGCTCTTCCGTCGTTTAACTACATTTGCCCACTGTTGCCTTTCACCTCTCTCCTTATTTCTTCCCGCCCTTTGTTGGTGCCCCTTCACCTCTCCCCTTATTCCCTCTCGCCTCTCCCAACAGCCCGTACTGTGTCTTGTCTTTCGTCAGCCAACACATTATCTTCATATCTTTTATTCACTTTTACTCTCACGTATATTTTTTTTTGCCCGCATTGCGTTTTCTCTTCTTATTGTACCACATTTATTAGTTATATTCCAAACACCGATACCATCCTCTCATCTGATTTTTAATTCAGCTATTTAGTCATCAACCTTTGTTTTCGAATACCCACTCCTTTGGCGATATTCATCATACGCGGAAAACGTCTCAGTTCCCTGAACCTATAGCTCCTCCCCCTCAATTCTTGCTTCTTTTCGTTTATCATTTTTCGCTTCCTAGTCTTCCTTCACCGCCCCCTGTGACATCCGTCCTCAGACGTACAACCGTGCTACACGCGTTCTTTTACCCTTTGCCCTTTGGGCGACTCGCTGCTTTGGCTTCTGCTCCTCTGCCCTTTTACCTTCCTCTTGATCTCTGTTTTCGCTCGGTCTCGTTTGTTTTGGCGTGATGTATTAAAAATTTTGTTTTCGAGGGGAGAAACACAAGTGTGCCGCTGGACGTGACGTCGATGTACGCGACGTTGAATCTGTCTATGATCCGGCCGACAGGTTTTGTTTTACTGCTGCATTGGTGCCACGTGCTGCGATCGGTCCTGAAGTACCGAACGGTTTTGGAGTAGGCGGGCACGGGTTCTGTAAGTTTGTGCTGTTCAAAGTAGTCGTGTTTGTTGAATGTGTTGTAAATTTTGAAAGATGTGCCTAGCGCGGCTAGAAGCGCAAAATAGCGTTAAAAGCAGATTCCACGAAATGTGCCTGAAAATTTGTTAACCCATGAAACGGTATTCAACTGTACATAGAAATTAATAATAATAATAATAATAATAATAATAATAATGATGATGATGATGATGATCATAATGATAATAATAATGATATTATTTATTAACTTTGGTTTGCCCTGGAAGTATTCACGTCCGGACAAGATCTTATGTGTAATTTCTAAAGATTGTTGCAGCAACAGGAATAATCGTAGTATTGATTACGTAAATTAACACTAGTTTATTATATCCATAATCCAAATTAAAGACTCTCAGCTCCTTATGTGGCGTCAGGAGGCCCCGAGGCTCCGTGTGCGTCAATGGCCCATCAATTTCAACCCTTCCGTCCTCTTGGAAGCAAACGCATTGCCGGGAAACGGCTGGTAGTACTTTCTTCGTGCGATGACGATCTAATTTTTGGGCGGGGGCGGGGGCGAGGGTGAGAGATGGGCCGGAGACGAAGGAGACGGCGATGGCGACGGGAGGGCGGGGGCGTAGCCGTTCCGTCCCATGTGCGCCAGGCGGGAGTCGAGTTGAGCAGCGCGCACGCAGTACTAGCATACGGGGGCGTCGCGTGCAACATTCAGGAGCTGGCGCGACATTATCAAAGAGAAGACCACGTCTACTCCCGAGGACGGGCATTCGTATTTTAGGCTCTTTTGGAATTCTGTTTCCGACCGTGACGCTCCGACCGGGACACCGCGTTCTCGCCGGCCTCGTCGTCATTGCCGTCGTCGTCGGTTGCGTGCGCGTCGGGACGAGTTTCTTCGCCCGGTAGTCTACTTTTTCGACGGGCCTCGGCCCCAAGCGCAGCCGGCCACTCCCGCACAAATGATTGACGAACGCTCACCCATCTGGGCTTCGAGCGCGTGGAGCGTGGTTAGGAGGAGGAGGAGGAAAAGTACATAGAGAGGCTGTCAGGGATGACAATGAAGGTAGGGGGTACGTTTGATACATACGCTTCTTTAAGTAATTGGTGTGGGCTAGCTTATTGAGGGAGAATAAGCAATGGTTTTGTCATCCACTTGTTCATGGATTCATTTATTTGCATCTGAGCTTACTTTCATGAAAATGGTGTAGTTGGGAGGCATGATTTTGTCGATAACATTTCTTTATATTTTTAACGACAGTTAGTTTAGTGTAGTTGATTAGGCGTGATTGTTGTTTAATAATAATTAATATTCGTTAATCAAATACTGATTTAAGTTTCTATACGAAATTGTTGGCAACGTTTTATTCTAATCCATGTCTGTGTCTGCTCAAAATGCCCATTTTCTTACGTATACCATGCTGAAAATAGGCTCAACTTTTCACTCAGTGAAACCATCTGCCTTTTAAAAGTTCGTCTCTGTGAAGACTTTGCAATAGGATTTTGTCGAGAGGTAGTTAGATTGCGTTTTTCCTCTGACCCATATGTCATCGCGACGTGAACAGCATGTTTTCCTTTGAAGCGCTGTTCAAAAGGATAGAAATAAGCAAGGAGTTTCTCGCAGGAAAAGACGCTTTTTCTTGTGGCAACAAAAATAGGTGCATAATATTTCCTGTAGGCTCGTTTCCATTTTGCGTAGCTATAAGCACAAAAAAGAAGGATGTTCAACATTTTCCCCGGCTTAGACTATTGTTACGTAAAGAGGATTAAATTGCAATGACGAGGTCTCCTTTCGACGTGTTATTGCGTCCTTCTTGACTCCTTCGTCACGTTGAGGAACTTGGTTGTTCACTGTGCACGACTTGGTTACACTGAAGATGTGAGATTGAAGATGTGAGCGTGGTAATGAAATAAGCGGCCATTTTTAAGTTCTAGTTTTAGAGAAATATGCGATACGATACGGTTCAATTATGTGCATTCATATTTTTACCCAACACATAATAAAGTCCAATTCAATGGGCAATGAAAATATTCGAAAATATTATCATTTGCAATTATACGGAACTTAATAATCTGGTGTATGGGGGCGAACTAGCAAGACATAACTATCTGAATATCACCAAATGAAACGTTCTTTCGGGAGACGGAAGGGCATAACCCACTATTTCAAGTGGGTTGTGTCAAAAACCGTTAATTTTCATAATTCTAGCTATTTCCAATCTCTTAGAGAGTACTTTTGGTTCTAGAGATAGTAGCTTTAATTCTAGAAAAGTATAAGGTTGTTCGCATTGCTCTTGATGGGAGTTGTCAATACTCGTATCGCAAGGCAGATTCATCGATCCGGTTAATCCCCCCCCCCATCATTATCACTTAATATTATCTTTCTGCAAACATTTTTCGTGTGCATGACCCGCTTCAATTTTTAATTTTTCCTTGCTCTCGAAGAAACCGATATTATTTTGGGGGTATATGGCGAGGCTGTTAATGAAATGACTTACCAGGAACAGGTGCTTATTTTCGTTTTGTGAATTTTACTTGTGTTTTTGAAATTACTGTTTTATTTGGTAATCACCGAATTATTCAGATTCATTGGTGGTAATATTATATTCATAATATTATTATACGCATATAATTCTTAATATTTTTAACACGCATATAATTTATATATCATTATAAAACGCATCTCGGGGTAGTTCTTATTAGAATGAGAATCGAGAAATAATAAAATCACGTAAATATCGTGTATACAATATTAAAATAATACAGAAACAAAAACTAGTTTTCGGAACATCAGTCATTTTCCACGGCGGCTATAAAGAAAATTATAAATACAAATTTTAAATGAAGTAGTCATAACAATTTTAATAGTAAAAACAAAAGGATAATATACTTATTTTTACTAATAAGTAGAAAACTCTTACAACATAAAACAGAAAAAAAATATTTAAAACGATATTACTTTTGAAAATTATGAGTTCATTTAGTGCCGTAAAATTTTAATCTTTCATAACTCTTAATATATCAAGGTTTTCTAAACTGTTAAAATGTTTTTCTAAATGGAGAATTTTGAGTTTCATTCAAAATTCAAGAGTCAAATGAGTGGTTGTTATTAATTAAATGGTTGGCAAAGATAGATTTGTCTAAGTTTAATTTCCAACATCCGATATGTTAAGCAAGAGAATCTGCTAGAAAATTTTCTCCCTGGTTGTTCTAGGAACCGAATTGCAGTCATTACATTTGAGAAAATAAATACCAAATTTTCCAATGAAAGGTATAGGGGATTGAGCCCTAGGTCATAAAGTTTTGAGGGAATTAATACTTTTGTAGGCCACAGCAATATTATGTTGTATAAAACATTGAGCTATACCTATAGATATTGATTCTTTGTAATGGTCCTTTATATTATTCTCTTTGTTTTTTATCGTTTGTTCTCAAAACTTGTTATAACTATACCTTCATTTAAATTTGTATTCATAAATTGTTTTAAAGTTGCTGTGAAAATCAGTGACAATCGGATAAATGAACCGAAAACTAGTTTTGGCCTTTTATGAGATTAATATTTTATTAAATCTTTCACACTTTTTTCGTGATTTAATTATATCTTGGTTTTTATGAAAAAATTATGAAAAATTATGAAATTATTATGAAAAAAAATTATCCGTTTGACTGCGATTAATTAGGCATGCGATAAATAACGGACGTTTATTTTGTTGCCGTTTATTTATTAAATATTGGGACGTGTATTTTATATTGATGGCCTAGTTTTTAAGCTCATGGAATACACGCTTAAACTCGTGGAGTATACGCTTGTAGGCTTGTCAAGTTCTTTTCAGATGCACGTATGATAATACGTAAAGAATGGCTGAATATGTAGTTAATGAAAATTCAGAGAATGTTTCTTTCGGTATTATATTGGTTTGTGAGAGAGAAAATCTTGTTTATCGAGTGAGTTGAAACGACTGTGTGTTATTACAGGTGCATTCGATGCAGAATTTTAAGACTACGTCCTTTGTTTTCATTCCATAAATTCCGTATGCAAAATTTGGTAATCAGAGCGTCCCTTATTTGTGTAGGGGAGAAGGAACAGGTGAGTGGGTGGGTGAAATTGACTGGGGAAAATGCTGGTTTCATGCGTCGGCGTGCCGTGAGATAAGAACGTGCGTCGCCAAGAACAGAGGTGTCTATGCCGTGTGTGTTCAGATCCTTCAGACACCCTACTGACCAAAAGTTTTATTGTTTTTGACGATCTTTCTTCATTTTGATAGGCTAGAACTTGCAAAGAAAGAAGTACCGGAAACCATGTACTATTTTTCATGTTCAGTTACTTAATATTTGCAAATTGCGTTAATTTTGGGGAATGTTGATTTAGAATTGTAACACACTTGAGTTGCCTATTCCAGTTATTGTATTGTTATGTGTATAATGATATTTTGATCCGTACTAGGTAATTGTGGGCACATCTCATACCAATAATTCAGGATTAGTTTGCCATTATTCATTGTGTCGATGTGAACTGAAACACGGATTGTAAGTTTTAAAATTTACTTTATGAGCATCTGCACTTTGCAGAGAAGCATATAACTAGATCTGTGAAGCAATGGAACCAATGAGCGAAATAATTTTCGCTCTTTAATAGACCATGCGAATTGCGATTATTATATTACACGTACTAATTGATTATTACATGTTGTTCAATATGTGCGTGGTAGGGGTAACGATGCATAGATAATGCGATGTATTTCGTAGTGTCGATAGAATGATTTCAGGGTTGTCGTTAAAACTGAGATCGGAACACGTTCTTTCAGTTCAAGCTAGCATTGAATGTCATCAAGGATCAGGTTTGACCGAGAATACACTTCGTTTTCGTACGTTAAACGCATTTCACTAATAATGACATGTCCCGCTTGCGGTACGAGATTGCGGTACGCTTTTCTCTAATTAGAATTCATTTTCAGAATGAAACTACTCCGATGGTAAATAGTCACTCAAATGATTTGCGAGTTACTAGGAATAAACAACTGCGCAAGCAGTACTACGCGTGACTCATAATAAATGTTACAAACTCCTAGGACACGTAGGTGAGTCAGATATGACCACTTTCTCTCGGTGAACATGTGATGGGAGATTTCATATAACGATGTTATTCACGTGTCCTATTCCCCTGATAGGTAGACAATGGACCATATCCTGGTGTTTGACGGTTCAAGTTCTAACGCAATTGGAGATATTTTGTATACGCGCCGAATACAAATTCATGAGAGGTTACAAACCAATCAGGGGAAAATGTCGTTGGTGTAACTTAGTTATATGAAATTTCCTTTCACATCATCGGCAAAAAGTGATTGTCTCCGACCCTATAAATGCCGTCGAAGATTGTAACGTTTATTCTAAGACACCCTGCACAGACTCGCGAATGCCATTCGCGAACGTGAAATGCGTCATAACGAAATCGGGGAAGTTTTGCTTGAGCAAATGCAGACGCTCCATAGGGGGCCAATGTAGGGTATTTGACGGCGAGCATTTGAAGACGTTGGGGCTTGGGGCGTGTTGCAGCCGCCGGCCACTCGCTGTTCGGCGGCGCGCAGACGGGCTTCGGCAACCACCTGGCGGGGCTGCCGCCGAGCGCGGCGGCTGCGGCCTTCGCCATGCTCGGCGGCGCCGCCTCCACCGCGTCGACCACCCCCGCCGCCGCCACCACGTCGACGGCGGCGGGCTCGGGCCGCGGCGGCGCCGTCCCGACTGTTGTGTCCGCCGCCGCCTCCATGCCCTCCGCCGCGGCCGCAGCCGTCTCCACGCCCGGCGCGCCTGCGGGTGGCGGTGGGGGCGGCGGCGGGGGTGGCGCGGTCGGGGGCGGCGGCGGCGGGGGCGGCGCGTTCGGCGCGGGCCCGCCCCCGGCCCCGTCCCCGGCCACCACCCCCTCGTCGGCCGCGGCGGCTGCCGCCGCCGCCTACGGCAGCCTGGGCACGCTCAGCGTTGCCGCCAGCCAGGCCGCCAGCCTCGGCATTAATCCGGCCAGTAAGTACGCGTGTACGCGCCCGGGTGGCGGCTGGCGCCTCCCCCGCTCCGCCCGCCCCGGCTGGCTGGACCTATACACCCCTGGGGCGGAGACATTGGGCGCGTAGCATGGGCGACGTAAGGGCCCGATTCCTTAACTCTCCCCACCCCCCTTCCCTCACGCTGCGGAGGAGGTCGAGTGAGTTTGGACGCGGAAAGATTTTACGGGAATTCCCGTCCCCCTTCTCCTACGCGAAGTAATTCCTATTCCTCTAGAATCTTCATGCGTGGACATGAGAAGACTTTCCCATCAGGTCACAAGCAATGATTAATGCATGAACTTCATTTTTTAAAATCTGGTGGCGTTCATTTTATTAGATTCTGTATCGGTTTTCCTTACCGAGAACAAATGTCTAATGTGCGATGATTATTTAGAAATGCTCTCATTTGCTTATTTTGTGAGAGTTGTTACGAAACATGTTTGTTTTAAAACTCTCCAGATAAGCGCTGTTAAAAGCTGATAGTTGTTAAAATTTGCGCGTCAAGTTTGATTTTTAATTGCAGTGTTGAAGTTCAATTATAGGTGAGGCGGGGAAAAAGTTATCACATCACCAAGTCCCTCAGAAGTTCCCACGCTACTACGCCTGTTGTCTCCGCCCGTTTAGCCTGCATAAAATAACGGCGAGAATTGCCCTCCCGAGTCGGAATCGTGATCTCTACCTGGAGTGCGATCGATCTCATACCATGAAGTTTCGAAACGATCATCGATTTAAGTAATTTATGTATGGAAATATTTAAGCATTCACTAACGTAGTTAAATACCTTAAATATGTAAATAGTCGTTAGTTTGATCCCGGTCTTAATTAGTATACTTGTGAAGTTACACCGAGTTGGTGTTACTATTTGATTGGTGGCTCAGAAAATTAAATATTAGAATTCGGAGTACTTTTCGTTCTATATGGAAATTCCGATTTTCATACACTTCAATTCCTTGCTTAGTTTTCAATCGATATGTTTGTGCCTCCAAGAACAAGATACTGAGTCAATATTACTAAGACATGAAAATGCATACACTTTTTAAAATTAAATTTAATGTGTTTGAAGATGAGATCAAAGAGACCTCATTTGTGGCATATTATATTTGGTTGTCCATTTTTCCCCTTAAATGTGAGCCAAAGCGAACCATTCCGTTTTCTTTTGAGTCGTCAATGATACGTCTTCTGCTTAATGTGGAAGAAACGGACGGTGGTGCATCTCTTTCCATGAACAATTGCCTAATCGTGAATCTGTTCGTATAATGACCAAACCTACCGCAGTGGCAAGCCGATGCCGAGACACATGTCTCAAGCAAACTATCTAGTTACGATGGATTGGGAACGGGTTGCTTCTCTGCTGATTCTACTCAGAGAAAGTAAAGTTAAAGATTATTAAGGAGTATGCAAATAGAGAATGAGGTCTGTGTGCCAAGGTGTGAGAGCTGTGATTTGCCTCGGGAGGAGCATCTACCAATTGGCAAGGGCTGCTTCTTAACATTTAGTGCTACGTACACACTACTATTGGTCGTCGCGGCACATCTTTTATTGTTGACATCAAATCATGATTTCCATTCGATGTATTTTCTGTACTTACATAAATTACTTGATACTTCTGAAGATTGGCATTATGCAGAAGAATCAGAATAAATGTTTCACACTTCTTGGGCATGTACGAGAATTTTTTTTATAAAATGTAATAATATATAGTAGTTTTTGAAACTGTCATTAAATAGTTGTGTAAAGTGAAATTTTCATCTTCAAAATGGAATTCACAGTACTCCTGCACATAGGTGAGCAAGTCAGAGCAAATAGCTTGCAAAAGGTAAACGTTATCCTAATTTGTATCATGTTAATATGCATATGTCGTTTTGGTCGTGCTCATCAACTATCTACATACACTCTCTTCCGATTTCACTGTCATTTGCATTTATTGCCAGGATTTGAAGCAAACGGAGCTGTGTTGCGTTACAAAAAGTGGTGTGTACGGAGTACAATACTGCGTGGTAAAATGGCTGAGAGCCTGCTGCATTTCTAATCCCTGCAATGTGCTTGCTTATGTGTTCGCTTGTTGTTCCTTTGTGTCCACTTTGATATCGACCCTGGCCAGTCTTGCCTCGAGACGCCGTACGTGGCGGTATCTCTGTTGCCCGGGGACATTCCGCTTTATGTGATCGCGTCTGTCTTGTGTTTGGTGGAGTGGCGTGACATATTGTTTTTGTGCGTGACACTGTAGGCAATGCTTTGCGATGTTTTTAACGTTGGAATTTTCAGTTTAATCGTGAGTTTTGTGCTTGCAATTGTAAAGTATGCGTTTTTTTATTTGAATCCGTATGTTCATATATTGTCTGCATGTACTAATTGTAATTTTTTTTTCTTGGTCGTGCATATTCATTTGTTTCTTTTGTATGGTATGTTCAGTTATAACACAATTGTTTATCGAACGATGGTAAAGCTAATGTACGTTTCAGAATCGAAGAACTTGCCGTTGCGTGTGTTATACTTTTGCTTGCTGATCTAACACCTGACTGTAATTCACCGAAGAAATTAACATCTTGTGTGCTAGTCGCATGCGCATAGATTTTCTTCTATTTAACCAATTTTGTATCCGTTTGTCGTGGATATTAGTTTGTATATCTAACAAATGTGGGCAGTAAAACGTCTTTAGAGTTGATTGCACTGCAACCATTACCTGGAACTGGAAATGACATCTTTTTCCATTTCTTAGCGCAAGGCAACATTTAAAAACGTTTCTGACACACAAAAATCCAAGTGTGAAATTTGGAATCCTTATTCATTGCTCATTGCATTGTAGTGTATAAAATAGTAATGTTGTTGAATACCCCTTATTCACGGGATATTAGTACTTTTTATCGAGAAAGTGATGGAATCAATTCTGAAAGATGTTCATTCCTTCTTGCCTTCTTAATGGGTGATTTCATGTTTCAATCATAGTTCTCGATTTACGTCCTGACACTCCTGTCTAATTTCAGATAACTATATTGCAATTTAATATACATTAAGTATTTGGTAAATAAAGACTAATTTTCTCAATTATGTAGTTTTATCAGTTAATAAGTGAATTAATACCCATGTCCCTTTTATATAAATTATAGTAGTACATTAGATTCGCAAAATGGGCATTTTCCAGCCATCAAAATTGATCAGGTTTATGAATATAAGACATAGTCGACGTCAATTCATTTTTTACTGCAAAGATGCTCTTTGATCAAATTCGTATGTTAATACATAGTTCTGATATTCACGGTGTAGCTATACTATACAGTATAGCATTCAGATTCGATAGGTTCTCGATAGTCTAGTTCATATTGTCAATGTTCTTATCAACAATGTTCAAAGAAAACTTCAGGGCGATTCTGTGAACGGCAAAATGCGAGTATGTGCTAGTGTTGATAAGGTTGAACATGCTAAAGATTCAGGGAATGGTTGCATGCCTAGAACATACATTTTTTTTTTTAGTTGGGGCTTTCCATTTTACCCACAATATCTCTCAGTCAACGCAACGAACCTACGCACATGAAGGAATGAACCTATGCGCACATGGACCAAAGACCATAGATGTACACGTAGGCTTCCGCGGCTCGAGTCCATTACTTCTAGGCTGTCCGGGTGACGCCGCGTCGTTGGCAGATAGTCCTATGGATGGACTATCTGCCAACGACGCGGCGTCACCCGGACAGCCTAGAAGTGCAAAGACCATAGACGCGAACGAATCTACACACACATCCACACACCAGGCAACGCTCTATTCTTGGGAATTTTTCGAATCAACGATCTTTCTCCGATTTCGGGAAATTTGTCCACTCCTGCAACACTACCACAACTGGGCCTTGTAAACGAAAGTCTCTTGGAGAGAGGGGCACGTACTCGGATTTTGCCGTCGGTCCAAAGATCTCGCGCTAGCCCAGCGCAGAGCGCAGCCGCCTACATCGGCCGCCCTGGCGGCGCTCTCTTTCTTTCGCAGGCGCGGCATGGTGGACGATGGCGTCTCACCTGGCGGCGCAGGACTATCTGGCGCGGCTGCAGGCCGTGGCCGGAGCGTCGGCGGCCGGCACGCTGCCCTTCGGCGGGCTGGGGCCCGTGCCCGCAGAGGCAGCCGCGCTCGCCGCCTCCTACCCGCTGCTGTCGGCGGCGGCGGCCGCGCCGCCCCCGCCGCCCCCGCCCCCGCACTCGGCGGCCGGGGGCCACGGGCCGCAGCTGTCGTCGCACTCGGCCGCCGCGGCCGCGGCCGCCGCCGCCGCCCTGGGCCTGCCCCCGCACTCCGTCGCGCACTCGTCGGCCGCCCACTCGGCCGCCCTGTCGCACGCGGCCGCCCTGCAGGCACACGCCGGCCACCCGGCGCTCGCCCACGGTGAGTCCCCCACCCTCACGACCGGAAGCGGGCAATGTGCCCCACGCCCCGAATAGTTTGCCTTTCAAAAGAAATAAAAATGTATTAATTTCTAATCCAAATTTAACGCTAAAAGTTATATCTGGTGCATGCAGAATTTTAAATTTAAATCTGGCGGTGTTTCTCGGTTCTTTTGCAGCCTTTTCTATTCACTACACTTTCCTCTGTCAATTTTCCATGGGGTAGATGGTCTGCCCCGTCTTCTTCTATACGGTGGTATCCATTTTTATAAGTTATAAGGGCCACCTCTTTTCTGTCATTCTCTGCAGATGTCCATACCATTTAAGCTGTTTTCGTTCTACAGTATCTATTATAACCTTTTAAACGCATGGAGAAATGACTTCTGTATATCAGTAGGGAGGAGGAGGGAAAGTTTTGTTTCAAATGAGGGGCCCTCGTTAATCAACTGCCCCAGACCTCTGATTTTCTCTGGGTGCCCCCGCCCCCGTGCATACTCGTACTTGCTGGAAGAAGAGAATGTCAAGGTGTATCCTCATGCTCTTAGAATTTTTCAATTTTTTCGTAATATGCGGCATTACAATACCGCTTTAATGATTAAACATTTAATGAATTTCTGTTAATATTAATTTCACTCTTCAGTAAATATTCTCATAAAATAATTAGAAATAATTAGAATGACATCTTTTTCTTGTCTTATCTTCCCAATAATTATCTCATAACTGTATCTCCATCTGTATTAATATGTACAGTCCATCCGAAGTGTCATCTACTTCTTGTTTTTAATATTTTTAACAAAATTGAAATTGAGAAATGTTATTAAGAGCATAGGCTTCCGCGGCCGGAGTCAATAGCTGCTTGGTTATCCGTGAGACTTCTCGTCCTAGGGTCAGGTATCAACGTATCGGCTGCTATTCTGCGACCTACCTCACGGCGAAATGCATTTTGCGGCGTCTCCCAGACAGCCAAGCAGCTACTGTTATGGCACTAGCTTAACCTGGCGGTTCCGGCGGCGAGTACATATATGTTGACAATGTTTGTGGGCTAGGCAAGTTCATGTTAAAAGTAATTTTTTAAGTTGTGTAGTTCGTATATCCCCAGAAAAGAAACGTGCGTAAAGAAACTATCGACAGATATACTTTTTTTAATTTTTTAAAAATCGTATTTTATTAGTATGTTTGACTATCGTCAGTATAATAATAAACAAACATCAATATAATGAATCATGACATAAATATTCACGTTGAACCTATAAGAGGAGATTGTTTCAGCATTGTTGGTGCTTTAAAAAAACATTTATCCAGGTGCCCCCCCCCCCTCGCCGAATTCTCTATATTTCATTACAAAATTAGGTTTAATTATCTTCCATCTGAGCGGCCAAGTAACGGTTCATGTAGATGCAAGAAAGGAAGTACGTAAAGTCAGACCGTTTCCCAATGTTCTCGTAGGTGAATTGAAATCATAAAGAAGTTTTTTTCCCACAATATCATAGAGGGTACTGGCTAAGAATTGTATCAATCGATTTGTCTTGTCGTGAGGAGTCGAATGAATTATCTTCTCTGTAGGTGCCATAAGTTACTTAAAATGAGTTTTAGTTACTTAAAAAAAGCAAAAAAAACATGTTTTCAGAGAAAATTCTTAAATTCTTGGGGATGGATTCTCCCCCCCCCCCTTCCATCAGTTCTTCAGCAGAAGACCGAGACACGTTGAAAGACACATTTCCTTTGATTGATGGACGGCAAGTGGTCTAACCGTTAGTGGCGGACAGAAGGAACCCAGATTACTGAATGACTGAATGTATTATAGCTTTTATGTAAAAATTTCTAGCCTTTTTAGTATAATTTACAATGTTTTCATCTTTTTGCTTTTCAATTGAAAGGCATTGCATTTACTATTGAAGTCTGTGTATTAGCACAGTCGATCACCTAATTTTGTAATATTCTTTTATTTTCTTGGTACCACTATAATCCTAGTAAGAGGTTGTTCTTAATTGAAAGTTAAGTAATTGCTAACCACTTGCCGTCGAGAGTTGACCAATTAACCAACTAACCAATCAACCACATATTCCCGAGTAGTCTGGGACCAGGGTATTTTGATTGTATCACCTTGAATTTTTTAATACAACTTGGGGTGGTCTTTCTAACTAGAAATTTATTAAATTAATGTTAAAGATAAATTTGAGCACAAGTCATCGACTTGCATTAAATTTACTCGTCAGACCCGCAGTGACCGAATCTGAAAACATAGCTTTTGCGTTAATTTCATAATTTTTATAACAATTTAATTTAATTTTTACAATTTTGACCGACGTTATGGGAGAAGTACCTGTATATCAGTAAGGTATGTAGTTAGCTGCACATCCGCCGCCAGTTCAATATAGCATCAATCACAATTAATCACGTGAAGATCAAATTGCTCTAAGCTCTTCTCTGCACGTGGAATATAATTAGCAGCCCCTTAATCTGAATAATAATTATGCATAGAATGGTCGGAATACATAGTTTAATTTTCAGATATTGTGTGCCGATGGATGTAAGTTACCTATCTCCTTATATTTATTAAGCATGTAACTGAACAATATCCATATCAGCTTTTGCATTCATACCAGACTGTAAAGCGCTGTAGGGAATTCTCCAAAATATCCTTCCGAATGCGCATCCGTTTTGATTAGTATGTCACGTGAAGTTTTTTTAGCATTATTGAAGTTGATTAGTATGTCATATTAACAATTTTAATTTGCAGAAAAGTATCTAGTAGTTGCAAGGTGTCTAGCAACAGTATTTGTCTCTTACATTTATTTGGAGTGAAATATTCGTTCTATTTTGACTTTCGCATTCTGTTAATAGCTGGTGGAAACTGGTATTTTCTATTCGATAGTCATTGACTATGGAAATTCAATTTTAATGATAATGACTATTGGATTAACGACCCTTACCACTGTACCGAGGGCTGCAATGAGAATGCAATTCAATACCAAGCACCAGTAATGACGGCTAGTTTCGCAGTGAATCCCAAAGTATTTTTCATACTATATTTGGCGATCGTTTTATTTTATCACCAGTAATAAAACCGAAGACTGTGTTAACTACAGGTTATGAATAAAAAAATGTAAAGGTCAGCTCGCTAGAATACAAAACGTTTGCCCCTGCGGATAGGCATTCTACTGAACACTACTGATACGTGTGTTGCTTCACACTTCACTCCTCATTTGAAAAGTAAGTATGGGGTCGGAGAAGTAATACTAAACGTACTTTGGGAGGCATGTTCACAATGAAGTTCTCCATTTCATGGAAATTAATCGAACATGTCTTTATTATTATAATAAAAGCTCACTGGAACTTAAAACAAATCACTTAAAACTCCCACATTACAAATTGCATTTCGATAGAAATTTATAAAAATGAAATTTGCCTTTTAAAATATCTTTACATAAAATATTATGATGCCGTGCACACTGGTCACTGACTCGTGAACTCGACCGGCTTGTGGTGAAACATTTCTTGGCGTCTTTGCCGTCATTCGCATACACCCGTGTTCTGTGGCTATGATCCTGCAGATGAGATCTCTCGTGCCACAGCAAGCCACGCGCTATTCATATTCGTATCTATTTTGGTCGAAGTGTTTTCATCTTGTTGCTGCCCCAAGTCCTTCACAATTATGAACAATACATGTATAGTATAAAGATAAGCCGCACTTTCACCAAAAAACGAGACTTAACATTTACAAAGAGCGGGCGGCTTGTAGCTAGTGTGACTTTTCGTGTTTTTGCCCTAAGCCCTTCATATGATTGCACAGCATTCCATTATCTGTAACGCGAGGCAAGGCCACATCCATTCGGCTTGTCCTCTGGCGGTCAGTGCCTCACGTGCCTACGCTTCCCCAGCAGGTTTAACCCCGCGGCGCAACGCGCGGGTCAACGTGAGCAGCAGCGGTAGCAGCAAGTCCAAATCGTCCAGCAAGTCTTCGTCGGCGGGCGGCGGCGGCGGCGGCGGCGGCGGCGGAGGCGGGAGCGGGAGCGGCTCGGGCGGTGGTGGCGGTGGGGCGGGTGGCGTTGGCGGGTCGTCGGGCGGCGGCGGCGGATCGTCGTCCTCGTCTTCGGCCGCCGCTTCGGCCGCCGCCGCCGCCGCCGCCGCCCTGCTCGCCGCCCAGCTACCCGCGGGCGTCTCTGCGTCGCCCGGCAGCCTCCACCGGTCGGCGGCGGCTGCCGCCGCGGCGTCGGAGCGCGTCGCCGCCGCCGCCGCCGCTGACCGCGTGGCCGACCGCGCCGCCGCCGCCGCAGCGGCCGCTGCCGCGGCGGCGGCCGCCGCTGTCGCTGCCGAGAAGAACGCGGGTCCCGGCGCGGGCGCGGCTGCGGGTGCCGCCACGCCCACGGCACCGCCCGCCCATTCAGCACAGAGCATCATCAGGTGAGCTTCAGTCATCGCTGGGGGCAATGCGGTTAGGATTTGGCCACCTTTGTGTGTGCTACGGTTGTCACAGTCTACTAATTTTAATATATGTGGCTAATGGACTGATTTTGGATGTTCCATTAAAATCAACTTTCCGTGGTCATGTTTCGTTTAATAAGATGTCTCAGAATAAATATTACTAACTTTTAGAACATGTAGTGGGGTCGAAAATAAGAACTTTTTGCCAGTGAAGATGAAGTGGAAAATTTTATACAACGGAGTTACGCGTGTGACGTTCGTTAGCCAACCCCACATAAACAGGTTTTCGGAAAATTCATGAAGTATTCTTAAGAGCATCAGAATGTGTCCTGCTGATCATCTCTGCATGAGGCGTTGCCTAACACTCCTGTAACTGTTGAAGGAAATTTCTCACTTCGAGATCATTGGTAAAATATGATTATTTTTTCCCCTTTGCTTGCCCTACAAATTTGTAACATTTATTCTAAGACATCTGTAACTTCATAATGGGAGGACGGGTTGGTTATCCTACCAGAAGTCCTGTCTCTGTTGATTCTGGGATTTTTTCCCTCCTATCCTTCCCATCGAAGGACAAATGTCAGAGTGAATTCAGTAAGTTCAAGTATTTTAGTGCTTTCACATTTGAAAGGTTTGCTAAATAAGCCATTCTTTTGAATTTTTTTCTTCTAAAAATATAACATAAATTTTCATTGAAAAATAAAACATGGATCATAAAAACGATTGTGCCATTGGCTACAATAAATCGCTGTTAATGTCATCGATATTTTCATGAATTCCCCGACATCGATATCTCATCCTTCCACTGCCGGTCGAGCTCGGGTGTCTAGGACAGTGGTTGCATCGCCGCTTGCTCTCCTTGGTTTCAGCCTGCTGTCCGGGCGCGGCGGCAGCGACCCGGCGGGCATCCTGGGTGGGGTGCGGCTGCCGCCCGACACGGAGATCATCAAGTACACGTCGTCCATCGTGGGGCCGAAGGTGCCCGGCACGACGAACCGCGGCCGCAAGAAGACCATCTCGCTGGACCCGCCGTCGGTGTCTGTGGTGCCGGCGCCGCAGGCGCACGCGTCGTCAGGCAGCGCTACGCTGCCGCCGGGCGCCGGTGGGCGCGGCGACCCGCCGCTGCTGGCGATGGCCGGGGCGGGCCTGCCCCCGCCCCCGGGCTCCGCCGCCGCCGTCCAGCAGGCCGCCGGCCGCGCCGACCGCGCCGCTGCGGCCGCCGGCCGCGCGCCCGTCGGCCGCCCCAAGTACCTTGTGAGCACCCGTTCATTCACCTCCACGTGCTTCGTTCGTTCAGTATTCACGCACACACATTCATTCTGTCATTCATTTGTATGCCCATTCATTCGTACCCTCATTCGCACTTTCAATTCACTCGGTCTTTCGTTCATTCATTCATTCATGTATGCATTCATTCATTTACCATATTTATTGTACATTGCTCGCTTTTACGCTATAATTTACGACACATTGCAATTACAATAATAGTACAGTACCTTCGATTTCTACTTATTTTTCTTTGAATGCTTTATCTTCTTCAGCTGAAGGCGTCTGCATAGTTTTCTCACCGTGAAAGCTGTTGTGAAAACATTTATCATTTTTTGTATGTAGCTCGTGAGTCAAAAATAGTCGGACCACCAGTTATGTTATCGCTGTTGTAGGACATACTTGTCGACTGGACTAGAACTAATTTCTTTAATTCGTCAAAACGGTGTTGACGCGCTTCATGCGGCTGGCCCGTTGCGCTCCAACGTCGAACGGGTTGCATAATCGCGCCGTTGAAACAAAAGCTCTATAGCTCATCCACTGACAGAAACAAGTTCATGTTTTTAAACTTAATCTCTTTTCTAAATTATATGATTTTTTTCTTATCGTCTTATGTTTATTTTCGCCGCTTGATTAAGATCTCTTAATGGCTCTTAATTTCTCTCCTGTCAAAGAATGGCAAATATTAACGGTTAATTATGTCAGAGGAAGAGAAGAGGAGGGAGGGATAGAGAGGGGGAGGGAGAGTGTCTGACCAGAAACAAACAAGGGAACCATATTGCTCAAAGGTTCGACGAGGCACGGCGTAAATCACGAACTAATTGCACAATCTAAATGAATTTCTTTCGCCCAAGAGTATTTCCACATGATCAATGTGTGTTTAGTAGTTACATTTCGAAATGAATTTTCACATATCAAATAAAATCTATATTATGGAAATATGGAACGTCTTTTAGTTGGACACTTCGCGTTCTTGAAAAATTCCCGCGTTTAGAGAGGTCGGATAAGACAAATGCGTGACCAATTATACATAGTACATAATTGGATTGCTGTATAAGAATGGCGTAGTGGCGTGTTTAAACTGAAGGGTTCCACCGTTATATTAATGAGTACTGTGTTGTGTAGTACAGCGTTTCTCAACCTTTTTTAACGCAGACCCCATTCTCTTAAACTTAATAAGACCTGCACTCCATCCCATTTTGGCAGCTGTGTGAGCAACGGGGTCCATCATTATTGACGGATAATTGCATAATAGTGGCATTTGGCAGAGTTGATAACCTGTATCAATTTGTTGGTTGTATGATCCGATTAAAAAAGTCCATTCAAGATCACGAACTGGCAGGAGAGGGGGACACTGTCATCGAATCGCGAGCTTCGTTACGACTTGAATGTTTGGTATTGACGTTCCCGATTGGATGAGAGTGTCATCCCCTCTTTTCAGCTCTTTACCATCAAAGGACTTCGTGTTTTAATCAAAGTATAAATTGAAGAAATTTGGATTAGAACTAATAGTTGTTCTGTGATTATTAGTATTTATGACAGGGGAAAGCTGTTGAATTGAGGTTTGAGGTTATGTGGTATTTTTTAAATGCCTTTCATCATAAGACAACGGAACTTCTTTGTGCTTTTACTAATCTTATTTTAAAATGGAGAAGTATCTAAAAAGAACAATTCCATCTACTTCTCATGAAGTTGAACAGAGGCAAATAAAAAACATAGAAAATATAAAGATTCCTATTTAAAGCTTCGATGTACAGTATGTGGAAACTAGCTGAGGTGTGTTGTGTGTCATGAATTGTTGTCTACTGGAAGTATGAAGCCTTCTAAAATAATTTGTCATCTGGAAACAAAACATCCAACTGGAAGGAAGAAATTTTTTTCTTCTTCTTTCTTTCAGTACAAACTCTCTGTACTTCAGAATCAACAGATGAGCTTTACAAACTGGAGTAATTGTTGTGAAAAAACTATTTATGCATCATATCAAGTTACTTTAAGACTAGGTAAGAAAGGTAAGCCATACACTATTGCTGAAGAGCTTATCCTACCCAGTGTGATTGATATGATATCTACTTTGTTAAGGGCTGAAGATGCAGGAAAATTGAAAACAAACCCCTTGTATGATACAGGAGCTAGGTGTATTTCTGCAATAACCGATAACATTCAGGAACAAATAAGTCAAAAAATGAAATAAGGCAATCAAGGTTGTAAATTTTATTTGAATTCATCCCATCCCCCTCAATTTTTACAATGTTGATTATTTGGCAAGCTGTGCAAAGATATTGGTGTTTTTCACAAATGTCTCTTATTGGATGTCTCTTATTGAAGTGAGGTGGCATTCTTATGAGAAGGTTTTTAACAGATTGTTTGAACTTGGGTCAGAGATGCTGTTATTTTTGCAAATCCTTATTAACCAACTGCTGAATTTTTCATGTCACAAGAATGGTTTTTTAACTGACATCTCCACACATCTCAATCAATGAAAAATTGAGATACAAAGATGTGACAAAACTATACTTTTTGTTCATGACAAAACCACTGCTTTTGTAAGAGAACTGAACGTTTCTGCATCTACAGTTGAAAATGGAAACTTTCCACTGACTTACAAGTTTTGTTACTTCGTTTCTTGTATTCAAAATGACTCTAGACGTATCATTGTCAAAGCTTGTATCTTCTCACTTGAAATCACTTTGTAGCCAGATTATTGATTACATTCCTTATTAAGAAAATATAGCTTTAAGACAGGTTCTAAATCCTTTCTGTGAGCAAGCTGTGGAAAAGATAGACTTCTGGTAACAATTTCATGACTAGCTGATTGAGTTGTTTGCTGACAAATGTTTACAAGTACAATTCAGCAGCAAGAATTGGAGAAGTTTTGGCGATAGGGAAGAAATGAATTCTGGATTTTAATCAGCAACTTCAAGAGTTGGTATTCCTTTTGCTACTTTGTACCTCTGCGAGCTTGGGTTTTCTGCAACGATAAACATAAAACCAACATCAAGAAAAATAGTCTCTTTTGAAAATGATCTAATTTTGTGTGTTACAAGATATGAACCAGTCATTACACAACTAGGTAAAACAAAAGTGTCAAGTGTTTGTTTCAGGTCAGTGTCATTGTGTCACAAAGCGACAGCAACTGCTAGTAACCAATTGCTTACTGGTGGCTGTTACAAATCAAAACTAAAATTTTTTTTTTACAAATTGCGTGTTCGTTTTATTATATGTTCTAATAGTTTTAAACCAGAGACCAAACTATATAGTTCAAACAAAAGTGTTAGATGTCACAGTGACGTTAATGATTTTTGCAAACAAATTAGATTTTCGTTATATATATATATATATATATATATATATATATATACATATATATATATACATATATATATATATATACATATATATATATACATATATATATATATACATATATATATATATATACATATATATATATATATACATATATATATATACATATATATATATATACATATATATATATATACATATATATATATATATACATATATATATATATACATATATATATATACATATATATATATATATATATGTATATGTATGTATGTATATGTATGTATGTATGTATATATATGTATGTATGTGTATATATATATATATATATATATATATATATATATATATATATATATATATATGTTCTTTATTTATAGCTCATTAAATTTATTTACTTGCCAGAAAATAATCTTGACGTTTAAAGAAGTTGGGCGACCCCCCCATTCCACTGCCCGCGACCCCCTTTGGGTCGCGACTCACCGGTTAAGAAACGCTGTTATAGTAAATGCCAAGGACAGTAGCAGGGATCCTGGGCATGTTTTGGGGGTCTAAGAGCGGAAGGGGCGCAGGGGAAATGTGGATGTGGACGTGTGAGTGAGGCGGGCGGTGACCCTCGGCGCAGGACCCATCCGAGTTCCGGACGAGCGGCGGCGCGGGCGGGCTGGGCACCGCGGCGACGGGCGCGGGCGCGGGCGCCGGGGAGCCCGGCGTGCCGGGCGAGCGCGACCGCGACCGTGACCGCGACCGCGTCGAAGTCATCAAGCTGCCGGCGCACTCGAGCAACGGGCTGGCGGCGAGTGTGGGCGGCGTAGCGGGCGTGGTGGGCCCGCCCGCCGCCCTCAGCATCCCGTCGTTCGCGGGCGGCGTGGGCGTCGGTGTGAGCGGGCGCGGCGGAGGCAGTGGAGGAGGAGGAGGAGGTGGTGGAGGTGGAGGTGCCGGCGGCGGCGCTGGCGGCGGCGGCGGCAGCGCGAGCAGCGGGCCGGGTGGCGCGCCTAGCCCTCCCGGCCCGCTCAACTTCTCGACGACTGGCCCCGGCGCCGCCGCCGCCTCCGCCGCCGCCGCCGCCGCCGCCGCCTCCTCCTCCTCCTCCTCTTCCTCCTCCGCCCAGCCTGATGAGGACGCTCCGCTCAACCTGTCCATGAAGCCCTCCGCAGGTGAGTGTTCGCCGGACATGCTTCTCCACTCTTCTTTTGACCTGCCCTGCCCTCCTCTTCTCCCCATCTCCATCTCCACCCCTCTCCCCTCGTTTCTTTCACATCCCCTGCGCTCTCCATCCCATCGCCTCCCTCCCCCCTCCCTACCTTGCCCCACCATGCCCTGGACTAACCTGTCTGCCCTGCCTGATGGGGGGGAGGGGGGGCAAGGCAGGTTGTGCCTGCACCCTTGATAATTACTATTGTTTTTTTATGCTCTCTTGGGCTCTCATGGTGAGGATTTGGTATCTTTGTAGAAAAGTCAGTGATCACAAAGTGGCCAGTGAACTTTGATCTTTAAATTTGAATTTGAAATTGTAATTTGCATGCCACCCTGAATCTAAGACTGTATTGTTTTGTCCAGATGCAAGGAGACTCACTTTCAGAATATAAGCAGAGAAGTTATACATTTGATGATGAATATTGAAATTGGATTTTAAAATGTGTTTGTTATAGTGATTTTTAATCTAGAGGTTTAATACACCAACTGAAGTACATGGGAAAATATGTTTAGATTTAAAATTAAATTACAAAACTTAGACATAGAAACTTGCATTGAAATTACGACAATAGCAATGGAAACATTTTACCAGTAGTCATGAAGATGAGAGGCAGGAAAAAACAAATAAATGGTAAGGTCTGTGTTTTGTGTTAAAAAATTACTGTGAGACCATAATTCACCTTACCAAGAATCCTATATGTGAATACTTAATTTTTTTCATATTCTGTATGATTTTCTGTGCTTCACATTTTTCTTGCATGGAATCTTTCTGCACATCTTATTTTCCCATTCAGCATTTCATTCGAATGATTATATGAACAAAGTGTCTCATGAATTTCAGGCAGTGTTAAAAAGTTTCAATGATCAATGGCTTAATTCAGCAAGCTTGATTGTTCTTTGCATTAAGAAATGATGCAATGTTCTTTGCATCAAATGCTTTCTATCATTCCAAAAGGACATAAGGTTTTTTAAAAATGTAATGAAAGAAGGGGTAGGACATTTGGGACAGTG